>JAZAYU010000206.1:600000-922992 GCA_038501625.1 Corbicula japonica
ATTGACATGGTACACGACTCACCACCTTGTCATGGTGAACATTTCTGCCAAGTTATTTTGAAATTACTCTATTCCGAACTTAATTACAACCCTGACAAGAAAATTCTATTTTAGTAACAGTGACCTTGACCTTGGACCTACAGGCATGGGCATGGTACGGGACACACCATCTTGTCATGATGAACATTTGTGTCAAGTTATTTTGAAATCAATCTATTCCTAACAAAGTTACAGCCCGGACAAGAGAATTCTATTTTTAGTAACAGTGACCTTGACCAACAGGCATGGGCATGGTACGCGATACACCGCCCTGTCATGGTGAACATTTGTGTCAAGTTATTTTGAAATCCCTCCATTTATAATGAAGTTACAGCACAGACAAGAAAATTCTATTTTTAGTAACAGTGACCTTGACCTTGGACCTTCAGGCTTGGGTATTGTGCGGACACACTGCCTTGTCATAGTGAACATTTGTGCAAAGTTATTTTG
Organism: Corbicula japonica; assembly: GCA_038501625.1. Lineage (NCBI taxonomy): Eukaryota > Metazoa > Mollusca > Bivalvia > Venerida > Cyrenidae > Corbicula > Corbicula japonica. The sequence goes on from JAZAYU010000206.1 coordinate 600,490, forward strand.
AAATCGCTCCATTCATAACAAAGTAACAGCCCGGCAAGAGAATTCTATTTTTAGTAACAGTGACCTTGACCTTCCACCTAAAGGCTTGGGCATGTACGTGACATACGGTCTTGATATGGTGAACAATTATACCAAGTTATTCAAAAATCCAATAAGAAATAAGAAAGTTACAGAGCTCACAAGATTTTGCAAGAAAATTCTATTTTTAGTAACAGTGACCTTGACCTTGGACCTATAGGCATGGGTATTGTCACGACACACCGCCTTGTTATGGTGAACATTTGTGCCAAGTTATTTTGAAATCCCTCCATTCCACACAAAGTTAAGGGCAAAGTGTATATTTTTCTTAACACAAAATGTAAGTGAAAAAGGGGCATAATTTGAAAAATATTGGAAGCAGGGTTATGGGTCTTGTTGGTTATGATGTTATATTTCAAGTTTCAAGGCAGTATCTCAAGTAGTTTTAAAGTTATGGGCAAAATGCATATTTTGCTTAACACAAAAAATAAGAAACAAGATATATTCCTATTTAAACTAATGTAAATGGAAGTATCAAAGGGCCATAACTTCTGAACGGAACATGTAAGAGCGAAACTCCACCTTCATGCACAACAACATGTCAGGCTCAGCATTGTGGTCAAGTTTCATTGAATTCCCACCAGTAGTGTAGGAGGAGTTGCGTTCACGAGATTTACTCCTATTAAAACTAATGTAAATGGAAGTATCAAAGGGCCATAACTTCTGAACAGAACATGTAAGAGCGAAACCCCACCTTTATGCACAACAACATATCAGGCCAAGCATTGTGGTAAAGTTTCATCAAATTCCCAGCAGAGGTGTAGGAGGAGTTGCGTTCACGAGATATACTCCTATTAAAACTAATGTAAATGGAAGTATCAAAGGGCCATAACTTCTGAACAGAACATGTAAGAACGAAACCCCACCTTTATGCAAAACAACATATCAGGCCAAGCATTGTGGTCAAGTTTCATTAAATTCCCACCAGTAGTGTAGGAGGAGTTGCGTTCACGAGAATATCGGACGGACGGATGGACGGATGGAAGGATGGACGGACGTCTAACAAATCGGTACTTAAGTGGCTATCCTTTTGTTCTCCCCATTGTTCTTTTTAGCCACATAAACCGAAATAGCCACATAAACCCATTACGGAATGAATGACATCAAAGAAAATGTACAGTTACCTATTGTCCCTATAGCCACCTAACTACCAATTTATCCGGTCGGAGGGACGGACGGACGGACAGGAGCAACTCTTCATGCCCGTCGCCATTTCATGGCGGGGGCATAAAAAAAGAAATAGCAAAGTTATAGCCATAATTTAATTTTCTTGATAAAATCCAAGTATAAAAATGCGGAAAATCCAAGTACAAAATGGGGCATTGTTAACTGTATCAAATGAGACCATTACCTAAAGATTTTTCCTTGTCATAAGGCTCTTGTCAAAAACATTATAATTTGCAAGTTTGATGAAAAATTAAGAAATGACAAAGTTATAGCAAACATTAAATTTTTGTGACTGTAGCTGTGCACTTAAATGGTTCAACGCAGGAAGAAACATATAGAGGACAAACAATTCATCTTTATATTAGTAAAGGACAAGTTGAGCTTAAAAACATGGACTGACCTTGTTTGAAGATATAATCTGTTAACCCCTTACTCCATAGATACACCATTATTGTGAGGATGAACAGTGTAGATCCAGATCAGCTGGCACATTTGTGCCATCTGATCAGGATCTGCACTGTTTGCTTCTAGATTACAAACGTTGATAATATATACAGTACTATCAGTAAAATATCTACTAAAATGGGCCTAGAAGAGACATGAAAACAGTAAACTAATATCACTAAGTAAGCTACCTTCGTTTGGAGGCCCTTGATGATGTAACAACAGCACCGGCCCTAGCTTGAGGAGGAGACCCATCAGTGTGAGTGGTAAAACTACTCCGCGGTGTTATTGATGACAATGTCTCCGTATCAGAGCTGACTGAAATAACATCACAACAAAATCTCATTATAATGAAGCCATGTTAAACAGATATACCAAGAAATAAAAGATTTAGATTTGTCTCATTAGTGTAACAAAAGTGCTATTGAAAATAAGAGGTGATGTCACATTTTTGCACTAAGGTCTGTCAGGAGCAAAAATGTGCAGCCTTGACTGTGGCCTCTACCTTGTTTCATCTGCGATGTTGTATAAAACGTGAGGAGAGTGTTTTCATCTTAGGACAAAGACAATATGAAGGGGCTTCCTTTGATGTTTGACATTTTGTATTAACTCTGTGGGATATCCAGTGTTATCCCATGGGGAGCCAGTGTAGATCCAGATAAGACTGTACATCTTACAAATAACCAAATGAACCTACACAGAAAACCAGAAATAAAATAACACATGACAACCTATCAAAACAGCGAGGAACTTAAAAAAAAAATCAATGGGGCACTGACCGTCGTAACTGGGGCCCATATTTGAACAGTGTAAATCCTGACCAGCCATTATCTCATAAAGTAAAGGGTTAAAGCTTATTACTGACAGACTTCCAACAGTAACTAACAGGCTCAGGTAAGGTTAACCTTGTACAACACTTTAATCCATTTTTATGCCTTTTATATCTGTGCAACCAGTGTAGATCCAGATCAGTGCCATCAGATCAGGATCTGCACTGTTTCTTTTTGGCCAAGAATAACCTAATAAATCAAAAAGTGAACATTGCAGATCCAGATCCAGATGGGTGTGCAGGCTGATCTGGATCTACACTGTTTGCCCAACCCATAATGATGTATATGAAGTAATAAGGTAATTCTTTGCCAAGAAGAACTCTGCCCGCATCAAACTGGCCAACAAAGGAATTGTTTGAATGTCAGGGTGATGATAGTGCATATTAGAACAAGACTTAAACCTTACACTTCTGGCTAACCATGTTTACACCCTATCCAATTGATAATAGCGTAACAAAGCTGACTAGCTGAATACTGAATAATGTGCTACATTATGATACCAGGGGGTATGATATTTTTTTACAGTGCATATGATTTTTTGCATTCAATTTGATCCCAGTTCTGTGTAGATTGGGAGCATAATTATTATACTATTCTTACCCTTTACTCCATGGCTAAATTTTTTTCCCATGTGTGTGACCAGTTTAGATCTAGATCGGGATGAACATCCATGCCATATGACCAGGAGCTACACCATTTCCTTTTAGATTCAAATTAGTTTTTTTTCTGATAAAAAAGCATACATTCTTATAGACTGCATGGCTGTGTAGGCTGATCTGGATCTGGATCTATATTGGCTGTCGATGGGATAAGAGCCATATCACATGGAATAAAAATTTATCCAACCGACCGTAAAGTTCCTTTAAAACACTTCTCCCCTAATAAACACCAACATGGTATTTTCCGGGCAAAAAGTAGTTAATCCATTCGCATTCTCCAATAACCTTAAGAATCTAATCTTAAACTACTAATAATTGATATAAAAAACAAAAGAAATTTTGCCCCAGGAGATTTTTTAAAATAAAAATACTCTTAAGGTAATCTGAACATTCATGGGTTTTGCCATTATGAAATAAATGATGTCTGAAATGAATAATATTATGTTAAAACCCTGCCCTATTGTGTCATTTAAATATAACAAGTATAATTTGAAGAAAGAATAAGAAAACTTACAGTGTTTGACTTTGATTTGAGGTGCAACAATGTTAGGTGATGAGTAGCTATAGCTGATAGGTGAAGGTGCACGGCGCAGCTTGGGGCTCGCACTTGGTGACCTTGGTTTACGCCCAGGTGAGGTAGTTCTCAAAATAGGGGAAGGAATTCGCACAGGTGACGATGCTTTCTTTGGCGCACCCAGTCTATGAGGGGAGTTGGTAGGTGATGATTTTAAAAATAAATCTGATGTTGAGTATCTGTCGGGCATTTTGATAGGTGTCGAAGGTCTACGTGGGCTAGTCTCCCCACTTTTGGGACTCAGAGGTTGTGGCAAGGAGCGTCGTGGACTTCCTAAAGGACTGGTTGCTGGGCTTGGTCTTGGAGTCCCAGGCGTCAGGGTATCCGAACTCGGCACAGAACGTAATCCTATTGAATGAGAATCTAATGCTTCGGATACTGTCATAGTTAATCCAGTGCACACATCCGGCATTAGATATTTGTTGTTCAATAAATAAAAATCATCTGTTGATGATTCACCAAAATCTGCTGGCAACATCACAACATCTGATAAAGACCGGTCCATTTTTATTGCAGGTATATCAGGGAGATCAATGTCCCCTAATGTTTCACAAGTTGCAATAGGGGCTTGTTTAGGGGGTCCCAGAAAACTATCTAGCTCTGGGCTATCATCACTATCATCCATAGAGTCTTCTGTTTTTAAACCTGAAATAGTGGTTAACAGAATTACAGTAAAACCTCACATAAAAACTTCCCTGAAATTAAGACTACCCCATAACAAAATCAATATTTCAAAGTCCTTTTGTACAGTTTTGCACTATTTTCTACCCCAAAGTTAAGACCACCTTTTATGAAGACTATTTTGGTCCAGTTCCAGAGGTCTTGACATCCAGGTTTCACTGTATTTTAGATCAAGTAAATTATGTATCAAAAACCAACATTTTCTTTAAATATTTCAAGATTTGCAAATGCACCACAGTCTTGCATAATGTTTAATGCTTTTATCCATGGGACATGGCCTTTATCCAATGGGTGACCTGTAAAGATCTAGATCTGCCAGCATATCTGTGAAATTTGATCTACACTGTCTGTTTTGGATTTTTCTAGAAGGTTTATCTTTCCAACATGTGAACAACTCTAAATGTAAATGCAATTCTTCTACAAATAGAAATTAAAGGTACAAATAAAAAATCCTCAAATATGTAACTTCCACAATGACTTACTTTTAAGGAAGTCAACATGTTTAGTTGCACTTATTCGTTGTTCTGGGTCCAATAAACTGCTCGTATTGGGATATGTGTCAGAACCGCCGCCGCTCATTTCATTTTTCATGCAGCCTGTGCTTATCCTACGTATACGATCAAACTTTTCCACTCTAGGCTTGATGACATTCCGATTATCTTCCGAAGGGGGTTCTTTGGTAAATCTCTGAAGAGCACTACCTAACAGTTCTGCATTTAGAACAGTCCTGGAATTACACATATAAGATTATATGGTATCCTTAAATTTTGTGAGAAATAAATTTTCGCATATTTCATGCTGGGATAATACCCCAGCAAAATTAAATCATGTAATAGCATATTCTAATACAATAATATATTTGTGCAAATTTAAACCCATAAGAAAACATTAATTTTTATTATTACCTGATACCTTATATAAATGTAAATTGGTAGTTTTGACTGTTTTCTGAAATTCTAAGAAAGTCCATGTTTGCGAACTGTTGACCGGTCAATAGTTTCGACTGTTTCCCTCGTGTGCTCTGACGTCATGACGTCATGTGGAACAGTAAAGAAACAAATTGACTTCAATGATTATTTCTCCATAAATAAAATGTGGTGAAGTATTTAAACAAATTAAAATTTTGTCGGCAAAATGACAGTTTCCTTAAGTTTTTTTTAATGAAATTACAGAGAAAAACAATATGAAAACCTACTGACATACAAAATGTTGGCAGTGTGACATAGTTACAAGATTGTTAAATTAAAAAAGTTTAATTAAAAACATTTTTGCAAAATTATTTTCTTATTCCTTTTTTTTCATCTGCAAATACTGTTAAAACAGTAATTGATCAGGTAATAAAACAGTTATTTCATATTTGATTTGGGAACAGTCAAACAGTTGTCCCTCGGTGTCGGGGATAGTGTTTTGAACTGTTGCCCTCAGCCTACGGCTTTGGGCACCAGTTCAAAACACTATCCCCTCCACCTCGGGCCAACATTTTGACTGTTCCCAAATCACATATGAAATAACTGTATACTAATGCATGTAAATTTGGCCCTGCAAAATTAAATGATACTACAGTATTCAACAGCAAAGCAAATGAATGGCTGAGACATGTCATGAGAAAACAAAACTAACTGACTGCAATATGTTTAAATCCTGAACAGTCTGCAGACTTACATGATTCAAAAAGGATTGCTTATCTGGTGAACAATACAGAACCTGGGCCCAAGGTCATAAAACTAAATCTGGAGACCAGTCTCAAATCTCAAGCATTTGATTGGCTGAAATGGTGACCAGCCACTATTTCAGCCAATCAGATGCTTGAGATTTGAGACTTGTTCAACAAACTCAGGTTTATGATCTTGGGTCCTGATCAGGGTGATCTAGGAAACTTTTGACTCGAAAGTTTCATTTCCTTCCAATGTTGTTCGTGAATATGCTATAATCTGAATTATTATAGCAAATATTTGTGGACCGATACCAAACTGTACAGCAATGAGGCTGATCTGGGTCTACACTTGTCACAAATGTGACATGTGCTGACATGAGTAAGGTCATTGTCATTAACCCCTTCCTCCATATATACGCATTTTTATTTAAGTGTGACCAGTGTAGATCCAGATCAGTTAGCACATCTGTGCTGTCTGATCAGGATTTGCACTGGTTGCATTTTAATCAGAAATAACCAAACAAATCAAAAAGCGAACACTGCAGATCCTGATCAGACAGCACGAATGCAATAAAGGTGTGTCTATGGAGGAAGGGGTTAAACATCTCAATAATGAAAGTTGTGATCTTCTTGCAACATGGCAGAATGCGGGTTAACAGTGAAATGTTCTGTCTGCTTCATTATTTATGTATCATTTAGAACTGTTAAGCTTTTACCCTATGATATGGTCAAATAGTTACATACTTGTCGTGGACTTCAGATGATGGTATAAGTTCTGGCTCGATACCAGAAGTGCTTACACCATCTGGACTTCTGTAGACCTTCTTTAATGCCTCTAAAACTTTCTTTCCTGTTGTAAACACACGATATGTAAGCAGGAATGTGTTGAGGAAATCAATACTGAGAAATCTCAGGTCAGTCAGTCTCTCTAGTAACCGTTCCACGCTACCATGCCGTATCTACAAAATTAAAAATCATTAACAATCAATCGTTTGAAGAAATTTTTTTTAACAAAATTGAAAATATTGATTTTTTTTTTAATTAAACATAGCATTATACAATCCAGAGGCATAAGAAAAAACCTATGCATAGTTTTGTATTATGTATCAAATTTGTTTTTCGTTTTCACTTCCTTATTTCAGGTTCAATAAATATTATGTACAACTTGTAGAATTTCAACTTTGTGGCAAATTGCTTCAAAATTATTTTTATCAGATTTAAAGAAAAATATACCAATTAAAGTTTTATAAACCATAAAAGACTTGTAAAGAGAGTGTTTCATGTACAAGCTTCTGGAAAACAACAGCTGAGCAACACAACAAAGTTAGTATTTGTGGGCAGAATAAGGGCCAGTCTAAGAACTTGTGAATTACACATCATGTACAGCAGGTCCTGTTTATAAACAAAATAAATAATTTTTTGGGTCGAGACCAGTAAATGGCTGGAATTTGCCATGAATTTTTTGAAATTTATTATAAAGAGATCATAATAAAGTACTCTATTACATAAATAAAGTTGGGTCCTCCCTCAACTTTCTTCTGAGGTCCAGGTGTACAGTCTTTTGCAACTTTCTTGATTATATAAATTCACAGTATTGGTTAAGCCAAATATTAATTTTAAAATGTTTATTCATACCATATCAACGTTAAATGATACTTATATCCGGAATAAATAAGCAAAAAGAAATTATATCAGAAGAAATGGATTAGAGAGATATGATCCGTTGAAGTGCATCATATGACATAAAAAATTGGAGCACGATCAAAGAGGAATAGGGCTGGAATTGGAATGAAATCAGAACAGTTACAAGTGTTAACCCTTTCCTCAACATATTATGTCTTTTTACGCATGTGCTACCAGTGTAGATCCAGATCAGCTGGCTATTCCATGCCGTCTGATCAGGATCGGCCCTGGTCACATTTTTGTCAGAAATAACCTAATGAATAAAAAAGTGAACAGTTTCGATCCTGATCAGATGGCATGGATGTGCCGGCTGATCTGGATCTAAACTGTTTGCCCACACAATAAAATTGTATCTATGAAGGAAAGGGTTAAGCGGATCAGGAGAGGACTGAATCGTAATCAGCAAAACTGATCCAATTTCATGATTTTCAGTACTGTAAGATATTTCAATTTTTAATTGTTGATGTTAACATAATCTTGTTACCTGAGGAACTTTGCACGAGTTAAGCGTACGGCTAAACTTAATGTCTACATCATCTCGAAACAACTTCGGATCTGACCTGGAACATGAAGAAGAAAAAGATGTAATTTTGAAAGGTTAATGTTTATGGTTCTACCCTGTAACCTGATATATGCCTATATTACAGCATTGGGATCTAGCTCAAACGGACATATAAGGAGTTTTTAATTTTATCTCTTCAATTCATAGATAACGCCTTTATCAGCCAGATAAGCTGGCACATCATTATAAATACTTTACATCACTATGACATCATAAAACTGAGCTGACAACACTGTTTATTATGTATTTTACAGTAAAATTAAAATTATATGTTAAAACTGTTACAAAGTCATTTAATAGATACATGTACGAAAACAATAGATAATTGTAAATTGAATATTATTACGAAAGGCATTAATATGACTGCCATCAGTTGTACAAATGCAATCAGATGTAATTGATATAGCTCATAGATAGGAATCTTTTTAATACTGTATTATTGTGTTATTCATCTAATTTGGAGCCCACCTATAGTATTTTGACAGCTCTATAAAATGCATTCACCTAAAATATGGTACTCACACTAAGGGTGAATTTATTAAAGAGTATACTGAAATACCTTAACTCTGCTAATAAATGCCCCACTGCTATTTTTTAGGGTATTATCCATTATTCTTCAGAATTTAATATTTGAATAAAAAAAATTAATATAAATAATAAGTGCCTCAACCCTTTCAGAAAATGTATCACCCCTTGAGGGCATTTAAAAGCAGTTTTACGGTATTGTAGTGCTGAGTGTACTCACCTGACAGACTGAGGCATGGTCACTGAGGATGACTCACTCATGGAGCTATTTAAGAGGTCACTGTAGTGTAAATTTTCTATGCACTAAAAAAGAAAATGCTTTTTGTTCATAGCTGTAATCAGCATGTCAACATTTAACGCCTTACTCCATAGATGTTATTTATATCCGATGAGCAACCAGTCAATATCTAGATCTGACTGCAACTCTATTCAGTCTGATTAGGATCTACACTGTTTACTTCTTAGTCAGAAATATTCTAACAGTGAGTTCTAAAGTGTAGATCCTGATCAGCATGCATAGATGTGTATCAGGATCTACACTAGCTGCAGACGGTAAACGAGCTGTTTCCATGGTGCAAACAGTTTAAAGTTGATAAACAAACAATGATTATTCATTTTAGCTAGCTCAATCGGTTGCGTTATCAAAATTGCAAGGCTAGGCGCTGTTGCCATGACAGTGCGCGTTGGCTCCCAGGTAGAGGCAATATCATTTAAAATTCACAGTAGCACTATTATGCATTGTAGTGGCCGTAAAAAGTCTCATCATACATAATCAGTACTGTTATCGGTAAAATAATCCGTTACAGATGTCACCCAGTGATGATAACGTAAATCAGGGCTATCCAATCAACCTTTTAGGTTGTTCCGGCTAGCTCAATCAGTTCAATGCATGTTTGCTTCCAGGCAGAGGCAATTTCATTTATAAAATCAAACAGTTAAAGTACTTTAAAATGAAACAACCAACAGAAGTGAAAAGAACAAATTTGGTACACAAATTATTATAACCCAGTTAGAATTTGAATTAATGAAACATTATGCAAACTCTCTAGATACCATCTTAATTGTCAGCCTCCATCTACCTTTTCAAAACAACTGTGAATAATCACATAGTCAGGGTGGAAGAAAATGAACAAATCTGTAGCATAAGGTTTTGAATACAATGTATATGCAACTTAACTCTTTTCTCCAAAGATACATCTGTATTGCATGGGCAAACATTGTAGATCAAGATCAGCCAGCATATCTGTGCTACCTGATCAGGAATTACTCTATTCACTTTTAGATTCTTACGGTTATTTCTGGCCAACATGCAGATCCAGATATGACAGCTGATTGCACACACGTTTAAAAATGTATCGAGTAAAGGGTTAACCCTTTCTTCCATATATATTCGCATGTGTGACCAGTGCAGATCCAGATCAGCCGGCACATCCATGCCATCTGATCAGGATCTGCACTGTTCACTATTTGATTTATTAGGTTAATACTGACCAAAAAGCAAACAGTGCAGATCCTGATCAGATGGCACAGATGTGCTGGCTGATCTGGATCTACACTGTCCGCCCATGCAATAAAGGTCTATCTATGGAGGAGAGGTTGAACTGTTTCTCAGTATGCATCTTGTGAGTGTAGTTTTAATTGCTAGTTTTAGAAAAAACACAAAACAGTCTACCAGCAGTTAAAATTCTTATTTTCAAATACTGCTGTATTTGTGCAGGTAATATAATCAAGGATTGGTGTCAATAGTACAAATGGTTTCAAAGTTATAAGCAGCTTAAAATTTTCTACTGTCCATGACTGACCAAATGGCTACGCTACTGAATCCTTTTTTATGTCAAGGAATTATAAATGCCTTAATGGCAAAACTTAACCCATAATTCAATATTTAGGTATTTCATTGCAGTGCAAACAGTGTGGATCCTGCCCATCCGTGCCGTTTGATAAGGATCTGCCATGTTTGCTTTCAGATTAATGGGGTTATTTCTGACTGTCGCGAAATTACTGCATTAGAATAACAACACTAACAAAATGTAAGTGTAAGTGTCGGCCGTAGAGCCCCTGTCATTGGCCGCTCAGATGAGCAACTAAGAATGCCTCACTAGCATGCTACTAGAATGCACACTAAGAATACCGCACTGGCTAGCAACTGCCTTGCTAGTCCAGTATATATGTAGAACCTTTACTGTTTACATAGCTACCGTTATAAACAAAGATAACGATAATGTCTCTAAGGTTATATAACTATTGTAATAATAAACTAGACTGTGTCCACAGGACACTGATGCCCCCACTGCTGCAATAACATTTGTTACAAAATTTTGTACCAGGTATTAACAACATGTGGTGATCATGATTAGTAAATGAGGAGTAAGTGCCACAAAATTTAATAACTAACATAAACAAAAGGCCATAACTGTGGTGAAAATTGTTGCAAGACAATGTCCTTTACAACAATCTTCACATCATGTCTAATCATCTGTGCAAGTTTGAAAGAAATCAGCCAATTAGAAAATGTGAAGTTGATGCCACAAAATTTTGTAAGTGAAATAAACAAAGGGCCATAACTGTGGTAAAAATGGCAGCAGAAAAAAAAATCTTTTTTTTATGATCATCTACCCAGCCATCTTGATCATGTGTGCAAGTTAGAAAGAAATCTGTCCAAAAGTAAATGAGGAGTTGATGCCACAAGATATTATTACTGAAAAAAACAAAGGGCCATAACTCTGGTAAAAATAGTCGCAGGAAAAAATCCTTTCTTCACGATCATCTACACATCCTGCTTCATCATCTGTGCATGTTTGCAAGGAATCTGCCCTGTAGTTTAGGAGGAGTTGATGCCACAAGATTTAATTGCTGAAATTAACAAAGGGCCATAACTCTGGTAAAAATGGTCGCAGGAAAAAATCCTTTCTTTACAATCATCTACACATCCTGCTTCATCATCTGTGCAAGTTCGCAAGAAATCTGCCTTATAGTTTTGGAGGAGTTGATGCCACAAGATTTAATTACTGAAATTAACAAAGGGCATAACTCTGGTAAAAATGGTCGCAGGAAAAAATCCTTTCTTCACGATCATCTACACATCCTGCTTCATCATCTGTGCAAGTTTGCAAGAAATCTGCCTTGTAGTTTAGGAGGAGTTGACGCCACAAGATTTAATTAATGAATATAACAAAGGGCCATGACTCTGGTAAAAATGGTCGCAGGAAGAAATCCTTTCTTCATGATCATCTACACATCCTGCTTCATCATCTGTGCAAGTTTGCAAGAAATCTGCCTTGTTGTTTTGGAGGAGTTGATGCCACAAGATTTAATTACTGAAATTAACAAAGGGCCATAACTCTGGTAAAAATGGTCGCAGGAAAAAATCCTTTCTTTATGATCATCTACACATCCTGCTTCATCATCTGTGCAAGTTTGCAAGAAATCTGCCTTGTAGTTTAGGAGGAGTTGACGCCACAAGATTTTATAACTGAAATTAACAAAGGGCCATAACTCTGGTAAAAATGGTCGCAGGAAAAAATCCTTTCTTTACGATCATCTACACATCCTGCTTGATCATATGTGCAAGTTTGAAAGAAATCCGCCTTATAGTTTAGGAGGAGTTGATGCCACAAGATTTGGGGACGTTCCAACGTACGGACGGACGAGTGCAACTCTATATGCCTCCCACTTTGTGGGGGCATAACAATCTGCAACCATAGCGATAATAGACCGATACAGTGATTGTACCTGCTGACCCTATCCGCAGGCAGTGTGTCCAGTAAAATTATATTACACTGACCTAAAAACATACAGGGCAGATCCTGATCAAACAGCATGAATGAGCTGGCTGATCTGGATCTACACTGTTCACCCACACAATAAAGGTGCATATGTTCAATATAATCACAGTGTTCCAATGAAAATGATTCCCAGGTGTATTTACCTGACTAATGTCGCTGCACCATGCAGCTTTCTCAATGTGTGTTGATGCAACAAGAATGATTGTAACTTGAGGTCCGCTTTTCGAGTCAACAATTAACCGGAAGTCAAGACCATTATAATCAACCAGTTTTTCCGACTGGATCGGTAACAATGTACTCTGTGATGATGAGCTGGCAGCACTTGATACAGAATCTAAAGATGTTGCTGAAAAAGTAAAAACTATTTGCTGAATTTTGCAACTTACTAGCTTTGCTCAAAACAAAATACTTATAATGCTTTCTGGGTTTTTTGTGGCCCCAGCTACATGACAATAAAAACCATTTCCCGTAAGCAAAATTTTTAATTTATTCTACAAAAATCATCAACTGACTCTCTGAGGGTTTGAACAAGTACATAATGTTAAAGCAGAAAATAAGTCATATTTAACCCATGGGAAATAATATTTTACTACTGTATGATTTCAGCCATGTTCTGATAGAGATAATGTGTAGTCAGCAATATTTTTTTAAATTTTGCTATTTGTTTGAAACAATCCATCTCTTTCATTTTATTTTCACAGAGATAATCAGTACTAGTAGATATCCCACATCTGTGCCGTCTGATCAGGATCTAAACTGTTTGCTTTTTGATTAGGTATTTCTGACCAAAATGCGACCACTGAAGATCCTGATCCTAAGGCACAAGCGTTCCGGCTGATCTGGATCTACACTGGTCGCACATGCGTATAAATGCATATATATGGAGAAAAGGGTGAACTGAAGTTCAGTGTTACTGTTAGCTTCACAAGGTTATTACTGACCAACTGTGTAGATCCGGACCTTCTTGCATACCAGATCAGGTCATCCGGTGTTTTCACCCGTGTAGGAAATTTCGATCCTACACCCCCCCGTGTAGAATGAGTCACGTGAGTGACGTCACGTCTTCAAGTATCTGACGTAATATATTCAAGTTAGTGACGTCATTGTAAAAAAAGGTTTACGTAAATGTCAATATTTGAACATAAGGAAAATAAATTAGGTTGTCTACATACACAGAAATGTTATAAATAAAAAAAAGGTATGCAAGAAAAAGTATCTTGCACGAGACATTCGGTAAAGATAGAAAAATCTGTCACCTCGGGTGAACTGTTTTGGCGGGAACTCGGCAGAGCCTCGTTCCCGCAAAACAGTTAACCCTCGGTGACAGATTTTTCCATCTTCACCTCACACTCATGCATGATACTTATAATACTGCACCAATGCATGCTGATCTTGAACTACACAGGTTGTCCATAGGATAAAAACCATATCCCACGGAGTAAATAGTTAAATATAGCAGAACTTATATACTTACTCTCCTCATCAAAGTAGAAGATTTCAGAGCTTGGGTCTTCTATTATGGTACATTCTGACAGTGGAATCTTCCCACAGTTCTGTAATACACAAAACATTGCTGAAATACACATCAAAAACAGTTCTATAATAAACCAAAGTACAAGTTTACATTCCTTGGGAAAGTCTAAAGTAAAAGATCTAATTCCTGGGGAAAGTCAACTGGAAATTTTTCTTTCCTTAGGGTAGTCAACAAGTACATTTCCATCCTTGAGAAAATTCACAGTAGAAGCTCCCAATTCATAGGAAAGTCTGAAGAAGAAAATCCTATTCCTTGAGAAAATTCACAGTTACTGTAGATCTGAAAGTTAAATGGTCCACAGTAGAAGTTCCCATTCCTAGATAAACCCCACTGTAAAAGTTCCCATTCCTTGGGACATTCTACTGTAAAAGTTCCAATTCCTTGGGACATTCTACTGTAAAAGTTGCCATTCCTTGGGACATTCTACTGTAAAAGTTGCCATTCCTTGGGAAACTCCACTGTAAAAGTTCCTATTTCTTGGGAAACTCCACTGTAGAAGTTCCCATTCCTTGGGAAACTCCACTGTAAAAGTTCCTATTTCTTGGGAAACTCCACTGTAAAAGTTCCCATTCCTTGTGAAACTCTACTGTAGAAGTTCCCATTCCTTGGGAAACTCTACTGTAAAAGTTCCCATTCCTAGGGAAACTCTACTGTAGAAGTTCCCATTCCTTGGGAAACTCCACTGTAAAAGTTCCCATTCCTTGGGAAACTCTACTGTAGAAGTTCCCATTCCTTTGGAAACTCCGCTGTAAAAGTTCCCATTCCTTGGGAAACTCTACTATAGAAGTTCCCATTCCTTGGGAAACTCCACTGTAAAAGTTCCCATTCCTAGGGAAACTCCACTGTAGAAGTTCCCATTCCTTGGGAAACTCCACTGTAAAAGTTCCCATTCCTAGGGAAACTCCACTGTAGAAGTTCCCATTCCTTGGGAAACTCCACTGTAGAAGTTCCCATTCCTTGGGAAACTCCACTGTAAAAGTTCCCATTCCTAGGGAAACTCCACTGTAAAAGTTCCCATTCCTAGGGAAACTCCACTGTAGAAGTTCCCATTCCTAGGGAAACTCCACTGTAAAAGTTCCCATTCCTAGGGAAACTCCACTGTAGAAGTTCCCATTCCTTGGGAAACTCCACTGTAAAAGTTCCCATTCCTAGGGAAACTCCACTGTAGAAGTTCCCATTCCTTGGGAAACTCTACTGTAAAAGTTCCCATTCCTAGGGAAACTCCACTGTAAAAGTTCCCATTCCTAGGGAAACTCCACTGTAAAAGTTCCCATTCCTAGGGAAACTCCACTGTAAAAGTTCCCATTCCTAGGGAAACTCCACTGTAGAAGTTCCCATTTCTTGGGAAACTCTACTGTAGAAGTTCCCATTCCTAGGGAAACTCCACTGTAAAAGTTCCCTTTCATTGGGAAACTCCACTGTAAAAGTTCCCATTCCTTGGGAAACTCTACTGTAAAAGTTTCCATTCCTTGGGAAATTCCACTGTAAAAGTTCCCATTCATTGGGAAACTCCACTGTAAAAGTTCCCATTCCTTGGGAAACTCCACTGTAGAAGTTTCCATTCCTTGGGAAACTCTACTGTAAAAGTTCCCATTCCTTGGGGAAACTCCACTGTAAAAGTTCCCATTCATTGGGAAACTCCACTGTAAAAGTTCCCATTCCTTCTGAAAGAGTGTAGTGGAAATTGCCTTTCCTTTGGAACATCTGTCTATTACAAGTTTCCAGTCCTTCGGAAAGTATAGTTCAGACAAACAATCATTTATTTAAAGAAACAATAACATGTAATCACTTTTGATACCACGAAACATGATGTTACATTGAAGAAAGGCATTATCATGATTTGTACACAATGTTGGAGCAGTGTAATTTCAATAATCGGTTAAACATCTACAGTAATTCCCTTCTGGAATTTTCATGAATCAGTGCCACAATCTACATGTACAGTCTTCAACAATGTCAATTTAACCCCTTCCTCAATATATTCAAAAGTTCTAAGTGCACACTTTTCAATGTTGAATATCTCAAAGTAAAATTATAATAATTAAAAGAAAGTTTGACATTATGTTAAATAAGATCAAACAATAATAATTATTTGAAAACTGTGCATTTGTTTTATGTATTTGTCATTTGCATCAGCATACACTATTTATGCGTAATCGCCATGCAGCAATCTAAATTGATTTTTTTTCAACCGGTTTTGTTTTTCACATGCTCACCGACTCCAGACAATCTAAAAAAACACACCAATGTTTCATAACTACAGAAAGTTTGATGACTGAAGACCATAAAAGTGACATCAAAATTCTTTTTAATGGCACAACTTTAAATTTGTTATAAAAACATCCTGATGTTATTCGTAAATGTAAAAGAAATGCCTCATTTTTGCATATTTTATTATTATAAGAAAAAAAATCAAATGATTATATTTTCTAAATTATAATGTTGCTTACGTGGAACGTTGATGTTTTTACAATTGCATTTGTTTGATAAGTGCCCACTTATTAAAACTCTCAAATTTATATTTAATTTAAAAGAAATCAATAAAACTTCTAATAAGAATTATTCAAAAATCATGTTTATTTGGTCAAAAAGATTAAAATAAGGTTCGAATTAATGGACTATTTAATCGAAATAAAGACATTGTTTTCTTTTGGAAAGGCTGTTACACATCTATCATAGAGAACTGCATCATCGCAAATTGCTAGACCACTCAAAAATTTTGGCACAAACCAATGCGAGGAAAATAGAATTTTCTCCTTGTCATCCATATTAACACTTACGAATAAAACAGAGAAGAGTGTGTTGGCTCATCGTGCCCAGCAGACCGTCTGACACTCAGTCTGATAACATAATAGTTATCACATCAGACAGGCCCAAATTTTACCGGATAGGTCTTTTGGTCTGGCAACTTTTGGGAGGTCTGGACTAAGTATAGATCCAGATCAGCTGGCGCATCAGTGCTATCAAATCAGGATCTGCACTGTTTGCCTTTCAGTCAGAAAGTAACCTAATAAATAAATTAGAAATGTGTCCATAGGACACGGATGCCCCTGCTATGCATGTTACCAGACACTGAAGTGCACTGATGGAAATAATAGCATTTCAAAGAAAGTGATGTGCTAGTAATAATATGAATATGCATAAATTTGAAGATCAAGTAAATTATTTGTATTTGCAGCACTGTTGTCTGCTCATGAAGGAAATTAATGTCTGTGAAGAAGTTGGTGGTAATGCGATGAAAACATTTTAAACATACATATAGACCTTGCAAAGCCTTTATTTCCCCTTCAAAACAATAATCATTCTATACCATTGTATTACATTGCAATCAACAAGTTATTTTGAAATCCTTTCATTCATAAAAAAGTAATAGCCCAAACAAGAAAATTCCTATTTTAGTAACAGTGACCTTGACCTTGGACCTACAGACATGGGTATTGCATGCAAACACCGTCTTGATATGGTGAGCATTTGTGCCATGATATGTTGAAATCCCTCCATTCATAAGGAAGTTAAAGCCCGTACAAGAAAATTCTACTTTTTTGTAACAGTGACCTTGACCTTGGACCTATAGGCATGGGTATTGAATGCAACACAACGCCTTGTCATGGTGAACATTTGTGCCAAGTTATTTTGAAATCCCTCTATTTATAACGAAATTATAGCCCAAACAAGAAAATTCTAATTTTTGTAACAGTGACCTTGACCTTAGACCTACAGGCATGGGTATTATATGCCACACAGCACCTTGTAATAGTGTGCATTTGTGCATAGATATTTTGAAATTCCTTCATTTATATGGAAGTTATAGCCCAGACAAGAAAATTCAATTTTTAGTAACAGTGACCCTGACCTTGGACCTACAAGCATGAGCATGGTACGCGACACACCACCTTGCCATGGTGAACATTTGTGCCAAGTTATTTTGAAATCAATCTATTCATAACAAAGTTACAGCCCGGACAAGAAAATTCTATTTTTAGAAACAGTGACCTTGACCTTGGACCTACAGGCAGGGGTATTGTACGCGACACACTGCCTTGTCATGGTTAACATTTATACCAAGTTATTTTAAAATCCAATAAGTAATAACAAACTTACAGCCCAGACAAGAAAATTTTGTTTTATGTAATAGTGACCTTGACCTTGGACCTACAGGCATGGGTATTGTAAGCAACACACTGCCTTGTCATAGTGAACATTTGTGCCAAATTATTTTGAAATCACTCTGTTAATAACAAAGTTATAGCCCGTACAAGAAAAGTCTATTTTTAGTAACAGTGACCTTGACCTTAGATCTACAGGCATGGGTATTGTACGCGACACATCATCTTGATATAATGAACATTTAAACCAAGTTATTTTAAAATCCAATAAGAAATAAGATTTTCCCAACAAAATTCTATTTTTAGTAAAAGTGACCTTGACCTTGGACCTACAGGCATGGGTGTTGTACGCGACACACCGCCTTGTCACGGTGAACATTTGTGCCAAGTTATTTTGAAATCCCTCCATTCATAAGGAAGTTACAGCCCGGACAAGAAAATTCTACAGGCATGGGTATTGTACGTGACACACCGTCTTGATAAGGTGAACACTCATACCTAGTTATTATAAAATCCAATAAGTAAAAACAAAGTTACAGAGCGGACACGATTTTCGAACATACACACACACTGACACACTGACACACACACAGACAGGGTGAACACTATTTGCCCTTCTGCCATTACATGGTGGGGGCATAAAAAGCAAACAGTGTAGATCCTATTCAGATGGCATGGGTGTGCCAGCTAATCTGGATCCACACTTAAAGCCAATGCAGTAAAGGCCTATATATGAATAAAAGTGATAATGTAAAACATATTGAGAAGCCAGTTTGGACTTTTTTTTAACGTAAAAACTTTTTTTTAAAATAGCCCAAATGACAAGCTCAGCATCAAGTTGACCGATTTCAAAAATCTGTTCAGTTCTCTACTCAGTTTCAGTGTGCAAAAATTATGGAGGAACCAGTTTGGATTTTTTAAGAACTTATTTTTTTTTTCACTTTTTTAGCCATGTCTTTTTAAACAGCCCACCACCAAAGTGAATGAAAAAAAAACAACAGAAAAATAAGTACTATGTTTTTCCAACAGTCTTATAATATTTATTGTTTACTGGTTTTATGAAGTGCAAGCACTGTCTTTAAACATTATGTTACTCTGTTATTGTTGTAGATACTTTGAATAAGTGTAGTTTTTCCATACAAACATATAGGGCAGATGTACTGGAAAGAGATCATAAGTCATTGGTGTTTTCTTAATGGTAAACATTTTAGCTGTTTCTAGTATTTACTCAAATTATAACCCCATGTTGTCTGTTTTTTAGATCATGTGTACTTATGGATAAATGTTAACTTAAACCATTCCTCCATAGAAACACCTTAATTGCAAGGGTGAACTGTGTAGATCCAGATCAGCCAGCACATCCATGCCGTCTGATCAGAATCTACACTGTTCACTTTTAGATTCATTTAGATGAATTTAATTAAAGAAAATATCACAAAATGTTATGAACTTGAAATTGAAAATAAAAGTGAAAAAAATTTCCTTAAATTTGTGAAAATCCTGACCTACCTGCAAAATCACATCCAAGTAATACCACAGACAAAGTATTTCCAAGGCATAGATGGAAAGATCATTTTCTTCCTTACCATACAATAAGCACGCCATTCAATGTCTTTCCAGCATTTGTGACAACAGAAAACACCAATATTTTATGCTAAAATTTGTGCATCAGTGCAATAATAAAACAGCCAACTGATATGCAAGAAAAACATAAGACTGGTCAAAGTATGGGCCCAAGATCATAAAAATAAGATTGGAGACCAGTCTCAAATCTCAAGCATCTGACTGGCTGAAATGATGACCAGTCTCCATTTCAGCCAATCAGATGCATGAGATTTGAGGATGGTCTCCAGATTTAGTTTTATTATCTTTTCTAAGAAGGTCTGGTACAACAATTCCGGAGTTTTTATGATTGTGTACAGTAATTTCTTTTCTTTTGCTCTGAACATCTAATTTAGTTAATTAAACAAAAATGCTACAGTTTACAAATTTTCCACTAACATTTGGCTGGCAATGATTTTTTTCCTAGAACTGATAATTCTTTCATTCTGATCACAGCTTGGCCCTTTGTAATATTTGTGACACATTCAATGGCAATATATCACTGTCATTTGACAGACATCTGTTTTTTAGTACCAAAACATATTATAAAAGTATGAATATTTTATTTCAAATTAATAAGGTCTCTAAATGTAAAAGTACAAATGCAACAGTAGCTGAGGAAACAGCTTATAAGTTTCCTATGACAGCTACCACGCAGACTGTGCAAAAGACCAAAACATTTGCCGGTCAAAAGCAATGAAATTTTGCCGCACCAAGAAAATCTTCTGGACCGAAAAATGATATTGAAAAATATTTAGTTAATGTCTTTTTCAGGTACATTTGTTTGAAATACTAACTGTCACCAATAAAGCTTATCAGTTTTATGCTGAGTTCCCACTGCCGATCCGATCAACTCGATCAAGCCCGATCAAGCAATCGGGTAATGGTCTGGCTTGGTTGGTATGACTGATCGGGAGTGGTCGGGAAGGTCTAGCTTGGTCGGCATCACTCAGGCTTCCTACCTGAATTTTTATGACATGTCAAAAATATTCGAGTAGCGATTGAGTAACCAAGCCGTCGAGAAGCACTCGGGAAGCGATCGTGTATTGGTCAAGTAGAAGATCGAGTTGATCGAGAAGGAATCGTGTAGCGATCTAGTTTGGTCGAATTGACATCTTTTACCCGATCTGTACCCGATCGCATCGACTTCTACTCGAGTATAATCCAATCGCAACCCGATCAACTCGACTTCTTTTCAAACTGGTGTCCAGATTAACTAGACTGCTACTCGACTGCTACTTGATCGAGTAGCCAAGCGGTCGAGAAGCGATTGTGTATTGGTCGAGTAGAAGATCAAGTTATTCAAAAAGTTTCGGTACACGACCTTCTACGACCCGAGTACGACCATGTCGATCTGGTTGGGTGAAGATCTGGCAGCGATCGAGCACAGGTCCAGTTGGTCGAGCTGAGGCCTTGTAAAGGTCAGGATGATCGAGCGGAAATCGGTACGATGGTCGGGTTGACGTCGTGAAGGACTCGTGAATAATCGTGTGGGGGTCTTGTGTGATCAACTAGAGGTCGAGAAGAAGTTGACAATGTGTATACTCCTTTAGTCGAGCTTGGTCGGGCTCAATCGGGACATTTAGGGGGTCTGGATGATCAAGTTGATCGCATTAAAAACAGAGGGAACTCAGCATTATCAGTTTTTGCTTAGTTAATTTTTGCTACAAGATTAACAAGAAAATGGTTGAGATGTACATGCAATCCTAGGTTTATTACGCTACTTATTGTTTATAAAATATAACTTTACTTTGACTACTGACTGCCTGTCTTTAAAACAAATTCAAACTTTTATTCCAAGAAATTTTGTTAGACTTTGATTTTATTGTTTTTTGAGATGAAAATCAACACCGGCAACAAAGCCATTTTAAATTTCTGTAAAATCGGAGCTGAATGGCCTAGATGCCGCCATTTGCTCTGTGTTTCGTGAAATATCACCAGTTTGAACACATAATATCCTCTGCAAAGGTAAGACAGCCAAAACACCATTTTTCTTTTCATTGCTGTTAGATCAATAATTATCGAGTTCACAATTGAACAATAAGAATCAGGCAACCAATCACAAACCATTTTACTGTGATTGAAGAGAAGTAACCACTCACAGTGAGGATTAATGAACAAGAAATGGTTGGTTCCCTTAGATTTAAAGTCGCCGGACAGAAGGACCGATGACATACAACATTTTACCGGACCAAAGCAAAATCTGACGGTCAAGTTTGGTGTGCTGCCAGCCTCTAAGACTGTGTTGTGCACAATGTCATGGCTGTTCTCGATCTTAATGAACTTTCATGATTTACTCTGAAATCACTTTATTTTGCACAATTTTAATGTTTTTGCATATTGAATTTTTAGCTTAATTTACTAAATCAAACCCTAAGCCAAATTTAACCATGCATTCTTTTGACTTATTTATATGTATGTATTGCATAAAGTCACTCTTGTGAAAATTTGCATTTTATAGATTCAGTATGGCAAGAAGATTGGACAATTAATCCAATATCCATGGTTATCGACCAATAACTATAGATATCAGCCCAATAACCATTCTTATTTACGATAACTAGGGTTACCGCCCAGTATCTATGGTTATTGGTGAAAAGCCTAGATATCGGGGGATAACCATAGTTACAGTCAATAACTATGGTTATTGGACCAATAACTAAGAATATCGCCGAAAAAATATAATTACCGACCTAAAACCAAAGTTCTCGGCGTTAACTGTGGTTAACAAGCAATATCTAGGGTTTTCACCAATAACTATGGTTATTTCATGAACTATAAATAGACGCAACACGATTGGTCACACCCCCAAAATAACCGAGTCAATAAATCTAGATATTGACCCGCTTTCGCTGATATTGACCTGTCTATAAATAGAATCAGAAAGTTTCCATCTTTTATATTATTTATAGTTCATGTAATAAACTATTATACTATTATATATAACTATTTATAGTTCATGTAATAAAACAGTTATTTACTTATTAGCTGGGAAATATGCTGTTGATATTGACCGGAAAAATCGTTATTGACCTCGGCTATCGCCTCGGTCAATAACGATTTTTTAGGTCAATATCACAGCATATTTCCCAGCTAATAAGTAAATAATTGTATATTATCACCCATTATCGAGGGATTTCACCAATAACTATGATTATCAGGCGTAACCCTAGTTATTGTCAATAACTATAAAAGTTATCAGGCTGATATCTATAGTTATTGATTGATAACCATAAATAAGGGATTAATTGTGCAAACCGCTTGCCATAATTCAGCACAAAAACTCATCATTCATTAAAACTAAAGCCACCAGAACAAACCCAGATTACAGTTTGAATATTGCTGTGAGTTAAGTTTTGCTGGGAAACCCATGATTTTTTTCCCCGCCAGGATCCTGACTGGGAATCCGAGTCTATATCCTGTTTGATCATCCCTGTGGGATCCTGCCAGAATCTCACTGGAAAACATCATGGGTTTCCTTACTGGACTGAGATTCTCAGTCGGGCAGACATTTTCACTATATTATACCAAAGGAGAAAATTCAGACTCCAAGAGCCTGCTGAAAATCAAGCTAGAGAGGATTCTGGGCCACATGCAAGTGGATAAAAAAAGGTATGACCACAGTCTTTTTTTCCCCATAAAGTTTTGTGGGAAGAATGATCTTTAATTGCAGAATCATTTCCCAGTCTCACATAGGTTTGCACAACTTGTACTTGTACTCATAGTTACTCGAGTACCAGTTTTCAAGAACTTGTCAGGACTCAGTATTCATTTTGAATTACAAGTACTGTCGAAAAAAAGTCAGTTTTTTTAAGTAATATATTAGTAATTTCACACATAAATGAAATAACATGAAATGAAATTAAAAGTAAGCTAGGAATGATTGCCTCATGTTCACAAGAATATCTGGTATATACTGGATATTCCAAACATAGATCTTTATGCAGGGCTGAAGGTTATAAAGCTGAGATTGGAAACCAGTCTTGAATCTCAAGCATCTGATTGGCTGAAATGGTCACTATTTCAGCCAATCAGATGCTTGAGATTTGATACTGGTTTCCATGCTCAGTTTTATAATCTCGGGCACAGATTTATTGTTAACATGAACTTAACATGCAAAAATAAGCTCAATAACACTAACCATCCATTACATGTGAACTTACAGCGTTTGTACTGAAGCTTTTGAACTTGAGAAAACGACTTTTGCAGACAGGGCTTCTAAGCACTGATTTAACCCTTTCCTCCATATAAATGCCTTTATCTCATGGGCAAACAGTGTAGATCAGATCAGCCAGCACATCCTTGCCATCTGATCAGGATCTGCACTGTTTTCTTTTTTATTCATTTAATTATTGCTGATCAAAATGCTACCGGTGCAGATCCAGACCAGACAGCATGGATATTCCGGCTTGTTTCAATCTCCACTGGTCGCACATGTGTAAATTTAAAACACAAATAATTTTAAAGAGGATAGGGTTAAGTAGATTACAATGTATTTAAAAAGATAAAAAAAAAATAAGAATGTCAAGAAATACTTTTAACAAGAAATATCTTTAAAAAGATAAATGATTTGATCATCATGGAAAAGATTTTCTGTTATATGAAATAAGGAATTAGATGCAGTTTAGCTACTTTTAAATCCTTCATCTTGATTTACGTTTAAATTAAAACATAGAACTGACAATTCTACATAATGATTAATGTATATTTAATACAAAAGGACTGAGAGTTTCAACATTGTGCAAAGCATTCAGATGTAAAACTACATCTCATGCATGATACAGAGAAATAGTGTTTGTAATATTCATTCAATCATGTGTATCTAATATGTAAACATATTTTAAATTTTAAAGTTCTTGGCTTTGTTAATATCTTAAACATGATGTTTGAGATGATCTCTCAATTACTGAAAGAATAAATATATTCAGTGAAGACTTAAATGTAGATAGCAATAAAAAAGATATAACGAGTTACTAGTTCTTCTGTCTGCCTTTTTTAAAACTGAAGTAAATTTTAGAAAAAAGAAATAATTCTAGAATATACCGCAACTTCCCACGGTATGAAAGCTGGATGATTTAAGACACAGGAAAACACATGGTACAGTTTTATTACTAAAGGAGTTCCGAGAAATTTCCATTAACTAACAATACACACTTATAATAACAATAGTTTAAGCCAACAGATTTTTCCTATGGTACATAATTTTAGGTTTAACAGTGAAAATATTTACACTGTTTGTCTTCTGTAAGGAAGAGTTGTTCCTAGTAACACTTACTTTTGATTTCATTTTATAAAGTTCCATAACAAGACAATGTCTTAAGCAAATGACAAATGCTCAATTATGCCTCATTTCAACATCTTTCAAGAAAACAGTGTAGCAAAGGTTCTATATTGTTCAACCTCCGATGGCTCGAAAACTAACTGTCGGGACCTTGATTGGTGTTCGACTGTTCGAGTTATGGGTAGTTCGAGCCATCGGAGGTTGAACAATATAGAACATATAGAGTTCTATTTTGGGACCGGATGAACTGTTCGAGAGAAGGGTGGTGTTCGAGGGAAAGGTGTTTGAGCCATCGAAGTTTGACTGTAATTAAATGTCCATATTTGGTAATAATAATACTTCATTGGTTAAAAACTAAATCAGCCTGAATTTATGAACTTTTAAACTCATTTGTTACAAAAATTGTAAACAAAACCCTGCTATGTCTCTCTGCTATATCTCTGATCGAAATATTTTATTTGATTTACCTTCAGCATAATAACTACTCATTTCATACTTATGAACAAAAGTCTTGTTTGTTATGGTTTTCCATAATATCTTTTAAACGCGTGAAGTTACAACCTTGAAATTTTGCCTACTTGATCGCCTGTATTTAAAACCTGTTTCTGAATTTGTGGTCTGAATGCATAAAAATGTCCTCTTTCCATCAATACCAAATTTATGAGTGTGTGATAAAATCAATATTAAAAGATTAAAAAGATATTGTAGTTTTTATAGACCGGACAAGACTTTTTTTCCATTAGCATATTAACAACACTTCACAGGTTAAAAACCTACAACATTTTTGAAGAGATTAAGACCAATTGGAATTCATGTACTACAAAATATCCCCATGCCCTGCATGGACTCTGATTTGTTACCAAAACCAGGAATGTATTAGTAAACTGCTTCTAAACAGACAACTACTGTGGTATCATTTAATTTCGCTGGCACGAAATTTCGCACAATCTCCGAAAAAGACTGTTCCGGGCGGACGTAAATTCACGCAAATCCAATTTTTGAAACCAAAAAAAATGTTATTATCGATATTTTACCGACCCACTATCAATACCTATTGTTTATTTGATCACGCGAGCTAATCATGTGTCAGTTGGCCCCCTGTCAATTACCACTTCCTTTGTTAGTCAATTATCGGACCGCTGTTTATTCGGCGCCGCTAACTGACAGGGGACCCGTTTGATCCATCTATCTTCACCATTCATATCATAACTGGCATGTTAAATTTCGTACCCGTTTTATCGTCTAAAGTGTCAATTAATTGCGAAACAGTTACTCAAAAATGTTGATAAATTAAAAATGAGATGACAACGATACTGTTTGGTAAAACGTGACCCGACCTCAAAAATTGTCGTTCAATTTGGAAGAAACATTAAACATATCCAAAAGAAATTCGACAGTTATAACTTATTTTATTTTCTTTATTAACATAGCTATTAGATACTTCAAATTTATATCAAATAGCGATACGGGCAACTATATACAAAGTGCAGGTCCATTCGGACATAGCACGTTTCGGATACACGTATGTGGATTTTTTTTTTGTTAAATTTTAGCTTAGGTTTTAAATTCGCGCAGTGACTCGAGCGCAAAATACACGAAAATTAAGCCATCGCTAAATAAAATGATACCACAGTAGATGGGTGTTCAGCTGAACACTTGTGTTGCCCTCTGGTACAATGTCAGAATAAAAATGCAAGTACAAAAAAAGGCATAACTCCATGTAATATGACCTTGACCTAAAGAATCTGGCATCATCACAAGTGTATTGTCATATACAATATAATTTGAAAGTTTGATGAAGAAATATTGAAAATGGCAAAGTTACAGCCAATGTCAAGTTTTTGCGTCAAAATCCAAGTGCAAAAGGGGCATGAGTCTATCACATGTGACCTTGACCTGAAAAATTTGGTATCATCAGGAGTATGTTGTTATAAGCAACATAATTTGAAAGTCTGATGAAGAAATATTAAAAAATGACTAAGTTATAGCCAACGTTAAGTTTTTGTGACATACATACGGACAGAAAGATGGACACAGCGATCCCTATGTATTTTCTCCAAATGGGCAACACAAAAACAGGACTACTGTTCAAGCTTGTACCAACATATATCAATTAAGTGTGATTCTAAGATTTTTTAACTTAAAACAATTCAAATTAAGAATTGAAAAATATGATATTATATTAAATGTTAGTTTTAAAAATATTTTTTCATGAAAAATAAATTATTTAAATGAGATTGCTTCTGGCCCTGCAAATAATTGTGCTGATTTGATGAATTTCATCTGTTCCCTCCTTAACCATATAACAAAGTAGACTCATTTTAGCCCGAAAATTGGCAAAATCAATCTGGAAAAAAAACACCCTAGGCCTTTAAACCTATGTATTGGCCGCACCCCCAACTCATGAATGATAAAATGGGTAAAATAAGTGCAACCTTTAAGCCATGGCACAGGTCAAAAGCCAGCTTTAACAGCTAACACCAGGAAAAGCTTAAGACTGAACATTGTAGGAGACTGGACCAATTTAGATTGTTTCAATTGTGTGGGTTATGGCTGGGCATGCACTAATTAAAAATATCTGCTGACATATTGGGGGAGTTGTGGAAATGTATGATGCAAATATCTTTTAGCTTGTAAAGGTTTTCTCATTATAATTATACCCTCAAATAACGTATTGTCTCAGAATAAAACACTCAGAATAAAACAGTCACAATAAATAGACAAATCAACTGTACGTGTGAAAAGAAACCAAGTGCATCATGTCGAGCATTAGTGCAGAATTGCCATCTCTAAATACAAATAACTCATGAAAAGCATACAGCGTGGGTGTCACATAAGAAACAAGATTGAATTCTATTATTGAACATTTCATGAAAATCTCAGAAGAAAATTACTGATGATGTTTAACCGATCATTAACCCTTTCGTCCAAAGACACACCTTTATTGCAAGGAAGAACAGTTTAGATCCAGATCAACAGGCACAACCGTGCCATCTGATCAGGATCTAAACTGTTAGCTTTTTGATTTGTTAGTTTATCTCTAACCAAAATGCGACCAGTGCAGATCCTGATCAGACGGCACGAATGTGCCGGCTGATCTGGATCTACACTGGTCGCACATGTGTAAAAATGCATATTTATGGAGGAAAGGATTGAAATGATCCTGCTCCATTACTTAGTACAAAACTGAAGACCAGTCTCAAATCTTAAGCATCTATTTGGCTGAAATGGAGTCCAGTCTCCATTTCAGCAATCAAATGCTTAAGGTTTTATACTGGTTTCTTAGTAGTGTTATCTTCTGAGGACCCAATGCATGATAATGCCCTTCTCTAATGTAACATCACATTTCATTGTATAAAAATTGAATACCTTTTATTCTTTTTAACCTATTAAGGGCTAAGCAATAAATACAGAATAAGGACCATGATCATGGTTAACTGTCGACAGACATATCAACAGAACATCTTCCATGATAAAACTTGTTAACTATGGTCTTCCATGGAAAATAATGATGACCATGGACAGCCATGGAAAACCAAGCACAATGGTGTTTCATGGTACTGCAATGCAAGAAAAAGAGTCAGTGAAACACTAAGTAATTAACAAAAATCATCCAGATAGATTTTCACTAAGACATTTTTTTTCTGGAATGAATAGTGTCAATCTTTGCAAAATTCAGTGCAAGGGTTTTTGTCTGGAAAGATTTGTTCAACTATGCAAACCCTGTACTCCACAGACAATTTTTAGTGTTGTATCTATAGTGGGATAGCGGGGCACGGCGCCCTGCCCATTTTGAAGAGCGCCCCTCTGCCCTAAATCTCAAACACTCTTCCCTTTTCCCCATAAATGCCCTTTTGTCTTCAATAATTAATGTCAACCACCACCAATTCTGCCTTTGTTTATTCAATGCCTGTGTTTTCCCAAGTTACCCTGTGTAATTAACAGAAACGCAGCTATGCGTGTATACATACCCTACAACGACCGTCTAAAATCTAGTCCCAGACAAGTCATTAACCCATATCTGGACAAGTGGCAAATATAAGGAAACCCAGTGTCAAAAAACTTGTTAGTCATAAACAGCTGACTAGCCTAATTAACAGCATGTGCCCATGCGGCGTATCAAACGTCCCGACCTACCCCTCTTGGAGTCAATTAGTTGTCGCATCACTTGCTTCTATACTCCAATAAACTGTCTAGCAAATTGGTACAGTATTTCTTTGTATTAAAACCAGGTTATCTGATAATTTTAAAACGAAAATAAAGAAAACCATCGTAATTCTATACAGTGATTTGCTTGTCCCATTTTTTGAATTTGTCGGTATCACTCGTTTTTAACAAAGTTCTCTCTCAAACAAGCATTCATATTCAAAAAAGGAAACTTGTTTACACAAAAATAACTTTATTTCAATGGTTGAAGCCATAGAAAACAGGAACTTTAAAATAAAATTATGAAAAAATGCTCACTTTCAAAACGGAAATTGTACGACTTTTTGCCGATTTTTCTATTATATAGTAAGTTGGATTTTGATACCTTGATGTCTTAAAACTGCTCGAATTACATGGAAAACTCAAGGAAACATCTAGTTCTCTTGATAAAATTTCATATTCGTCATGTACAATCTAAATTTCATTAGAAATTACAACCGGTGAAAGTGTAAACAATTTCGGACAGCAATAATTTCGGATACATTTTTTCCCCACAATTATTCTAAAGTTATATTATTTTTGTAAATAACTTATAAATTTTGACAATCACATAAATTGGCCAAAATCTCACCTACAATATCATTAAGTATCACTAAGTGACAGACAGAACTAAGGATACAATTTCAATTTAAACAAGATTGTACTCTGGCTGTTCTGTTGTCAGAGTTAGTCACATGATAATTCGTTGATTCAGATTTGTTTGAACAAGCATATTCACCTATTCACCAACCCCTACCCCACCCAAAAACAAAAACAAAACCACAACAACTTAAGTTTAAGTATGCTGAAAAGTGCCCTTTTGCTAGCGAAAAACGCGTATTTGACCCTGCCCCTTTTTGATAGCACCCTGCCCTTTTTTCACAGCACCATGCCCTTTTTAAATCCTGGATACAACACTTATTTTTATGTATTAAGGGAATACAGTTTAGCTCCAGATCAGCAAGCACATTCGAACTGTCAGATCAGGATCAACACTATTTTTGATCAAGAACCAAAGAGTGTGGCCCAGATCAGATGGCATCGATGTGCTAGCTGATCTGGATTTAGACTTGCAGCACATGTGTTTAAACATGTACATATGGAGAATAGCGTCAAAAGGGACAAAGTACTGGGTCAGTGTCAAATAATGTTGAGTTAGTAACATTTAAAACAACAACAGATACCTTTGCAAGATGCAGTCTTCCATTTTCCTTTGCTCTTGTTGTTAGAAGAAGATGATTGGTGAAGAGGTAGGCTTGGCGCACCTCTTCTTTTTTTGAGGAGGAAGTGAGAGACGGAAGTCGTCCCCGCTTATCACGGGTCTTTTCCTGGTATACTTGCAGCAGAGGACCTGAAATATATCAAGAATTTCATGACATGTTCTCTTTTCTAAACTGCAGTCTGTCTAAAATCATCTCCTGACAACTCCTACACAGGATCTGACAAAGAGTAACTAAACATTGTTTTTATCAACAACGTTCTGAACCAATCAGATTGTTGCCTACAAAATGCAAAGTGATGATCCTCATAACTATCTGAAGACTTCGACAGTTATGAGGATCCATGTAAACAGAGTGATATGAACCATGCAATGGTTGACATCCTGCATAAGGCATATTTTACTGATTTGTTTGTAATGTACGTTTCTAGAAATATTTATAAGGAATACTGCTATAGCTTATATACAGTTTTTTGCTGGGTGTCATCACTGAGATCTAACAATTTGTTTGATCTGACTTCAGTGAGATTGTCTAAATTGTAGTGCTTGAAATATATCAAGATTTTCATGAAATGTTGTCTCTCTTTTTTACTGATTTTTAAACTTGGAGAAAAAATGCTGACCTGCAAGTATGAGATTAACCAGCTTTCCTCCATATATACCCCTTTATGGCAAAGGCTCGGAGTGTTGATCCAGATCAGCCAGAACATCCACACCATCTGATCAGGATCTGCACTGTTTGCCTTTTGATCATGTTAGGTTATTTCTGACCAAAAAGTGAACAGTGCAGATCCTGATCGGATGGCAAGGATGTGCACATGCTATAAGACGTGTATTAATCCTTTACTCATATACAAGCATTGAAGTGCATACTTTTGGTTTCCCTGACATTCTCTCTCTTATTTATATGAATAGAAAGTGCTAAAGAGTCCTTGTCATTTCTGTGCTGAGAAAAATTGACCAAATAAGAAAAACAACCTCCAATTTTTGTTTTAACCCTAGGATATGCCTTGAGAAAATGGGATGAAATTTCCATCAGATTAATGCTAAATGATTTCTAGACTAATAAAGTGCAGTTTGTTTTGTTTACTACTAGAGTAAACAAAACAAAACTGCACTTTATTAGTCAAGAAATCATCTATATAATCATATGAGTGTGCGAACATTGAAAATCCATATCAGCCAGCACATCTATGCCATCTGATCAGGATCTACAGTTTTTCCTTCTTGGTCAGGGTAACATAATGAATCAAAAACGAACAGTGTAGATCTGGATGTGCCTGCTTATCCGGATCTACACTGTTAGCACATGCGCTAAAACTTGTATAAATGGAGTAAACGACAAAGTCCTTATTTCGAGAGATTATGACTTCTTCATGCTCATGGAAAAAATGGTTGTTATGGTAACAGATGCTTCATGATATTTAAAGTACAGAATCATTTTCATGTATTTATGAATGCCTTTAAAACAAATATAAATTTTATATTGTGCATTTAAGTATTTACCAAATGCTCACAAATAATCCATACAACCAAAAAGTCACTGATCGACTTGATTTGTTATAATTTTAGTTAGTAATATATATTTTCCAATAAAATTACTGCTTAACCCTTTCCTCCAAATATATGCATTTTTATGCATATGCGACCAGTGTAGATCCAGATCAGCCGGCATATCAGGATCTGCACTGGTCGCATTTTGGTCAGAAATAACCTCACAGATCAAAAAGTGACCAGTTTAGACCTGATCAGACAGCACGGATTTGCCGTCTGATCAGGATCTAAACTGTTCGCCTAAGCAATAAAGGTGTTTCTATGGAGGAAAGGGTTTTAAAATAACAAAAATGCTCAAACATAATGTTTTGACAAAGATTTCCATTTTGTATACTATTTGTTCACATATTCCATATTAAGACAAACTAATGAATAAATTTTAAACCTATAACAAAATTAATAAGTTTTCATGAATTCAATCAAATAACATCTGAGCACTCACACTGTTATATTTCAAATAAAAAAGCAAATGAGACAATTTTGCTTCATCAATATGAACCCCAACAGCATATGGCATTTTAGACCAAACAATGGTATAGTATCTGATCCACTAATCACATGATCAAGTTACAATTAAATAAATTTCAGAATCAATCAATGAACAGCATGAATAAATCCCAGATTGTCTCAAAAGCAAATATGCATTACACTTAGCAAATTACCCAAATACAGTTTTAATTTTAAATGCAGACAACAATATGTAATACCTGTTTAACATCTCTTAATATGAGTGAAATTTTAAAAACAAGCAGAATTTGGCATCAGTATTTTTCTTTAAGGTGAAAGGTATCTTCATGCTGCCCTCTAGAAATCTCAGTTCGTCAAGGGAAGCTACTCTTAACAACTTAGACCCTATTTCTAGCAGAATTCAAGTAAGGACACTCACCGGCTTCCTGCTATGCCATCAAATTGCCTTATTTCTGTATCTCCACTGAGAATATTACAAGCTGTGACAATTTTAAATCTATTATTTCATGATGCTAAAAATATAATCAATGGAATAGTATTAGTGCCTCAACAGTCTATACCAACACATTAAAACTTGCAAGGACACTGTCAAAGAAAAAAGCCAATAGTGGTTCTGATGCTATGTGAAGATATTGATCACCAATATTGACTGACTGCCCACGTTCTTTTATTCCATTCATTCATCAAACATGATCTCTCGCACAAGTTCTGTTCTTTATTCACAGTTCAGGGCTGGAGGTTATAAAACTGAGTTTGGAAACCAGTCTCAAATCTCAAGCATCTGATTGGCTGAAATGGCGACCAATCGCCATTTCAGCCAATCAGATGCTTGAGATTTGAGACTGGTTTCCATGCTCAGTTTTATAACCTTGGGCACAGATTATACAGTGTACTGTGACTATTCTTTATTCATATCCCATTAAAAATTTTAATATCTAAATTTTTAAATTAAATTAAATTCATGGGTTAAGGCTCTGATCCATGGGCAAACAGTGTTGATCCAGATCAGCTGGCACATTTTTGCCATCTAATCAGGATCTACACCATTTGATGTCAATTCATTAAGTTATTTTTTCTGACCAAGGAGTGAATAGTACAGATCCAGATCAAAAGGCACTAATGTGCCAGCTAATGTGGATCTACATTGTTTGCACACGCAATAAAACCCGTATAATATGGAGTAAAGAGGGGTTTTTTAACATTTGAATTTTTTAAATTATTCTGCAAGCAGACCAGCTAAATTTTTTGCAAATTCCACATAAGCTCTGTTTGCATGATCTTAAATGATTGATCAAGAAAATGAATAAACTTTGCAAAAAAGGAACAAAAAGGTGTAGGTTCACAACAGCATGATCATTGGCTGAAAAATATTTAAAATACATATCTCAAATTTTAATGCCTTTGAATACAAACACTTTAAACATTTAAATTTGTTTAATGATTGTTGTTAAAGCAATTGATTTATCAGAATATCAAAACATGCATAAATTAGGAAAATATGGAGAGTCTGATTTTTTCAATTTTCAGAAAAGACATTATGAGCTTTAATATGTGCACACTTCTCGTACAATCCTACATTTCGACCTTGAGTTAAGCATGGCTTAATACAAATAAAAATTTTTAATTCTTTTGGTAGACACTTCCCCTAGCTCTGAATATATAAACTGTGACTTTTTTTTCACTTCTTAACCTTGAAAAAAAAAACATTATGGATTGCAAATAGCCAACTTTATTTGATGCAAATGCAATTTGAATATTTCAGATAGGTTTGAAGTCACTTTTGAGCCTTTGTGAACAATCCCTTAAGATGCAATAAGACCTACTGCTCTACCTATGGCATTGCTGTTGTTTAACCCTTTCCTCCATATATACGCATTTTTACGCATGTGCTACCAGTGTAGATCTGAACTGGTCGCATTTTGGTCAGAAACAACCTAATGAATCAAAAAGCGAACAGTTTAGATCCTGATCAGATGGCACAGATGTGATCTGGATCTAAACTGTTTGCCCTCACAATAAAGGTGTGTCTATGGAGGAAAGGGTTAAAGCTTCATTTATTGAAAAATAAGGAGAGCTTGCTCCCCTGGTGGTGTACATGTCCATGTCACACATTCATTTCAATACTTATGCAATAAAAGGTCTTTTATTAAATATGGAGGAAAGGACTATGCCCTGTTCACAAGAGCACTGACATTTAAGTCAACAGACATTTTTCCGAATTAAATAGAGTAAGATCTCACCATTGATTAAAGATGTCTGAACTTTAAGTTAGTATATGGAGTACCTCTGTAGTGGTTTCACTCCCCCTTCCTTGAGCATACTATTAGATAGGCTATGCCACAGTCTGACAAATCTTTATATATGCCTCAAACTTTACTATTTTAGATGCTGATCAAACTCACAGTGTAAAATTGAAATATTTAAGTATACAACAACTTTAATCTTGGATTTGCCTACTCTTAAATTCCTAGATATGCCACGGATGACCAATGTAGATCCAGATTAGCCAGTAATTATGTGCCAACTGTGCCCAAGGTTATAAAGCTGAGCATGGAAACCAGTCTCAAATCTCAAGCATCTGATTGGCTGGTCGCCATTTCAGCCAATCAGATGCTTGAGATTTGAGACTGGTTTCCAATCTCAGCTTTATAACCTTCAACCCTGATCTGGATATATGCTGTTAGCTTTCTGGTAAGAAATAACCTTATAAATAAAAAAGTGACCAGTTAAGATCCCTATAAGATGGCATAGAACAGATGGCAAGGATGTGCCAGCTGATCTGGATCTACACAGGTTGCAAACAATATAATCACAATTTACAGATTTCATATGTTTTGTGGACAATTATTATACACCAATGAAGTTTAAACAACTTTTTTAAAGAACTGAATCAATTTCAGCTCAGACTCTACAACACATATTTTAAGCCTGTGTTTGTTCAATCACCGCCACCTTCGAATTAATCTTCTGATGCATTATAACAGCATTAGTTTGAAAGAAAATACTGAAGCTTTTAGTCTGCACTCGGTCAACTGTACTCTGTCATACACAGAACTATTATACACCTCCTGAACTTGTCCACATCTGAACATTAAAAACACAAACATCCATTAAAACTGTTCCTTTGTATATCAGATAAATGTCTATTACGTGAACATAATTGTTCAAACTCAATAAAAAAATGATAGTTACCTACAAAAAATTGATCTTTTTTGTGAGATCGAATTTCCAAGAATACCTGTTTTTTATTTTAATAGTTTAGTTTTCTCTGATATTAATAGTTTTATTGTATTCTAAATCATCAGACACTGAACAAAAACAACTTAATTTGTACAGTATTATTTAATATCCACATACATAAAATGGTAATGGAAACGATGAACCCAATATAGACATCATTAGATACCATCACAGGGTGGCGAAACAACGTCACATACACCTATGTTTTTCATCTTGCTTTTTTATAAATTTTTGTTTATAACTTTCTCTTATTTCTGCACTATTGAAATATTCAAGTGGATGGAAATTCAGAAACAAAGATCTTTCAGCACATATAAGCAGATTTATCTTTAAACATTTTCCACAGTTTTCCCTTAAAACAAGCAAGTGGGACAAAAACAAGGAAAGGAACACATTATTCCTGCCATTTCTCAGGAAAAAGCCATTTTGACGCATCCATGCCCATTTGATCTGGATCAACATTGTCTCCTTCTCAGACAGATATAACCAAAAAATCTAATTTAAAACTGACTAGTGTAGATCGTGATCTGTGATGGCATGGATGTGCTAGCTGATCTGGATCTACACTGTTTGCCCTGATCTGTGATGGCATGGATGTGCTAGCTGATCTGGATCTACACTGTTTGCCCTGATCTGTGATGGCATGGATGTGCTAGCTGATCTGGATCTACACTGTTTGCCCTGATCTGTGATGGCATGGATGTGCTAGCTGATCTGGATCTACACTGTTTGCCCTGATCTGTGATGGCATGGATGTGCTAGCTGATCTGGATCTACACTGTTTGCCCTGATCTGTGATGGCATGGATGTGCTAGCTGATCTGGATCTACACTGTTTGCCTCAGGGAGAAGTCTTATCAAAGGAGTACAAGGTAAAGTGAGATTTATTTACATCAGAACTTTTACAGAAGCAAAAACTGGGTACAAAGAAGTAAAACCAGCCACTTTACTCCATAGATACATGTACACCTAATTACATTGTTGTTTGTTTTTCTTTGTTTTTTTTACAATATTGCTTCTTAAATTGATTGATAGTGTATGTTATCTTGTTGTTTTATGCTACTGATAATTATCAACTTATGATCTTGATGTTAATACTCGATCATTCTCAAGCAATACCGTTTCTGTAAACTTGTATATGTGTACTAGATTATTGGCCGTATGTTATCATGTTGTTCTCTGATATTGATAATTATTATATCAACTTATGATCTTATTGTTAAAACTCGATCATTCTCTGTTTCTGTAAACTTGTATATGTGTACTTGTGTACAGGCTTTGCAAAAGTTGCCGTACCGTCGGACATGTCCGGTAAAAACCAGACCGGTCCGATAATATTTTTCCGAATTCCGGACCTTATGTCCAGCACAATTCAGTCCTTTATTTTCTGATAACGACTGAGTAAGAGTCTATCCGTCTGGCATGAGTACCGGGATTTATCAAGTCCGATCAAGACCAAGACCGTGTTTTCTCCCTTGAATAAAAGAAAATGTCAAACGAGTTTCGCTGTTCCTTTTTTTAGTTTCCAATCAAATTCTAGATTAATTTGCCATATGTGACCTTTGACCTTGTACAAGGAAAATGTCGTTCTCGTGGTATTACGATGACGCTACACCATGCCAAAAAAAACGGAAAAAAACTGATGAAAAATGAAAAGCAAAACAATATGAATATGAGTCCAACGCCCGCAGCATAAATTTGTTTAAAAAATGGTTAAATGGACACCTGTAGTTACTTTTCGATGAGAATAGTTTCGATGAGACAGTATTTGATGACACTGAAGAAATTGTACCCAGTTCTGATGTACGTCCAGTGGAATCCAGACCATCCAATTCTTTTTCCACAAACTCGATTGACATGTTTTGTGATAAGGACTCTAATTATGATGATGGCTGTTATGATAATTATGAAAGTTTTGATTTCCAGACAGAGTCCATCAATCTGGATAAACTTATGTTTAATGTAAGAGAATAAAAATGTTGCAGAAACCTTTAAAGGATGTTGTGTCTTTAATTTAATACGCAAACACAAATATACATATATTTGAAAAAAATTCGGTCAGACAAAATTTCTTTCAGTCAGACAAGAGTTGGAAGTTTGTCTGACCGAATGTCAGACAAAGTTTTCAGCAGTTTCGCGAAGCCTGGTGTATGGGCCGAAGGCCAGAGTCACACTTTGAATTAGTTAGAAATAGTTACACTTTATTGGATGGGCTAACAGTGTAGATGGCAAAAATGTTCCAGCTGATCAGGATCTGTTTGATTTTTGATTTACAAGGTAATTTCTAACCAAAAAGTAAACAGTGCAGCTGCTGATCAGACAGCACGGATGTTCTGGCTGATCTGGATCTACACTGGTGGCATATGTGATAAAATGTGTATATGTGGAGTAAAGGGTTAACCTATTTCTTCCAGCTATATATGTTGCACGGGCCAAACTGTTTTGTTCAAACTTAATGAATCATATTTCTGACCAAAAAGCAAACAGTGTAATCAAGATCAGATGTCATGTATGAGCTGGCTGATCTGGATCTACACTGGTCCAAATGGGATAAAAACGCATATCCATGGATTTAAAATGACTTAACTTATGTTGCTTGTGATCTCTAAGAACATCAAATGCTATCCAATGCACTGGTAATTTACATATTATAATATTTATGTGTATGATATATAACAGTAACATTTACACGTTGAACATATGAAAAAGAAAGCTACAACAGTATGTCAAAT
This sequence comes from Corbicula japonica, assembly GCA_038501625.1. Lineage (NCBI taxonomy): Eukaryota > Metazoa > Mollusca > Bivalvia > Venerida > Cyrenidae > Corbicula > Corbicula japonica. The sequence goes on from JAZAYU010000206.1 coordinate 639,052, forward strand.
GGTGATACACCAATGTATTATAGCTGCAAAATCATATTTATACATCCAAGGTATTAATTTAATTTAATTAAATTAATTGACAAAATAATTTACAGTTGCACTAGTAATACTGTTTGTAGATGCCCCACAACAAGGTTTTTAGCACTGTATGCATCATTCAAAGTTCTCCGCTTTTAATGGACAGGAAGCACAAACTTGTTATGTGTATAGCCATATTCCTTAATCTTTAGCTTATTACAATCATTTGTACTGATTAATGAAATATTTAGGTTTCACAGTCATTGTAATTAAACATCCCTAGCTTTTCATGAAAAGCATTTGGCAGCCCCACTATAATTTTATCTCTGAGCTGACAACCAATGACAGAATACTCTTGTGAAACACTCTGAAATTGACTGCAGCAGTTACCTTTCTTGATCACTGGCTAATTTCTCTTTTTTTTTTGTGGGGGGGGGGGGGTGAATTATGTCCATTTTTGTAATCATAAGAAAAATCTATATTGCTTAGGGCTACTTGAACTCCCTTTAGCTATGATCCAGATATGTGAATTCACTCTTCAAAACTTCTAAACTAATTGTCTACATTCATAACACTTCTTTTCGTAACAGAAAACATGTTTTAACTTAAATTTTCAATAGCAAATATTCTTATACTCGTTTATCTAACTACTCAGTGCAAATTGAAACTTGAAACTTGTTTATTTACATTAATGCAATAATACTAATCTTTTGAATTTAAATTAATGCTACTTGACTGTGTAATACAAAAGGGATCAAAGCATAGTTCACGGGAAGACCCTCAAACTTATACTCAGTGTATACACCTTTTATCACATTGGTGACCAGTGTAAATCCAGATCAGCCAGCACATCCATGCCATCTGTTCTGTATCCACACTGTTTGTGTGTTGTTCAGAAACTAGAACTGCTTTTGGGAAAAGCACATGTCTCCCACAAAGGCATCATCTTTGATGATGCACAGGATAAAACTGGTGAAGTGAATATAAAGATGGCAATTTATTAAAAGGGCATACGGAAGTTCTGTGCAATATTAGTCATAAACAATGTCACAAATTTTTGGAGGATCAGGAAAAACATAAGTTTCAATTTCTGATGGGCCATAATCCTGAAGTGCCAGGGTCAATGTGGCTGGTTGTCAAACTTGTTGTCATTAACATTTTGATATATCAGTGAAGATGCACTGAAAAAAGACCATGAGAGTGAGTGTACAAGGCTATCAAGGCCAATTGTAAATAAATAAATGGGCCATAAGTCTTATGTGCCGGGGTCAAAGCGGCTGTTTTTTTATTACACAGATAATTATAGCATTTGGTGAACATCATATAATAAAAATAGCAGAAAATGAGAGAAGAACCAAATCATGAGTATGGAACAGATATTGTAAAATGAAAACTTAAACAGTGTAAGAAATACCTTTATAGCTGCTTAGCACAGTACTTTCTCATAATGCAATGTATGTAATGTCATGATAGCTATAGTATGTTGGTATTACTCCACTGGATACACATTCTACATTGTTCACATAGATATGGTCAATAATGGTCCTGCCAGCTGTAGTAGGCTGTGTTATAAGTTGTTTATAATTCAAAGCAGCCATTTCTTTACGGAGGAGATTATTTTTGTCACAAACAATGTTTACATTGAAATCACCAACAACAATGTTTGCTGCTGTTTCTGAATTTTGAAGCAACTCTTTATAGCCTGGTTAAGATATTATAGCCATCAACATTTTGATAAACTTTGGTGAAGATACAATGAAAACTATCTGACTTTGAGAGATGAACCAGGTTAGTGACATGTTTAAAAGGCTAATTTCGGATAAATCAAAGGGCCATAAATCTGATATGCCTGGTGCAAAGTGGCTGGTTTTCGAACTTGGCCAAGATATTAAGGCCACAAACATTATCATAATGTTTATTGAAAATCAGTTGATGAATATTTCAGTTACATAGCAGACAAGGCTTAAACAGCCAATTTTGGATAATTCAAGGGCCATAAATCCGACATGACTGGGGCAATACGGCTGGTTATCTAACTTGGCCGAGATATTATGGCCACAAACATTTTCATAAAGTATGGTGAAGATCAGATGATAACTGTTCAAGTTACAGAGTGGACAAGCCTCAAACAACTTATTTTTGATAATTCAAGGGCCATAATTCTGAGATTCCTTGGGCAATATGGCTGGTTATCGAACTTGATCGAGATATTATGGCCACTAACATTTTGATGAAGTTTGGTGATGATCCGATGAAAACTGTTTGACTTAGAGAGCGGACAAGTGTGACAGACAGACGGACAGACGGACAGACAGACGGACAGACAGGAGCAAATCAAAATGTCTCCCACACCACTACGTGGTGGGAGACATAATAACATATTGAATCTGTGACCAGTGTAGATACAGACAGATGGCATTGATTTTCAGGCTGATCTGGATCTACACTGGTTGCAAATAGGATATAAACCATCAGTGAGGCCACATCACATGGTCTGTGGAACGACAAGTAGAAAAGATAAAAAAACAAATATGTTGATTCCAAACTTTCCCCTTAGAATGAGCTAAATTTCATTGAAAATGGTGAACTAATTAAACTTCTACAAGCAGAAGATTGGAATCAACATATTTGATTACATTTTTTACCTGCACACTAATACTGGAAAATGAAGTCACAGACCATAGGGTACGGCCACACTACATATCCTTGATGTAAAGTGTTGTATAGTTAACTTACCTTGTCTAACAAAAGTCTGATTCACATCAAGCAGTATATCACATCCTTCGATGATCATCCTTTCTATGGACAGATTCTTTCGGATATTCTCTGTCTCACTCACTTCATCATGCATAATCTAAACACAAATAGTTCAAATTAAGTGCTGGGCTTATATTCGAAAATTACTGTAATCCTTGCATATGGTTGAAATCCCATGTGTGACCTGGGCTGAAGGTTATAAAACTGATATTGGAAACCAGTCTCAAATCTCAAGCATCTGATTGGCTGAAATGGCAACTGGTCGCCATTTAAGCCAATCAGATGCTTGAGATTTGAGACTGGTTTCCATGCTCAGTTTTATAACCACAGTCCATGTATAGATCCAGATCAGCCTGCACATCCATACAGTCTGATCACAATCTACACTTTTTGTGTCTTGGTCAGAAAAAAACTATAGGGTAACTTGCCCGTGAATCAATTTGGCCCTTGAGTCAGACATTTTTGACGCTGTTTTTTATCTATTTCTCCCGTTTCTTTCGGCGCCAATGCGTTTGTGGTGTCTTTTTCATCCTTTCTGCTTTTTGCCACACCCTTTCGTAAAAAACTTACTATGTTTTTATCTGTCTCTCTGGACGCTGTTGTATACACAGTACACTGAAATTTTCGTGGCGGGAAATGTGAAATTTCAATAGTACAAACCTCAGAGACTACATATGTAAATATATAAACCATTTTTCACTTAATTTTAATCAATGTTTTGTGTAAATTATTATGTTTTTTATATGAGTTGGTACTTGTAAGTGCCAAAAACACATGAAAAAGTGCAAGAAAGAGATAATTTTGTCACAGGTGTGTTTGCCCATGACTCAAACAAAATTCACCCTTGAGTCATGCTTGTAAATAAGATTTTTATTTTATTTGCCATATCTTATTATACATTTAATTAAGTCAAAGTTAGAACAGTTAGATAAAACGACTTTTATTTAACTCTTTAAAAACTCACAATAATGTCATCCTTCATTTTTTAACAAAACTAAGGTGAGGAACACACAACACTAAATCATATCTCTTTATTAATTTACAAAGGATACTTGTTAAAGTTCTTGAAACCACATACTTCCCTTGGTGTTACAGGTGTTATTTTAGGGAGCATTTAGAGACACAAGCAAATACTCAGAATTAAAGAAACTGGCGCCCTGTGATGTAATATGATTCAACTTAACCAATCAAGTGTTTTGTTGGACTAAATTGATATGAAAAAGCCAATTTTATTGCAAAACATGCATGATCGACTCAAGGGCGAATGTGTTTGACTTAAGGGCAAAAACATGGTAAGTGAATACTTTCAGTACTTTGATACATTTCGTCCGAGATTATAAACTGTGCTAGCGTTATAATGACCACCATAGGATCACTTTGAACAACTAACCTGTTGGACTCAAGGGCAAATTACCCTAACAGCTTATCTAAATCTAGATCAGACTCATGAAAATGTGCAGGCTGATCTTAATTTACTGGTCACATATGAGATTTAAGCCATATCTATGGACTAAAGGGTAAAATAAATTCACAAGAGTAAAATGCCATATTAAAAAGTGGTGGTATCAAACAAATTTGCCTTGCTGCATACAATCATCTACTGTGGAATTACTTTATATTTACCATATGTACAATATTGTGATAGGAAAACTCTGACCCCAGGGAAAAGGCCCTTAGAGTATAAAGCAGAGATTGGAGACCTGTGTACCATACAGTTTTCAGTAGCCTCCTTATTTCATTTACAGTTAGTTAACTGCTATGCTCATAACAGGAATGCCTTGTGAACACATCACTTTTTGTGGTAAGCTGTCATATCTTGACGTACAGCCCTACACAAGTGCAAATCAGATAAGAAACTTTATTTTTTTGTGAAGTACAGCTGCCCATATATTTTTATAATACCTTTTTGCTGATTCAGCAAAACTAAAATATTTACAATAGAAAACTAACAGTCTGAATTAAAATTCAAAAGGCCCGGCATCCCTGTTAAAGTCTGCTACATGAAGTTGAATGATGCCATGGGACTAACAATCCTGTACTGTAAATGTTTTGTGCTTCCTGACAGAGTCAACAGAAACAGAACATATAGGTGGTTGACTATAAAACTGCATTAGGTTGTTTAGTTTGTTTAACCCTTTCCTCTATAGATACACCTTTATTGCTAGGGCGAACAGTTTAGATCCAGATCAGCCGGCACATCCGTGCCGTCTAATCAGGATCTAAACTGTTTGCTTTTTGTTTCATTAGGTTATTTCTCACCAAAATGCGACCAGTGCAGATCCTGATCATACGGCACGGATGTGCCGGCTGATCTGGATCTACACTGGTCGAACATGCATAAAAATGCGTATATATCAAGGAAAGGGTTAAAGTTTACATGGATTAACAAATGAATTAAATTTGTATTAATATTAGGAAGGATGAATAAATTTAATGTAAGTAGTGGTTTGATATAAGTCACTGTTAATTTCAATGACGGAAATTAAGCTTATCAATAACTATACCACAAACTGGCAGGACAACGCTAATAACATGAAATACAGACATTAGTCTCCATTTCAGTCAATCAGATGCTTGAAGTTTCCATTCTGAGTTTTATACTCTTGGGCCCTGATTTTATAATACAAGGCCTCTGCTTGTCAGCAGAATTTTCTGACAAAATATGATATGTGAAATAATATTTTAATGCATACCATAATTATGTGCATTAATCCCTTTATTTTGTTTTACAACAGATTTTTTTTCTGAATCCAAATTACAGAAATAGTACAGAGATGAATTTATTTATTTCTCATTCATAACAGTTAAAAATATGCTGCAAAGCATAATTCATCCTGCACACATATAACGATGATTTTTGCAGACTAAAAATTGACTTTCTGAAATGCAAAAACATTCTGAGTTTAGCTTTCATGCTAACTGTACAATTTTTTTATTTATAATGAATTTTAACCACAAATACAGTGTCTGCGGAGTATCCTAAATCCAGTGCATTTTGTCCATTCAAAACAGTGTTAAATGTAAGAGCATTATATCAGATCATAACAACTGAATAACAGGCAGTGTAGACCTTGATAAGACATGATTCCAGTCTACTCTAGTGGCAAATATGATGCTAGCTCAGCACCATGAGGTTTAACCATTTACTCAACAGATATGACTTTATGGTCTAGGCAAACAATGTAGATCCAGATCAGCTGGCACATCTGTGCAATCTAATCGGGATCTAGAATTTTGCTATTTGATTCTTTAGGTTTTTTACCAAGAAGCAAACAATGTAGATTCTGATAAGATGGCACAAATGTGCTGGCAGATTTTGATCTACACTGTTTGTCCATGCAGTCAAGGTGTATCTATAGAATAGAGGGTTAAAGTAATCACAAACCCAGTAAGAGTATCCTAAATTCACAATCACACATAAATCATGGTCCTATCATTGTCCATTGTCATTAAATTTTACAAATAAATTGTTGATTATTTCAAATAATGCTAAATCAGTGTTCTAACATCACTCTCAGGGCTTGATGAAGATGTTTTGGATAAAGCTGAATAACCAGATACATCCTGGTAACTTACCAGTAATAACCCACCCTTTATTTGCTTTGAAATTCCCTTAGCTTTTATAATATTGACTTCCTTGATAAAGAACCAACCTGAATCGGCCATTTAAATTTCAACACTCCCTTAAATTTACCTAGAAGAACAGCTCTGGGTACAGATTTAATTATGTCTGTTTGTTTGCTTTAACCCAGGTTCAACTGGTGCTTCTAATTTGTTTGCAGATAAGGAAGTCCGGCAGATGATAGTGCTGTGTTGCTAAACAAATCTTTTAGAATCCAAACAACTTTCCAACAATGTGTTAGATGTAAAATTGCAATTTTACTTAAATGCTTAAAACTGGTAAACTTTAAAAGTAACATTTATAAGCTTAAAACTGTGTGATATTCACAAGAAATGAGGATTTTTCATTCATATTTGTAACCAGTGTTCCTAAAATTTCAAAATCCCAATCAGACATTGGGGCCAAAACTGACTATTTCCCGACTTCCGGTTCGCACGAACACCAACTTCATAAGTAAGCAGGCTGGTCACTCGATTGTTTTCACATTAAGTATGTATTCATTTGAGACTTTTCAACATTGCTGTGAAAGGCAATCAATTTAAGTTAAATCCACATGATGTTTTCTTTAAATTTGCGAAAAGCATTTTTGAATGTACTTTATTTTATTTCGTTGTCGGTCATTTAGAATTACGCACACCAGACTAACATTTCTTTCAATAAAATGCAAACTGTTTTATTGTTAACATAAATTAATACAATCACGGATAATGTTCAAAAATGATGTTAAATTTCAAAGCTCTACTTTGAAGGGTTACTGAGAAAAAAGTGAATGTTAACAAAACATTTAATGAATTGTTGATGACCACCTCCCTGCCCACCTAATGACATACCCCAATGGAATAACTAGGGTTTTAAAAAGACAAGAAAAATGTCGCCACGCACCAAAAACCAGGTTTTCATTTCATACTTATACTTTTGTAAAGAAAATATCTGGTTGATAACTTCTAAAGCTGACAGAAGGAAAAATCAATTTAATTACATTGTGCATTAAAAAAATCTTGTTTTGAGGGGAGCAGAGGTCGGATACAATCATTAACCCCGACCATCCAACCCAGCCCTTGAAGAAATTTGTCTTGTTTTGAGATCAGACATGTAAGAAATAAAATATTAAAAAATTGTCGGTTGGAGGGCACGTGGGGGAGGCCACAACCTTGATCAGAGACATCTAGGTAGCAGAAACTGAATTTTTTTTTTAGCAATGGTGACCTTGACCTTGATCACATAAACATGAGAAGCAATTCCAAGTTGCATCTCACATAAGCTTTACCCACACAGCAAGTTTGGTATCAATAGGTCAAAGCAAACTGAAGTTATATTGAGAGGAAACTGAATTTTTGCAACAGTGAACTTGACCTTGATCACAGACATCAAGGAAGCAATCCGGAGTCGTGTCTTGATATTAATAAGTCACAGCTAACTTAAGTTTGTATGAAGAAACTGAACTTCTATTTTTAGCAACAGTAACCTTGATCATGATCACAGACTTCTGAGTAGCAGTCCCGAGTTGCTTCTTGGTCTAAGCTACCGAAAGCATGTATGGTGTCAGTAGATCACAGCTAACTGAAGTAATCATGAGGAACCTGAATTTCTATTTTTAGCAACAGTGAATTGACCTTTATCACAGACACCTGGGTAGCAATCCTAAGTAATGTCTTAATATAAGCTACCCATAAACAAAGTTTTGTGTCAATAGGCTAAAGCAAACTCAAGTTATTGAGCTAAAACCTTATTTCTATTTTTAGCAACAGTGACCTTGATGTTTATCATAGACACCTTGGTAGCAAACCCAAGCTGCCTTTTGAAATAAGCTACCAACACTAAGTCTGGCATCAATAGGCAAAAGCAAAATCAAGTTATTGAGCAGAAACTGAATTTCTACTTTTAGAAAAGTGACTTTGACATTAATCACAGACACCAATGTAGCAATCCCAAGCTGCCTCTTGATATAAGCTACCTATATACCAAGTTTGGCATCAATAGGCCAAAGCAAAATCAAGTTATTAAGGGGAAACTGAATTTCTATTTTAGCATTGGTGACCTTGACTTTGATCACAGACACCTGTGTAGCAATTCCAAGCTGCCTCTGGATATAAGCTACCAACACTTCGTTTGGCGTAAATAGGCCAAAACAAGCTCAAGTTATTGAGCATAAACTGAATTTCTAATTTTAGCAGCAGTGACCTTGAGCTTTATCACAGACATCTGGGTAACAATTCCGAGCTGCCTCTGGATATAAGCTACCAACACTTCGTTTGGTATCAATAGGCCAAAACAAACTCAAGTTATTGAGCAGAAACTGAATTTCTAATTTTAGCAGCAGTGACCTTGAGCTTTATCACAGACATCTGGGTAACAATTCCAAGCTGCATCTTGATGTAAGATACCAACACTAAGTTTGGCATCAATAGGCCAAAGCAAATTCAAGTTATTGAGGGGAAACTGAATTTCTATTTTTAGCAACAGTGACCTTGACCTTGATCACAGACACCTGGGTGGCAATCACAAGCTGCCTTTTGATATTAGCTACTCATATACCAAGTTTGGCATCAATAGGCCAAAGCAAACTTAAGTTATTGAGGGGAAACTGAATTTCTATTTTTAGCAATAGTGACATTGACGTTTATCACTGACACCTGTGTAGCAATCCCAAGCTCCCTCTTGATATAAGCTACCCACAAACCAAGCTGAGCATCAACAGGCAATTTTGCATCAACAGATAACATTCACAAACTACTTAACTAAAAATAAAAAAGGGGCATAACTTTGGCAAAACACAGTCAGGGGTTATGAAACTTGTACTGATAATTGGTCCTGGGATGTCAAACAATGATGTTAAGTTTCAATTTATACCTTGAATGGTAACTGAGAAAAAGACAACTTTCACAAAAAACTTAACAAAATTTCTAAGTGAAAAAGGGGCATAAATTTGTCAAAAATACAGTCAGGGATTATGAAACTTGTCCTGATAATTTTTATTGTGATGTCAGACAATTATGTTAAGTTTCAAAGTTGTATCTCAAACGGTTACTGAGAAAAACGCAACTTTCACAAATAACTTTAAAAAATGTTGACGCCCGCCCGCCCTCCTGCCCACCCGGCTGCCCGCCTGCCCAACGACATACCCCAATCTAATAACTAGGATTTTTCTAAAGAAAACCTGGTTAACAATCTAATAAGCAGGATTTTTCTAAAGAAAACCTAGTTAACAATCTAATAACCAGGATTTTTCTAAAGAAAACCTGGGTAAAAATCTGGTTAATAAAGCTAGACTGACTGAGCTGTAGTGTAGCCTGCTACTCTACATAGCTGACTCCCTATGATAGAATGTGGTCTTAATGCTGACCTGATTCAAATACCCAAGCCTTCTGTGATTTATATAAATAAGTGTCTGAAGTTATACTTTTTAATGAATTACATTAACTTGCAAACAACAACATTAAATTTGTCTGCATGACAAAGCTCATGTATAATTTTAACCAGAAATACAGTATTATCTATAAATAATAAATACTACAAACCTTTGAGAGCTCCTCTAGTTTGCTTTTGGCGTACTCCAGACTGTTTCTTTCTACATGATCATGTGGGGTATGGGCAAGTAACTCATGTAATGTGATAATGTAACGTGGTATCTGCAAAATAAAAACCCCATCCATTCTTCTCATTCATGAATCTTAACCCTTTACTCCATGGGATATGACTATTATTCATGGGAAAACGGTTTAGACCCAGATCAGCCGGCACATTCACACTGTCTAATCAGGATCTACACTTTTAGGTTCATTAGGTTATTTCTGACCAAGCGGCTTTTAGTGTAGATTCAGATAAAACGGCACGGTTGTGCCAGCTGATATTTAGTAAAGGGTTATTTTTAGAATCCACTACACTACTCCTTATTTTGCATACAGTAAGACACGTTAGAACAATAAAGACAAATAATGAGGTCTAAACTGTCTGTCAATTTCTATTTTCATAAATTCACAAAAACTAAACAACACAAAACATCATTTTAAATACCCACATGAGTAATTTGATACTGACATTAATATATTGTGTCCTCGTGACTAACATTATGTAAATTATATGAGATATTATTAAAAGTGTGTTTGACCTTCAATTTCCTGGTTACTTCCTGGTCGCTTAAATGGGTGACAAAAATTTCTCTTTCCATAGTTGAAAGTTCTTTACAAAGTATACAACATTTTCTTGTCAGTGTCATTACACACATGTGGGAATTTAAAATAATGTTTTGCAATGCTTAGTTTTTGTGAATTTATGTAAATAGAATTTTAGGGAATTGTTAGGTCTAGTTTTTTTTCTTTACTGCTATAAGGTGTCTTACTATATACAAAATTAAGATACATTAGTAACATTCATTTGTGCAGTTTCATCAAGCATTTTGCCTTTATTGATATTTTGATTATTTTCTTTTTTATCTATAAACATGCAAGGAGAAGTGTAGTGGATCCTTAATATAACTCAAATCTCATTTTAAAATAAAAAGATTTATATTGTAAAAAACAGGAACAGCAATGACATCACAATAACAAATGAATCCTGATTTTGTATAAAATTAAGCTAAAATTTTGATCTGGTATTTTATTCAATAATCATTATGCAAAAACCAAACGGCAACTTTGATGTTAAGATGCCTTAATGTTCTAATGTGTTTCCAAGATATCAAATGAGGAGACCCAAGTTCTCTTAAAATAGTTATTGCTGACAATGCAAAATTGGAAGTGAAATTACATAGCATCAGAACATGAGACACTAATTATTTTTGCGGTAAACAATATCAGAATTTCTCATGCAAAATCAATTCTGGATTTTGTTAAAATTTCATTTGAAACATGAGAATGACATCTTTTCGCACAAAATGTCACCGTGATCTGGTTCATTGTTGTTTGGCAGAGTTATCACCCTTGTAATATTACAGTAGGAAATCAATAATGCCTGAAGCGGTGGTTCAAAGAGATTTAGAAAATAAAAACAACATTATGATCCAAAAATGTAATTTGCGGATTAGGCCAAAAAAAAATTTCCCCACAAAATTAAATGATTCCACAACTTTAAATCAATATTGCTTTTATAAAAATTCTAGAATATTTAGAAAATAACATTTTGTGAGGATTAGGAAATAACATTTAACCCTTTATTCCATAGATACACTGCACGGGCAAACAATGTAGATTCAGATCACCTGGTAAACCCATGCTGTCTGCAATGTTCCCTTTTGATTTGGTTTATTTCAGACCAAAAAGCAAACAGTGCAGATCCTGATCAGACTGCAGGGATGTTCCAGCTGATCTGGATCTACATTTGTTGCACATACATTAAAATGCATATACCGTAAATGTCCTTTAGCATGCTCCACCCCGCACAGACAGACAACTCGGGTAGCATAAAAATAAGTGCCCACCTTTCAGAAAATGTAATACCACAGGATTCGTGTTAAAGGAATTTTATGGTAATATATAGAATAAAGGGTTAAATGATACCACAACTAAATCAACAACGCCTATTGAGGAATTCTACCAGATTTAGAAAAAAAAACAATATTTTATGAGATTTAAGAAATAAGATTTAATGATTTAAATTCATACTTGGTGCATAGGATAAGTGAGGAAAATCTCAAGTGTTCGTGTCTCACAAGCAGGCTTCTCCTCATAACGTTTCAGCAGGTTGTTGAACTCGGGCTTCTGTTTATACTCAGCCAGCACCTGAAGACTGTAATGGTGGTTCCTCACATACTCCTGGTATATACACAACATAGGCAGCAGCATGTCAAATAGGTCACCTAAAACATTCACATAACCCTGGTATATACACAACATAGGCAGCAGCATGTCAAATAGGTAACCTAAAACATTCACATAATCCTGGTATATACACAACATAGGCAGCAGCTTGTCAAATAGGTCACCTAAAACATTCACATAATCCTGGTATATACACAACATAGGCAGCAGCATGTCAAATAGGTCACCTAAAACATTCACATAATCCTGGTATATACAAACATTGGCAGCAGCATGTCAAATAGGTCACCTAAAACATTCACATAATCCTGGTATATACACAACATAGGCAGCAGCATGTCAAATAGGTCACCTAAAACATTCACATAATCCTGGTATATACACAACATAGGCAGCAGCATGTCAAATAGGTCACCTAAAACATTCACTTACTCCTGGTATATACACAACATAAGCAGCAGCATGTCAAAAAGGTCACCTAAAACATTGACATACTCCTGGTATATACACAACATAAGCAGCAGCATGTCAAATAGGTGACCTAAAACATTCACATAATCCTGGTATATACAAACATTGGCAGCAGCATGTCAAATAGGTCACCTAAAACATTCACATAATCCTGGTAAATACACAACATAGGCAGCAGCATGTCAAATATGTCGCCTAAAACATTCACATAATCCTGGTATATACAAACATTGGCAGCAGCATGTCAAATAGGTCACCTAAAACATTCACATAATCCTGGTATATATACAACATAGGCAGCAGCATGTCAAATAGGTCACCTAAAACATTCACATACTCCTGGTATATACAAACATTGGCAGCAGCATGTCAAATAGGTCACCTAAAACATTCACATAATCCTGGTATATACAAACATTGGCAGCAGCATGTCAAATAGGTCACCTAAAACATTCACATAATCCTGGTATATACAAACATTGGCAGCAGCATGTCAAATAGGTGACCTAAACATTCACATAATCCTGGTATATACACAACACAGGCAGCAGCATGTCAAATAGGTGACCTAAAACATTCACATTATCCTGGTATATACACAACATAGGCAGCAGCATGTCAAATAGGTCACCTAAAACATTCACATAATTCTGGTGTATACACAACATAGGCAGCAGCATGTCAAATAGGTCACCTAAAACATTCACATAAATCATTATTACTAGTATTTATTTTACTTCAGATGTTGAAGAAGCTAACTGTCTAAATGACTTTTATATCTCCAGTTCTACATTATATGAAACAGGAAACATTTTAGGTCCAGATCAGATAAAATACCAGTGGCAGCTGATCTGGATCTAAATTGATCAATCACATGATAAAAGGTGTACATATTGAGTAAACTAGAATTTGGTGTTCCGCGGAACACATGTGTCGCCTGCAAAAAGTTGAAATGTGGGCCTATGTTAAATCATATATGATAAAAAGATTTAATTCAAGTTGATTGCAATACTACACTAGAATTTGGTGTTCCACGGAACATACATGTCCCCTCAATTGCATTCAAAAGGGGCTTAACTAAATATGGTGAAATCTGGGTTATCATTCTTGTTTTCAAAAATGGCTATTTGCATGCAGATGATATATAATTATATTCCAAGTATTAAGTAAAAAGGAAAAGCACTTTCAAATTTATAGGCAACATTAAGTAAATGTTAAAGTTACATTTGAAAGTGACATAACTCATTAAATATATAAACAGGACTTATAATTCTTGTTGCCACTGATGGCGTTGTTCATGAAGATGATATATTCCGAGTATTAAATGAGTAGAACAAGTACTTTAAAAATTTAAGTATATGCCACATTTTCATGTTAAAGTCTCCTTTGAAAGGGGCATAACAAAAAATTGAAACAGGAGTAATCATTCTTGTTCACTGATGGCATTATTCATGAAGATGATATATTCCCAGTATTAAATGAATAGGACAAGCAATTTCAAAGTTATATGCAAGATTAAGTTTCATGTTGAAGTTGCATGTGAAAGGGGCATAACTCAAAAATAGTCAAACAGGAGTCATTACTGTGGTATCATTTAATTTCGCTGGCACGAAATTTCGCGCAATCGCCGAAAAAGACTGTTTCGCGCAAATCCAATTTTTCAAACAAAAAAAATATTATTATCGATATTTTACCGACCCGTTATCAATACCTATTGCTTACTTGAACACGCGAGGTAATCATGTGTCAGTTGGCCCCCTGTCAATAACCACTTCCTTTGTTAGTCAATTATCCGACCGCTGTTTATTCGGCGCCGCTAATTGACACGCGACCCGTTTGATCAATCTATCTGGACCATTCATATCATAATTGGCATGTTAAATTTCGTACCCGTTTTATGGTCTAAAGTGTCAATTAATTGCGAAATAGTTACTCAAAAAAGTGTTGATAAATTAAAAATGAGATGACAACGATACTGTGCGGTAAAACGTGACCTGACCTAAATGCGCGGACTAAATTGTCATTCAAATTTTGAAGTAACATTAAACATATTCCAAAAGAAATTCGACAGTTATAACTAATTTATTTTCTTTCTTAACAAAATTATTCGATACTTCTAATTTATATCGAATTGCGAGACGGGCAACAATATATAAAGTGTAGGTCCATTCGGATATAGCACGTTTCGGATACGTATGTGAAACTTTTTGGTTAAATTTTAGCTTAGGTTTTAAATTCGCGCACTGGCCCGAGCGCGAAATACGCGAAAATTAAGCCATCGCTAAATAAAATGATACCACAGTATTCTTGTTGTAACCAATGTTGATGTTCATGATGATGATATATTCCAAGTATGAAGTGAATAGGACAAGTACTTTCAAAGTAATAGGCAACATTAAGTTTCATGTTAAAGTTGCATTTGAAAAGGGGCATACCTCAAAAATAGTCAAACAGGAGTTATCATTCTTGTTGTAACCGATGTTGTTGTCCATGATGATGATATATTCCAAGTATGAAGTGAATAGGACAAGTACTAACACATTTAAAGGCAACATTTTCATGTTAAACTTGCATTTGAAAGAGGCATAACTCAAAAATGGTCAAACAGCAGTTATCATTCTTGTTGTAACAGATGTTGTTGTTCATGATGATGATATATTCCAAGTATGAAGTGAATAGGACAAGTACTTTCAAAGTTATAGGCAACATTAAGTTTCATGTTAAAGTTGCATTTGAAAGGGGCATAACTCAAAAAATAGTCAAACAGGAGTTATCATTCTTGTTGTAACCGATGTTGCTGTTCATGATGATGATATATTCCAAGTATGAAGTGAATAGGACAAGTACTTTCAAAGTTATAGGCCACATTAAGTTTCATGTTAAAGCTTGGGGACTACCGGACGATGCCGACGATGCCGATGACGACGACGCAGAAGGACAATAGGATCCCTGTGTGTCTACCTGCTATCACAGGCAATACAAAAATTATCCTGGTATATACACAACAAAGGCATGTCAAATAGGTCACCTAAAACATTTATATGATCCTGGTATATACACAACATACAGCCGGGCATTAATAGGCTGCAATCTATAAAAACTAACATTTGGTGTCTCATGGAACACCGGTGTTGCGTGAAAGTGCATTTGAAAGGGGCATAACGAAACAAATAGTGAAACAGGAGTTATCATTATTGTTGTCTCCAAATGTTTTGTTATTTCAGGTATTAATTGAATAGGACAAGACTTGGTACTTTCAAAGTCATAGGCAACATTAAGTTTAATGTTAAAGTTGTATTTGAAAGGGGCATAACTAAAACAATATTGAAACATCAGGAATGAACATTCTTGTTGTCACCAATTCTTTTGTTCATGCTGATGATATATTCCTAGTATGAAGTGCAAAGGACAATTACTTTCAAAGTTATAGACAACAAAAAGTTTCATATTCAAGTTGGGGGACCACTGGATACTGTCGCCAGACAATACTATCCATGTCTACCTGCTATTACAGGCGACAAAATTATCATTAAATGTCCACTGTACAATACACATTTTACTATTAATACATTAAACATCATTTAAAAAACAACATAATTTCAAATAATTAAATATATCTCATTTATATTAAAATTATCCAACTTTTGATGAAAGTTTGGGTAGTGGAGACTTAGCATCACTAAATTAGCTAAATATTAGTTTAAATATGGTTAATTGGTAAATTTTGAAGTTTCCACAATTTCAATATTGTTATATATATTTCATGACATTTGCTCACTGCAAAAGCTTTAAATACTAGAACACCATCGTTATTTGTGTAGACAGATTGTCACACAACTGCAACTGTGATCAGTTATACCACAATGACTGTCTGGATTGTTATAGTAGTTTGACTACTGGAAGAAGGGGAAATAACCTTTACACAGATAATTTTTATTCCTTTCTGCTTGTCTATCCTTGTTCATAAAAAACTTGGCAAAGAAGATATCTCAAGCCAATACTCACCCAGTACTAAAGTAGGCCAATTTTCTAGTCTTGCACACAGACCTTTAAAGAAAATCTGATGCAGAAATAGCAGTGTTTCACTGAAATGAAAAACCACATGTCTAATAAATCAAGTTATGTTAACATAACAAAAGGAAAAACAATGCTCAAAACTAAACATTTTAAGAAGCCAGCCAATTTAACTATTAGTAATTGGTTAATTAGATTTTTACAAACTCTATGCCCATCCAACACATAGTGGACTGAGCCATACATGAAATAAAGTGGATCACATTAATCAACACTTGATCCCAAACAAATGTTCAAAGTTTAAAAGACAGTAAAAGTAAACTCTGTCCCTTTAATAAATAATTGACTAAGCCAAACAAAAAAAATTGTAATGATAATTTAAACTTAATCATAACTCTTTAATACATTGAAAATGTACATGTAAACCCTGTCCCATCCCAACAAATAATCAACAGACTAATGTAAAAATTGTGTCACAATAATCTACCCCAAATGCCAAACATATATTTTAAGTTTCAAATCTTACTTTGAAAACTGTATAAGCACACCTGTCTCATTCCAATAAGTAAGAAACACAAAAATTGTCAAAATAAGCAGAGGCATATGTTTAAAGTTTGAAGTGAATAAAAACTGTGTCAGCTTAATCTGGATCTACACTGTTCCTATATGCAATAAAAACCTGTTTACATGTATATGGTGTAAAGGGTTAATACACCCTGACTTCACCAGAAACAGGATTTTACTGAGAGTCCTACCATTCACCTATACCTAAAAGGGAGGTAATTATTGTATAAGTAACATTGTATGAACTAACCTGTTGAGAAATATAGAGTTGACATCTTCATGTGTGATAGGTGGCTTTTTTGAGCTGGCAGCCATCCTCAGGGGCCGTAGAAAACATGTGACCAAGGTAGATAACTGCTGGTTATACTCCTCTTCACACTCAACCATACTGAAATCATGATTGGTTCATTATCCTCTAAGAAATTATATTTCTTGTGATGCTTACTTCTGATTTTAGTAGAAATACCGTAAATTTCCTCTTAAACAACCCGGGGGGCATTCCAACTTCTGGGCGCTTATTATTTAAATTAATTATTTTTATTCTTATCAGATTCTAAAGGATGTTGGATAATAAATACAGTAAAACTACGGAAACTCAAACATCGAAAACTTGAGCACTTGGGATAACTTGAAGTAGTTTTGCTGGTCCTGACAATTTTCTTATACATTCTGTATAAATATACCATGGAAAACTCCAACTTTGAAAACTCGAAATCTCAAGGACTGGTGTCAGTCCCTTGAAGCATATTTCTTCTTTGTTTTTTTTGGAAAACTCAAGTAATAAATGACCAATAAATTTTTGGCACCTCTCGGGAGTAATTGGAAAACAGTGACGCATAGTTTTCACTTTTATGACTGGTTTTCTTGCCGGTTAATTGTCAATTGCTTTCATCTAATGTGTTTTAATTGATCCGACTATAAACAGGTTCAGATGAAAGAAAATAATGTTATGATC
This sequence comes from Corbicula japonica, assembly GCA_038501625.1. NCBI lineage: Eukaryota > Metazoa > Mollusca > Bivalvia > Venerida > Cyrenidae > Corbicula > Corbicula japonica. The sequence continues at coordinate 657,209 of JAZAYU010000206.1, forward strand.
ACTTGGTAGGCAACTGCATTGAGAAAAAAACTATGAGAATTCAATTATGATTAATTTTATCTCAAATAAAAGAATATGAATCGAGGCAATGAGACAATTTATTTGTAAGTTCAAAGGACCTAGTTACTTTTACATGCGTACAAAAAGAAAGAATACACCATTTTCTTGAAACAAAATAATAAAAAAAACTTTTCAAACAAATATAACGGTATAACAAAATACAACGTCAAATGAATCGTTTAATAATTTAGGTGGTATTCTGATAATGTAGTTGACAACAAGGTCACAAACGTGTTTATATGACTTGACCGAAAAAAATCGGACCTCCTAAAGAAAAACCTTGAAAACTCAAGAACAAATGGAAAACGAACATTTTCAAAATCCCGAGTGTTTGAGTTTTCGAAGTTTTACTTTATGGATAAACTGATTTTTTTCCTAAAAATATAACATGGGGGTGTTAATTAGGGGAACGGGGCTTAAAAGGAATTTTACAGAAAATTTATTTCTTCAGTTTTCCTTTTAATTTTTGAGACATTTTACTACTCTATGAAAAAGCGAACAGTTTAGATCCTCATCAGACTCCAGGGATATGCTGATCTGGATCTAAACTGTTCACTCTTGCAATAAAGATGTATCTATGGAGGAAAGGGTTAAAATGTTTTTGTTTTCATAGTTCAGTAACAGATGTCACATAATAATCTCATGCTTATTTCAAAATTCATGAAACTGAATCTCCATTTCAGCCAAGCCGATGTTAAGATTTGAGACGGGTCTCCATTATTAGCTTATTATCTTGTGCACAAGAGCTTTTAGACTTCAAATACTGTCTCCAATCACATTTGTGATGAGACTTTTGGCTGTGGTCTCAAAAAGTAAACAAACCTGAAGACAATACTGTTGCGTTTTCTCATACTCTCTGCATGTGGCGACCGAATATACAGTTCCACAATCTGTTTCCATCTACGCCGACACAACCATCCTCTGAAAAAACTCTGTACCTGCAACATTTAAAAACTATACTTAAGTTAGTACATTTCAGCATCAATTTATCACTTCAGTCAGCCTGCTTTTCATAAACATTCTGAATCCTTGGACTTTATTCCATTCTACTTAATTTTTATCAAGTTTATACTGGTTTAGAAAATAGGGGTTCAATAAAATTTATTCAAAAATACTTTTGAATTTTATTTTATGAAGTTCCCAATAACATGTATAATTGTTTTATTCAAATAAAATTTAATGGGAGGTTAAAAAAAGGAAAGCAAACTAAGACTACAATTTATTGTTTCTAACTTGCAAAAAAAATGTTATTATATATTATACAATCGCCAGAGATACATAGTACAAGAGCATTATGTATTCTTGAAAACTTCATTGCACCATACATACTATAGTGTCACTGTGTTTTAAGAACACTTTTTTTCAATGAATTTCAAATATTATATAACAAATATGATATTATTAGGTAAAAAAATGTTTGTTTTCACAGTTGATCTTCACCAGTTATTTGTCAGACAAATTTTGCAGTACTTATTTATTTAATATTTTCTCTTGTTGAACCAATGTCTCAATAATATATTGGGGTACTAGACAATTGCAAAAACTTTTTTTCTTAATTTTCAGGGGTGAAAGTTAGAAATTATGAAAATCCTGAGATCCTGAAAATTTGTCAATTTATAGGGAAATAAAGAAAAACCATTTTTTAGACACAAAGAATCCTGAAATCTGGAATTATACTGAAAACTTTCCCCCCTGTATTTTGTTGCAGGTGGTTGGATGGTTTCCTATGACATTATGTATCAGCTAGATAAACTCGATAGATACAGCTTATATGCCCACATGTGGCCAGTGTAGATCCACTGATCAGCCTGGACAACCATTGCAGTTTGGTGAGGATCTACACTGATCAGCCTGGACAATCGGTGTAGTTTGGTGAGGATCTACACTGATCAGCCTGGACAATCTGTGAAGTTTGGTGAGGATCTACACTGATCAGCCTGGACAACCAGTGCAGTTTGGTGAGGATCTACACTGATCAGCCTGGACAATCGGTGTAGTTTGGTGAGGATCTACACTGATCAGCCTGGACAATCTGTGCAGTTTGGTGAGGATCTACACTGATCAGCCTGGACAATCGGTGTAGTTTGGTGAGGATCTACACTGATCAGCCTGGACAATCTGTGAAGTTTGGTGAGGATCTACACTGATCAGCCTGGACAATCGGTGTAGTTTGGTGAGGATCTACACTGATCAGCCTGGACAATCGGTGCAGTTTGGTCAGGATCTACACTGATCAGCCTGGACAACCAGTGCAGTTTAGTCAGGATCTACACTGATCTGTTTTGATTCACTTAGGTTTATACTGACCAAGTAATTTGAACAGTGTAGATCCATCAGCATGCATGGGAGGGCAGAGTGTAGATCCATCAGCATGCATGGGAGGGCAGAGTGTAGATCCATCAGCATGCATGGGAGGGCAGAGTGTAGATCCATCAGCATGCATGGGAGGGCAGAGTGTAGATCCATCAGCATGCATGGGAGGGCAGAGTGTAGATCCATCAGCATGCATGGAAGGGCAGAGTGTAGATCCATCAGCATGCATGGAAGGGCAGAGTGTAGATCCATCAGCATGCATGGAAGGGCAGAGTGTAGATCCATCAGCATGCATGGAAGGGCAGAGTGTAGATCCATCAGCATGCATGGAAGGGCAGAGTGTAGATCCATCAGCATGCATGGGAGGGCAGAGTGTAGATCCATCAGCATGCATGGGAGGGCAGAGTGTAGATCCATCAGCATGCATGGGAGGGCAGAGTGTAGATCCATCAGCATGCATGGGAGGGCAGAGTGTAGATCCATCAGCATGCATGGGAGGGCAGAGTGTAGATCCATCAGCATGCATGGGAGGGCAGAGTGTAGATCCATCAGCATGCATGGGAGGGCTGGCTGATCTGACATCATACTGGCCACATATGTCATCTTAGTAGAGGTATTAGTGTTCAAAATTAAATAAAACAGCTAATGATAGAGAAATCAAATTCATAAAGTCAACAACAACATGAATTGAAGGCTACAATCAGAGTAAAATTACAGCATCTGTCTTATCTTAAATCTTCTTTTTGATTAACTTTATTATAATAACAGTTTTTCAGTATAATTATTTGAAATATTACTATAGTTTACTGGCTGTAATACTAAGCAATCAGCAAAATAAGGTAGTTTTAAAATCATATTATATTATAATGTTCAAACATTTCCACTGGTTGTAATGATAGACTACTATATACTCTCTCAGTTACTGTTAATATAGTGCAGTGGTCACAGCGGTGATGGGTTGATATGCAGGTTTATGGTTCGAGGCTGTGACAGGGTAACTTGTCTTCATTTAAATACACAAATATTTCATCTTAGAACAGTGTTATTATGAAACAAAGTGCATGTGTACTGTGTTTGAACTATATACTATAAAGAACTCATTATACAGTAAATTATACACATATTCATATTAACAAACAGTTATAATCATTTGTACATGATCAATTTACACTATTGATTTTAGCAGTGACAGATCATTGAAGCCACATTTTCCAGTAGTTGAAAATGTTTTTAAAAGTTTCAAACTATTTCATCAAACACATTATTCTTAAAATATATAAAAATGACATCTGTTTTAAGAATTTGATGAATAGATAAAATTAATAAACAAAAATTTAATGAAACATGAATGTAATGTTCTGACAGTATCTACATTTTGTTTATTAGTTAAAATATGCCGTTTCTTTTCAGTTAAAGATAGATACTGTTTTCATTAATTCCGACTTAGATCTAAACTTAATTAAAAGAAACGCTTTACGGGAAATGCTGATCAATTCCAAAGACTATAAAAAATGCTGGCAATGATAACTTAATTTGCTGGGAGAGTATGATATGCATTAAAAGAGGAGACAAATGTGATATATGTCCCCTGAAGTGCTTTTTGACAGAATAAATTCAATTAGTAAGTAAGTCACAAGAGCTTTTACTACAGGATCTCCATCTGGATTGTGGACAGGGAAATCAATGAACGAGCAAGCAAGATATGTGACCAGAGAATACCATGTGAACATCCCCACCACAAATATACTTATCAAAAAATATAAAGTATCAAATGTCTTGTTATGCTTATATTCTCATTAAGATATTTTCATTTAATTGGAATTGCTTTGGGTGTTTTTTATATTAGTTAATCTCAGCTTTTTGTAAGTTTAATTGCTATGAACATAATCTTCCATACCATTATACCAGTCTGAGAGCAATTTTCTATCAAATAAGAATATATTTTTTTTATATTGAATATTTTTTTATTTTGGTGAGAATATTACATGGTTACTATAGAAGTGGTTTCTTTTAGAAAATCATAGAATTTAACCTTTTTATCCTTATAAAATTACTCCTTTATAGCATGATTTGATTTGATGTTTACTGATCCAATGATTTTCATAATTTATGTTTGAATCAATAATATTTTTATGATCATCCTAATAGCTCACAATTCAAACAATCAAGTAGCTAAATTTAACCAACTTGAAGTCTGTTTTGCCTTTCTCAGCCCTGTCATATTAGAGACCTGTGCCTTTGTTGAAAGCACTTGTTTTTAATGTTTTGTTGTGTGTCAAGTGCAAAAATATATGTTGCCTGCATCTGTTCATGTCCAAATTTTACCCCTTCAGGTATTAAACAAATGCAAAAATAGAGGGTTTAGTGAGAAACTTTTTAATCTGCCTTATTTTTTTTTCTACAATATGGCTTAAGCCCTTATATTTTAGTTCAATTGAATATCAGTTCATCTAGACTAAAGGGTACACTGCAAACATATTATGCTAATAAACAGAAAAAAATGACTGTCACTTAAAACTAAATATTAAACTATAAAAGAAAAAGAATGCACTCATATCTATAATAACTAACATAATATACCCAGTATACCATTCCAACTTTGCTGCTAAACTCATGTTGTGAGCAAAACATCTTTCAGTGAACTTTGACCTTAATTAGATTACCATATAATTACATACAACAAGTTGTGACATTGTGAAGTATTTTTATCTAATAAATTATATCACAGATTATTAGACCTTAGAAAAAAGGAACTTCAAAGAATTTGTCCAGAAATAAGTAAACAATTTGCTTTTAGGAAATTAAAATCATAGTTACAAATTAATAAGTTAAGCGAACATGTGAAGTGCTGCCTATTAGTAATTTATATCGAATTCAAGAAATTAAAAGGGAATTTAAAATAAATTTAAGAAAATCTGTAACCGTTTTTATCCACCCATATCATTTATACAACTTCAAAATTTAATTTTAATTTGTCACTTAATTTCTTTATTTTATTTGGTTTTAAAAGTTTTAAAATTTAATCAAGTTTTAATGAACAAGCTTACAAACAAATGATAACTGCACTTCAAAGGGTATTTTTTGACATGCAAATGTCTCAGGACAAAACCTCATAATGAATCAAATTTAAATTACAAGACATAATATTATTTCTTACATTTAATTATTATAAATAATAATAAATAATGGAACTCTGTAAAACAAAGGTATGCACAAGTAGGTGCAAGGTATAAAACGTGTCAATTTCTGTCAACTTTATGATACTTTCTATTACCTTACAGATTGAAAATGACCATACATTTTTATTTTGGTTATTTAAATCTGATTCTGAGCTTGGCTTTGAACCAGTGCTCAAGGTTATAAAACTGAGCATGGAAACAAGTCTCAAATTCCAAGCATCTGATTGGCTGAAATGGCGACCAGTCGCCATTTCAGCCAATCAGATGCTTGAGATTTGAGACTGGTTTCCAATCTCAGCTTTATAAAACTTAAACATCTGAAATAGTTACTAATTATAAATATGTCATTGCCTATCTAAGAGCTGAAACCAAAGGGAGGAAAATGTGTAGGCGTTGGTCAGGATTCAAACATCACATTTCTGCATAAAACCTTGCATATGCTTTACAAATTAAATCAACAAGCCCACCTGAAAAAGACAATTTCTTATAAATGTGACATTGTATTTATGTCTACTTTAACAATCCATGTTCAACTACCCCACCAAATGCTCCGTCCACCACAGCTCCAAGGGTAAATCCAGGCTGCCAGTGAAAGGGATGGGAGAAAAATGTGTTGACCTTGACATGAGGATTTGCTGGGCCCATGATCATAAAACTAAGATTGGAGACCAGTCTCAAATCCCAAGCATGAGATTGGCTGAATTGGAGACAAGTATTTATTTCAGTCAATCTGATGCTTGAAATTAAATGAGAATTAGTTTTAAGATTTTGGTCGAAGATCCATGGCTGTAAACACTCCTACTAATTGAGCTACAGAGGCCACCTGATACAGGCACTACTGATGAGCAATCAACATCTTGATTAGAAGAACCGAACTACACACAGGGCAACTGGAGCCTAAGCTTTCAAGCCCAAGCAGCTGAAAGCCAATACTATTAGTGCATGCCCACACATCATGCCCACTGCTGAAAAAAACCCACTAAATATGTGATGTGTATAACACACACTTTTCTTTACCCATAGCTGAAATGCTTAGGATACAAGCTGTCCATTTATTTAAATCATAAAGCTGTGACTAAAGCAATTGAATGTTACACCAAAGTCCTTTTTCATCCTATTTAGCAATCTATCCCTGGAAGACTTTTAACCATCAAGTTGGACTGACTGGATATCTTCTAGTGTTTATTCCAGATTAAGTTTATATTGGTTACTGTTCATTTTGTAGTTCATTTCTATCCTGTAGCAATTTAGTAACTGGTCCAGGAATAATTATGAAAACAGGAATAAACACATCAAGTTTGTCCATCTTGACCGACACAGAATATCTACACACATGTTTATATTTAATATATATTATATATAGAACATGCTTACTATGTTTAATTACAATATTTAAGGTACCTGAGGGCACTCTGATAGTGTGGGGAAAGATCGGTGAGAAACAAAATGAAAAGGGGAAAGAGACAGAAGAAAAAGGTACTCCAAATACCGAGACTGTTGGGTAAAAATAAAGTTTTCAACAGTTTTGTTATCATGACCGACACACTAGATAAGGGAAGTGTTTATTCCAGTTGAGTGTACATAATAAACTGTTTTATTTAAGTGCAGCTATAGAGAAAACTTTGATGTAAGCTCAACTGTTACCTGTAGCAAACTTTGGATTATGTACACTTTATCTGGAATAAATATTATCTGAAAAAAACTAGTCTGACCAGCCACAGATAATAGTTTATAACAGATGACAGAGCATTTACCCTGTTACTCCATGTAATTCATTTTATTACAAATGTGACCAGTTTAGATCAAGATCAGCCAGCACACCTGTGCCATCTGATCTGGATCTACAATGGTTGCCTCATGGTCAGAAATAACCTAATGTATTTAAAGCGAACATTTTAGATCCTGATCAGATGGCATAGATGTGCAGGTGATCTGGATCTAATTTGTTTGACCAAGCAATAAAACCCTAAAGGGTTAATCTCTACAATGCCCAATTATACTGATGTAGACCCAGAGACCTGCAGTAGAAGACTAGAGATATTTGCAGCGCTCTTTAGGTCTTGATAGTGACAGCATTGCAGAGATATAGCATGATATTCTTGCCCAACTGAATTCAGGTTCAGGTATAAAACTTTAACATTTCATACAGCCATCCATTTGTTAAGGAAAGGAAAAACAAAGGTTTCAGAAATAAAGAAGACATAAGGAAAAGAAATAGAAACAGATGTACACTCTGATATTGGCCAGCTATAATTGGACAACAGTGGGTGGGGATATACAGTTCTCTCTGCATAAACCAACTTGTATAGCCAGTAAACAATTCATTTGGTAATCTTCCCAGCCCCCACCCACCTGATCATTACAGGGAAGCGAAACAACTGGGAGAGAAAAATCAAGGCTGATGCAGACCAATCTGCTCTTTTTTAGCATAATATACAACATTATCAAGATAAAATCAGCAGAGAAAACATGATTAAGGTGCAACAATTGTGTTTTTTATATTAAATATTTTTACATTGAAAATATTTAAACTCTATTTTTTGTTATTAAACTACTATTAAACCAATATTGGAATGAAAAAACCCTCATTAAGATAACAGGATAGATATAATGTTACACATCTATAGGAAAAAACACAGACAATCGTGTGATCAATGACTGAAGCAAATTTTATCAGTAGCTATTCCAGATGATACCAATATAAGAAATTTAGAATTTTCCAATTTTTAACAATAAACTTCTTAATATTTATAGACCGCCAATCGTGGACTAGTGCAAAACTACTGTTTTAGGGTTGCATGTCTTCAATAGAGAAATCTAATCAAATTTTTATTAAAAACACAAGGATTTAACAAACCCCAGCAGCTTTTCAAAGCCTTACTATCCACTTTTACCCCCACCCCCACCCAACCCCACCCTCACCTACCCACTCCCCTCTTACAGCTAATAACTGCCCATCGAGCAGCATGGCTAAGTGGTTACAAGTTGATTTACAGTTGTGCAGAGAGAAGAAGGCATGTTGACAGTGCACACCTAGCTTACTTTCAATATGACCTGTTGCTCGTTATCCACTTCCTGAAGATAACATGGACTCTCCTTTATTATCAGCAATAACAGAACAATAGCTTTAACATACAGCCCCAAATGGGAGATAACTCTCCTTCTACAAATATCAGAGACAGCAAAATATCACTGTCACATAATGTACCCAGCTTTTAAAATATAATCCATAATATTTTATTTTAGTTAGTGTTTACTGTGAAAAATGTTTAAAACTTTTGACTTCTCCATCCCAATCTAAAACACTTATGACTTGCTTTAACATAGAACTACAATGTGTTAAACAGTGAACAGAGAACATGTGGACATTCCTCTTTTATTAAAAAATAACCAAATATTCTTTAAAATGCCCCTCCATACAACCCATCTTTTTCCTAAGGAAAATAATCATTTCTAACCATGACTGTATTAAGCCATCATTTTTTACTTTTTGTTACCTCCTTAGTAGCTAAAAAAGTCAAGGCTTGTTTAAATTCTTTCCCCACCCACAACCCACCATTCATCAAAGTGTGATGCCCCCAGAAATTATTAAGAAATATTTGGTAGTATAGATGTGTTAAATTGCCAAATAATGGTAAGAATTTCTTTATGGGGGTTCAATTTTCTCTTTGAAACATCTATAATTGTTAAATAAAACTCTATTGTGCCAAACTTTTTATCCTGGATACCAGGCAATCTTTTTTACAAAAATCCTGCAACTACAGTCTACCTTAGCTGCTAAAAATATAGCCATCCTTAAGAAAGGATAGAAGTCAAAACATTATCATCAACAATATAAGTTTCCTATCATTATTAGTAATAACAGAAAAATCATCTTAATATAAAACATAATTTGTCAAGCATACATCTGAATTGTGGTATTAAAACAACTAATGAATACACGCATTGCTTCAAGAAAAATTGACTTTTGTGATGATGATTTACACTCATTTTTCAAAGATTTACAAAATCTCTGATGATTTACAAAAATGTTGACCTTCAGTTTTAACAGAGAAATCATCAAGTTCATCTTTTTTTCACATTAGCAAAAATACAATGTATGTAACAGAAAGGTCATGGACACAGAAGGTAGACATGGGTGTGCTTAGGTTTATGATCCAGTTGAACTTGTCCTAGTGACCTTGAAATCAACAGGATTCATCTTAAAAGTTTAACAATCATACACAGCAAAGTTAACATTGATGTCACATTGACCTTGGCTATTCTCTCAAAGGAAGAACTTGAAAGGTTACATCAGGAGGAATGCTTAACAGTTAAGTAGAAAAGGTAAATATTGCAGGCTGCAGGCAAGTTTGTGCAAACTTGTATCACTCTGACCTTGACCTTTGATCCACTAAATAACTCAGAAATAAACAGGGCCCTTCCTTCTCTGGGTACAGAAAACAATACCTCAAGCACAATGACTTCTAAAATACAAAGACAAAAGTCTCTTAAGTGCAAACAATAGTGACAATTGATAAGGCAGTGGTAGTCCCGTGGTGAGTGCTCACTTTGGGATCAAGGGTTCGTGGGTTCGAGCCCCAGTCCGGCTGCTAATTTCCTTAAGCAAGAAATTAAGCTTTCATTGCTTCTCTTCACGCAGGTGTATAAATGGGTACCTGTATAATATAAGCAAATGTTCCATGGCTGCCTTCGGCACCGACTGTTAATGAGATACTTATATATCCAGTGATCAGGAGGTAAAATTGTGAAGTCGGGTGGATATGATATGTATAGATACCAGACTAAAACCCATACCTTTATGTTTTATAACAGATACAGACATATTAATAGAGAAACATTTCAGAAAGATCAAACAAATCTGTTTAACATCACGGACTGTGTTCTCTTTATAAAGGGAACCCACCACATCAAAATTCACTTTCTTACCCCCATTTAACTTTCAACCTGAATAAAACCCTCTGAGAGCTTCATCAAACAATCCAACATCATGAGGTGTAATGAATAAATCAGTTTTCACAATGCCATATATATCATCAATATATAATTATTAGAAATAACATTGAGTTTAACAAAAGAACCATGTAACACAGCTTTTACCCCAAGAATAACCCCTCACCCATTCTAAACATGAGAAGAAGGCAACTTTCAAATAATTTAGAGAGAACAGATTTATGATTCGTTGAAATCATGAACAACCCTACTTCAAATAATTCCAACTGTAATTATGAACAGTATATAATCAAAACCTTTACAGAAATTATAGATGGCATGCAAATGCTTAAATTCTAAAGCAAGAAAGAATTAAAGAACATAATTATTAGTTTGATAAGATTTTGTTTAAAAGAAACCTCTCCCAAAGTTAAAGGACAAAATTAATACAGATTTGTAAGCATATTCAGTTACCAAGGTTATAAAACTGAGCATGGAAACCAGTCTCAAATTCTCAAGCATCTGATTGGCTGAAATGGTGACCAGTCACCATTTCAGCAAACCAGATCCTTGAGATTTGAGACTGGTTTCCAATCTCAGCTTTAAAACCTTCAGCCAAGAGCTGTAACAAGTCAGAGTGGAACAACTACAACTCATCAAAAATTTCCATGATCTACAATCCTTAGATTTCTTAAGAAGCAGAAATATTGCATTTTTTCATCAATTTCTTTCAACCTATGTCTTTAAAACAATAATTATTCCTGCCATGAAATGTGCAAGTCTTCAAACAATCATTATTGCTCCCATTAAACGTAAAATCTTCAAAACAATTATTTATGCTGCCATGGAATGTACAAGTCTTTAAAACAATGATTATTGCTGGCATGGAATGTACAAGTCTTTAAAACAATGAATATTGCTGCCATGGAATGTACAAGTCTTTAAAACAATGATTATTGCTGCCATGGAATGTACAAGTCTTTAAAACAATGATTATTGCTGCCATGGAATGTACAAGTCTTTAAAACAATGATTATTGCTGCCATGGAATGTACAAGTCTTTAAAACAATGATTATTGCTGCCATGGAATGTACAAGTCTTCAAATCACTGATTATTGCTGCCATGGAATGTACAAGACAAGCATTAATAACATAATTGTGAAAAACTCTTGGAATTTACAAGACAGCCTGGCATTAAGACACTGATAATTTGCAAACAATGTTAATCTGTGAGCTAAGTATAATGTTCACTAGTGCTACTCCCGCTTGAAAAGTATGACTCAAAATGTAATTTGCATTTTTCATATGTAAAGGGTGTCAAATTTTTCCAAGTATTTACCTATATGTAAAATATAAATATATAAATATAAAAAATATTAGGCAGCTGCATGTTATAGTTGCTTTGAAAACTGCAACAGAAATTGTACATGTATGTGAACTTTGTATAAAAAAATATAGGTATTTGGTGAACAGGCAGTAGACAAGCAAGGAGCATAAATTGCTTAACACCAAACAGGACTACCGGATAAAGCAATATGCAAAATATCAGGCTGCTGCATGTTATAGTTGCTTAGAAAACTGTGACAAAAATTGTGCATGTTTGTCATCTATGTGTAAAAATCAAAGTATTCGGTCAAGACAAATTTAGACAATGAAAACTTTAAACAACTAAAATACCATTAATTTAAAATGTAAAAGATGGGTATAAGACAATGTCAATTGTTAACAATCAGATAGCTATGGAATGTACAAGACAGGATTATAAAATGTAAACAAATGGTTGGATAGCCATGGAATTTACAAAGCAGGCATTGTAAACAATTGAAAAGCCATGGAATGTAAGACAGGCATTGAGACAATGATAATTGTAAACAATCTGATAGCCATTGAGCAATCTTTCTCATGCCAAAATTCTGCATCAAAATTACACGTTAGTTATCCCCAATTCATGAGCAATTTCCTCGCATGTAAATTTCTATCAGAGATGAGCAACAATTTTGGTGTTATCGGCATCAGGCTCTGATATCAACAAACTTGTGCTCAAACTCTACTTTCTACTCAACAAATTCAACAAATTTATTTAAATTCTGAGTAATTATTGGTTGTTTACTTTGAATACCACATAAAATTAAATTAAATCTTCCTATTATCATGGAATTTTTTTAAATAACATTATATTTTACTGAGCTATTCTAGAATTAATGTTTGAGTACGAACTCAGATTTTAAGTTTTTACTCAAACAATTTTTGTGGAATTTTTAAGCAGATTATTCAGATAACAAATTTTGAAATCTGCATTTAAAACAAGAAATATTACGTAAACTTTCTTTTAAAATCTTAATCAATCAAGTAAGCACTGTATCATCACCAATATAAAATAATTTCTTTGAGTTGAGTTTGAAATCAAACTCAAAACTTTTTGTGATACCGGGGTCAGATCTGTAACTGTTCCCGGCCTACCAAAGGAAGGCTTCTTATAAGACTCTTGCTGTTCATTATTGAAATCCTTCACCCATCAACAAATAGTGCTAAATTTATCTGCATATGTCGGGTCAACCTCTTGGAGCACATTTAATATTCAGATCCTATTCTCTATTTTAATATATATGCATAAATTCTTTTCTCGCATCAGCGCAAAAGTCCAGCATTATGTTCTTTGAGATGACTTATCGAAATGATGTTATGTCACGATGCTTAATAACACCTGTGCTAACACTATGATATAATTTATTTATGTGCCAAATTTTGTGTCTTTATGTTTTTTTCAATCAAAAGTAACAATCTAACTCTCATTCATTTCTGGATGACCCTCATATGACAGGAATTAGGGCAATGATAACTGTTCACAATCTGATAACCATGGAGTATGTATAAGGCAGGCATTATGACAATGATAACTGTTCACAATCTGATAACCATGGAGTATGTATAAGACTGGCATTATGACAATGATAACTGTTCACAATCTGATAACCATGGAGTATGTATAAGGCAGGCATTATGACAATGATAACTGTAAACAATCTGATAACCCTGGAGTATGTATACAACAGGCATTAAGACAATGATAACTGTAAACAATCTGATAACCATGGAGTATGTATAAGACAGGCATTATGACAATGATAACTGTTCACAATCTGATAACAATGGAGTATGTATAAAGCAGGCATTATGACAATGATAACTGTAAACAATCTGATAACCACGGAGTATGTATAAGACAGGCATTATGACAATGATAACTGTTCACAATCTAATAACCATGGAGTATGTATGAGACAGGCATTATGACAATGATAACTGTAAACAATCTGATAACCAAGGAGTATGTATAAGACAGGCATTATGACAATGATAACTGTAAACAAACTGATAGCCATGGAGTTTGTATAAGACAGGCGTTATGACAATGATAACTGTAAACAATCTGATAAACCATAGAGTATGGATAAGGCAGGCATTATGACAATGATAACTGTAAACAATCTGATAGCCATGGAGAATGTATAAGACAGACATTAAGACAATGATAACTGTAAAAAATCTGATAGCCATGGAGAATGTATAAGACAGGCATTATGACAATGATAACTGTAAACAATCTGATAGCCATGGAGAATGTATAAGACAGGCATTATGACAATGATAACTGTAAACAATCTGATAGCCATGGAGTATGTTTTCGACAGGCATTATGACAATGATAACTGTAAACAACCTGATAGTCATGGAGAATGTATGAGACAGGCATTATGACAATGATAACTGTAAACAATCTGATAGCCATGGAGTATGTTTTCGACAGGCATTATGACAATGATAACTGTAAACAACCTGATAGTCATGGAGAATGTATAAGACAGGCATTATGACAATGATAACTGTAAACAATCTGATAGCCATAGAGTATGTTTTCGACAGGCATTATGACAATGATAACTGTAAACAACCTGATAGTCATGGAGAATGTATAAGACAGGCATTATGACAATGATAACTGTAAACAATCTGATAGCTATGGAGTATGTTTTCGACAGGCATTATGACAATGATAACTGTAAACAATCTGATAGCCATGGAGTAAGTTTTCAACAGGCATTATGACAATGATAACTGTAAACAACCTGATAGTCATGGAGAATGTATAAGACAGGCATTATGACAATGATAACTGTAAACAATCTGATAGCTATGGAGTATGTATACAACAGGCATTATGACAATGATAACTGTAAACAATCTGATAACCATGGAGTATGTATAAGACAGGCATTATGACAATTATGAGAATGTATAAGCAATGGTTTGGGAATGGCATGTCTTAAACCTTGGTTACATAATGATCTTTTTGCCAATACAACAAAAAAGTAACATGACATGGACCTTACTCTTATACTACAATACAATACAACCATGGTATCAAATCACAAAACTGCAAGAACAGAACATTCATGTTGATATGACATAAGGGTAGAACTATAACATCTTCCGGGCTTACAGGTCACAATAGTACAGAAAGACTTATGTACTTAGTGATTAGATCAATATTTATAGAGTTCATCTGAGTATGAAAAACAATTGGATTGTTAAAAGTGCGTAAAGCCATCAATGGTAAACTTTAAACAATCCAAAGAAATATTTTTATACCCAGATGAATGCAAAAAAGTGATTGATGGTAAACTTTAAATAATCCAAATACTTTTCATACCCAGTTGAACACAAAATATTGATTCATATCTTATATTTACATTCATAAATATTCTCAATTTTAAATTTTTGAAATCTTGACAAGAATTTGTGATAAGATGCCATTTTAAAAAGATGTTGGAACAGCCATATCATTACAGAGGACAAATGATGGCAGCAACCCAGGCCTTAACATGCATGCTCCTCAACACCACAGGTCAAAACATTGTGCAAAGTCCAATAAATCCTGAACAGCTTTTACTGTAGCCATGTCCTGGACAAAATGTTTTTCATCAGCAAAATGAAATCAGTCTAAAAAATTACATTCACTGCAGCAAACTGCAAGAAGACTGTAAATATGTGACTCACAATGTTTCAAGTGTTATATTATTTTAGAGCATTATGATGTCTACATCAGCAATCAACTATAACTTTACCACCATTCAATAATTGTTTCAAATATTTTTTTAACCAGCAGGTTGGCATAAACCCTTTTTATTATAGGAATAACCATGCCGTAATTTTGAAGTTTGCGACGGTATACACAGATTTTAATGGTCGCAAATATTTTTAACAGCGAAGGCGCAGCCTGAGCCGTTAAAATGATTTAAGACCATTAAAATCTGTGTATACCGTCGCAAACTTCAAAATTACGGCATGGTTATTCCTATTCTAACGCTCTTCCATACTACCCTCAATCGGGCCTCATTCCATACGTTAAACGGGTACCATGTTCTATTTATCCGTATAGTAAACAACGGTACGGTATTACCCAAGGGAACCCCATTATCCATACGTCGTGAGATTACCGACAGTAAACAAGTTAAATAAATCACAAATAGAGGTCAAAACTTCAACATTTTTTATTACATCGACGTTTCGGCCATAATGCCTTCTTCAGGATTGTTTGTCATAACAGGAAATGACGTCAACGTCAAACGACAGTAAACAAGGAATTTTACGGTCGCAAATTTTCGCCATCTGACCAATCAGATTGCTCGAAATTTATTTAGTGCGTTAGAATAGTCATTTATTCCTTGGTAAGGTCATCTTCAACCACAGTAATCTTTTCTAGATGGACCTAATACACCTATAACTCCTTCCTCCATATACACACCATTTATGGCATGCGCAAACAGTGTAGATCCAGATCAGCCAGCACATCTGTTAACCCAATAAATCAAACAGCCAACAGTGCAGATCCTAATCAGATAGCTCAGATTTGCGGGCTGATCTGGATCTTAACTGTTTGCCCAAGCCATATAGGCATATATATTGTACATGTATATGGAGGGAAGGGTTAATATTTGTTATAAAAGAGTTGAAAAAACAACAACAATTGTACCCAGTTCACAGGAACTGTTATATGTCAATTCTTGCTCAAAGAGAATGAGATAAATTTGGATATTTTGCATGTCTCTTGTTTGTACGCAAGAAGTGATCTGATGGCTGTAAACAGCACAGAACAATGACACTCACCATATAACATACAAGATCAATGGCTAACAATAATGTTGACAATAGAGGATATAGAATTGTTTTGCTTTGAACCTTTATATTAATTGATATTGATAACAATATGACAACGAGAACACAGTCATTCTCAGCCACAACAGCGTACCAACAATGACTGAGAAAACTGTAAAATGCACACAAATGTCCACAAAACCAGACTTTGAGCATACAACAAATAGGCTGACAATGACTTGGAGTGACAGCACAACCCACAATGACTGCAGCAACAATCACATCACAAACAGACACACCAATGACAATATCAGCCGCTTTCAGAAAATATTGCAGCAAGATACCAGTAAGCAATGTTCTTAATTTATCTGCTTACATTTGTTTAAAATAAAGTTTAACTTGAGTTTTTATAACAGGATTTAAAAAATGCATGTCTCCCTCATAGCCATAGGAGGGAGGGAAATCATTAATGATAAGCATAGACATAAGAAAACATATAAGTGTAAAACATCAGCTAAAGTGACTGTGACATTTAACCTTGGCAGCCCCTGTGACAATGACCAAGTGACCACAAAAACAAAATCTGTCATCCACTCCAAAAATTGCAATCATACTGTTAAACTTGGAAGACTTTTGGTCCAATGTTTTTTTTTTACATTATTAAGCTGAACTGAAATTAATGGCCCTGTTACCATGATGATACCCCCAAACAGTAGGGTCATCCCTGAATGAGTCACGTTACCCTATGATCATTGAATACTCTTGGCTTTGAGAGCAGAAATAAATTTGATCTTTATAGCCCATGACCACTGACCTTTGACCTGATGACTCAAAAAACCATAAACTGATTTTTACTCAATCATACTGTGAAGTTTTAAGACTATGGGTCAAAGCTTGTTAAAATATTGTGTGGTTACTGATTAGAAATTCAAGGCTGTTGTGATCTTGACCTTTGTCCCAAGGACTCCCAAAACAATTGTGGTCATCTTGAGTGGTACTCAATGACTACAATCATAACTTAAAAGGGTTCTTAATTTACCAATTGGAAATGGATTTGACCTTTCAGGGCCCTGTGACATTAAAATTTGAACTAGAAACCCCAGAACACTTGTGATCATCTTATCAAGGTATGCAATTATACCGTGAAATTTGAAGAATCTGGGTTTCCAGTTTTTCACTTAGAACTGAGAAGAAATTGATTTCACCTTTAAGGTCCCTGTGACCTTGACCTTTGCCCACTGGCCATCAAAACACCAGCAGATCCTTACTTTTTGATTACAACTGTACTGTAATGACTGAAGACTTGTACTGACTCAAGACTCCAAGTCAATGGGTTTTACTGAACAGAAATGGATTTGATCTTTCAGGACCCTTTGGCTTTGACCTTTGACAAAAGCAAAAGCAGCTTTTCAGTTAGTTCCCTAGGGGTATTTTATAGAAATTTATTAACTGAATAGCCAGCAGCACAAACTCTGGTCAGACTGCAAGGACACACAGACTGACTTGGGTCTACAAATGTGACAAATGCTGTGCTAAGCAATTAATAATGATTCTTAAGAAAACCACTCATAACCTATTTCTGGATTCCGAAATAGCTGATTTAACAGTAAATAATAACAGTCTCAAATTGGTTGAAAGGATGTAAATTCTCTTGCCAGTCAGAGTAAGAAACTAAATTCCTTGAAATTACCAGACAATTAGAATATTTAATAAGCAAGGGTGCTTGACATCTCTGGCTGTAAATTACATGTATCTGGGCAATACTGTCCTAGTCTGAGGAAAAACAAATATATATTCCAGAGGTTTATATAAAAGCTGATTTTACCAATGACATGATTTTTGTAACCCCCAAGCATAATTCTTAATGAATGAATGCCCATACTGGTTCTTTGTTTGCAGGACATCGTGTACTTTTGTAAGTATAACAGCAATGCTAGTGAGGTAAGGCAGACAGTTTGGAAACTGTATAAGAGTTCAATGTATAATTGATGAATATATAACAGAAACAAGAAAATGCACTGAACTCTTGAAATCGGCATTGTTTTTAAATAAGCAGAAATAACCAACAAATTTAAAAACAGCCTTAATGACTACCATATTTGGCTGAGGAATTTAAAAGAAAATTTAAAGAACCGATACTGATAAGATGAATTGATTGTGAAGACACAATTGTACTATCCGGAGTGTTAAGCCCCTGTGCTGAATCCACCCATAGTAACACGATCTTAACTTGTACTTCAAGCAGAGGTCTGTTTTAAGGTACATGACAAGCTTCCAGATGCCTATGTAAGTACTGTGGCTAATAGTCCAAACGCACATCAAACTTGCATCTTAACTTGATGGCAATTTCAATAAACTATGATGACTGAGCATGTGTTAACCCTTGACTCCATACATACAGGTTTTATCTCATGTGCAAAAAAGTGAAGATCCAGATCAGCAGCCATTATGTTTGATCAGGATCTACACTGTTTGCCTCTTGGTCAGAAATAACCCATCAAATCAAAAAGCTAATAGTATAGAACCCGATAAGACAGCATGGATGTGCTGGCTGTTCTTGATCTACACTGTTTGACCATTGGATAACAGCCATATCCTATGGAGGGAGGGGTTAATGGCATGTTCCATCCAAACCATGACAACAGAGAATGTATTCAGTTCTGTTTATCTCTTTACATATGGCTTGTATACCATGCGCGCACAGTTAAGATCCTGACTGGCTTGTACATCATCAATGCAGTCTGAACAAGATCTGCACTGTCTGCTTTTAGATTTAGGCATGGAACAATTAGATCCTGAACAGAGAGAGTATGATCTAGATCTACATTGGCTGCACATCAGATATACATCTTGTCCATGGCATAAAGAGTTAAAAAAGTTCTGCTCAGTCAAGTTATGTTAAAAAAAACCTTAGCTGTATCTCATAATCATATATGCAATGTCTGCCAACAAAAGTATTATTAAAACAATTGACTTCCTGTTTTGTACACACAAGTGTAAACTACAGCAAGATTAAACTCAATTTAATTGATTTTATTCATAAAGCTGGCTAGAATTGAAGAATTTAATTTTTTGTTAGCAGACAAGTTTAAAATTCTGCTGCAATACAAAATACTCATTAACATTTAATCAGAAACCTTTTTTCACTTACCCAATGTTTAGCTAAATAATATACACTAATTACTATGGTAACCACTATTATTTTTAACACTTCACTACAATAACAATGAACTGGTCAAAAGAAAGCTCACTTATTAAAATTAACAAGGCCCAAGTTCATAAAACTGAGATTAGATACCAGTCTCAAATCTCAAGCATCTGACTGGATGAAATGGCAACCAGTCATGATTTATGATCATGGGCCCAGGTTCACATAACAGTGACTTTGGATTTTTTTTCTGTACAATGATATGATTATCAAAGTTTCATTATTTTCATTAATAATTGGAAATAGATTTTGCCAGAATTATAGACTTAATTTCAAGAAATACAGATCCTATTCTGATTAGATATATGTATCTTTGTTAGATGCAAGGTCAAACAATGAGTGTTGCATAACTATAACAGATCTTGGATTTACTCATTTTTCTTATTTAAAACCCATTATACTTATTAATTGAACATTTCTGATTTAATGTTGCTGCAGGAATTTTAACATCAATAAAAAGTCAAGAGAAAGGCTATTGGCCATTCAGACAGTGTTTTACCTTTTTGATTTTCTTGATTTCATCAGTCTCATCCTCCTTCGTATGGTTGGAAACGCGGTCCTTGTCCTTCTTGAACTTCTGCAGCTATACATTGAAATTAATCACATCAAATTAACTATATCTCTGATGTAGCACATGTTTCATAATCCCCGAGATAGACAAGATCAATAATTGGATGAAAACAAGAACAATCTGAGATCATTGTGTCAAGCCTTTAACACTTTCCTCCATATATATGCTATTATAGCATGGGCAAACAGTATAGATCCAGATCAACTGGCACATTCATGTCATCTGATCAGGATCTGCACTGTTCACTTTTTGGTCAGTATTATAACCTAATACTGTATAGCGCTTAAGATTGGTGGTGTCAAATTTTGGCATATTTTGAAGTGTTTTCAATTGGCAGGGTCATAAATTGGCGCAAACAAACCAGACCGCCAAAATAAAACCCTTAATGAAAAATTGCAGGTATAAAATTGGTGTTAACACAGATCGTAAAAATAAAACATTTGCATTCAATATTCAACACCACATTATAATAATACCAGTGTGAAAACATTACCACAGCTAACTTATAACATACTGCTTTGTTTGATTCACGACATGCATGTATTCTAATTATATTATTTTTTATTACTGAGAAAACTGTGACATTATATGTGCTAGTGTATCATAGTTGTCTACCTTCGAGATATTAAAATGGCAGTGTAATTAATTGACAGTGATTTTTTGGGGGGCGGTGTTTTATATTGGTGCAACTGACCCTGACCGCCAATATAGCCAAAATTAAAGCCTTGCCAAAATAAGGGCTGAAGGTTTTAAAACTGAGCATGGAAACCAGTCTCAAATCTCAAGCATCAGATTGGCTGAAATGGCGACCAGTCGCCATTTCAGCCAATCTGATGCTTGAGATTTGAGACTGATTTCCATGCTCAGTTTTATAACCTTGGGCAAAGTACTTATATAGTAGATAAAAAAGTAAACAGTGCAGATCCGGATCAGACAGCATGGATGTGTGGGCTGATCTGGATCTACACGGTTTGCCTATGCAATTAAAGTGTGTCTATGGAGTTAATGGTTAACTAGTGTTGTTGTTTTTTTATTTTTGACATAACAGTTAATAGTTTTGTTGAATTTATGAGTTACTGTGTTGTTTTTTTTATTTTTGACATAACAGTTAATGGTTTTGTTGCATTTATGAGTTACTGTTACTGAAAATAATTTAAATTCTCTTGTATATGTTGTAAAACCATTTGGGTTCATATGAATCAGCTTCCATATGACTTCCTACTTATCCATAACAAGTAATACTGCCTATGAACAGACTCAGTCTAAATGCTCCTACAATGTTTACAAAATAAGTGACATTCAAGTTTCATTGCCATAATATTTCACATCATGAAAATGTTGAAAGAAAACCCAAGTTTTATTATCTAAAGTAAGAAAACCCAAGTAATACATGTACCTCAGCTTTGAGTTTTTTAACTTCGGTAGCGAGCTCTTCAGTTTGCTGGACATAATGCCACTTGGCTTGTCGCTCACTCTCGAGGATCTGTATGACATGAAGGTGTTTCTGTTCTAGCTCCTCTTTCTGCTCCAGTACCTTGCTGTAGCTGAAAGTGCACAAAAAATACATAATTATGTTAAGGAAAGTGAAATTAGTGAGCTAGTCAAGAAGAACCTTTTTGCAGCTGAACATAAGCAAAGCCTGTGCGCTTTGACATTTGAACCTTGCTGTAACTAAACATCAGCAAAATATAATGATATATACTGTAGAAGCCTTGCTTTCACCGAACTTAAGAAAAACCTGTGATCTTTACCTATGACACTTTAACTTTTCTATGACTGAACATTGTCAAAACCTGTCAGCTTTCACACTGGAACTTTGATGCAACCAAACATTTAGCAAAATATATGAAATATGCCATGGGAACCTTGTTGCAACTGAACACAAACAAAATAGTTTGGCCATGTCATCACTTGCTGTAACAACATCAACAAAACATGCACAATAGGCAATGGGATTGGAGTGAATGAATTTGAAAGAAAAGAAGTTGAATTATATTGGATGAACTGGTGTTTGGGTGGATGCTGTGGATTGGATTAAACAGAAGTGGTGTGGAGTAGAGTTTGAGGGAATGAAGTAGTGTGGATTGGACTGGATTGGTTTGGATTAGTGGACTGGATTGGTTTCGATTAGTGGACTGGATTGGTTTGGATTAGTGGACTGGATTGGATTAGATTTGAGTGGATTGGAGTAGAGTCAAACCTAGTGGAGTGAAGCTGGGTGAAGTGAAGTTAAAGGGAAATAGCAGACTGATGTGAGGTGAAATGAGTTGATGACCGAAATGGTGACTGAGCTAGTGAGTGTGCAAGCAAGTGAATAAATGAATGTTCATATTCATTAATGTGTGGTAGAACTTAAATTGACTATTCTTTGCCATTCCTTTTTAGTTTTGGAAATAAATTGGAAAACTATAAAAACGGACCCAAAACCTTTTAAAATATGAAAAAAGAAAACATTCTAACATTGTTGTTGTTTTTCTTTCAGAATAACATTTTGATTAAAAGGCAAACAAAATTTAGATATGTTATGATATGTTATGACACTTAAACTACAATTGTTACAAGAATTGTTGGTTTACAATAGAACAAAATGATAATAAACCCACCTACAGATCTATCTGAAAAGACACACTTAAAAAACCTAGGGATTTATTTAAAACTAGTCTCCACATAATCCTTTAAGAGCCTGAGAACTTTAGCATCAATTACAAATGATGGGGAAAAGGAAAATGTTCAAAGCAGTATCATTTTCAATTCAACATATCAAATACACAACTATTTTTCAGACAGTCTGAATTATTTCTTTTTTATGTGTACTTTAGTTTCTGTAGACAGTGTGTCATTTTACTGTAAAGTTCAAAAAAAGATGGATAGGATTGGACTGGATTGGATTGGACTGGAGTGGAGTGGAGTGGAGTAGTGGATGCTTGAGATTTGAGATTGGTCTCCAATCTCAGTTTTATAATCATGGGTCCTGACTTGCCTAAATATAGGACAAAGGTAACAGTGGACTTTTGACCAAATTGACCAAAAGAAGTGTGTGAATAAATTTTAACTTACAGACATCATTAAGTATTCAAAAATTCCTCAAATTTCTATACTAGCATTTATGACAGAGCACTTGCGACATCAGTGCTGATGCTTTCATGAGTATAATATGACCTTTGTCTTGGTCAGTTGATCATTTTGCCATTTACATCAACATCTGTATTATTTTACATTGTATTCCAGTTTGATTAAATTTTGTCAAACAAAGTGAAAAGGTAAAACTTTACTGCATGTGAATGTATTTCTATGTAAATTTTCTATAAAAAAATAAATAAATAAAACAAAACTAGTGCAAAATATTTCCAGAAGTCTTCAATCTATTATGGACTTTTTTCCAGGGCTTTTCTCATGAAAATCAAATGTTTTATTCGAACTAAAATAAAATGTTTTGTACTTTGAGCAATATGATTTATTCTTTGCTGCTCATTATTTGTGTGTAATTCAATCTCTTATTTTAGATGAAATCCCTGATGATAGGTCTATCAATGCAAAGTTTTCCCAACAGAAATCCTAGATAGATGAATAACTTGTTTTATTTGACATACCACTTGGGTCCAAATTATACAAGTAGAACAGTAACTGGTATAAGTGCAAGGGTATTTTGAATTTAACACTTACAATTTTAATATATTTACAAATTGAGTCTATTTTAGCACAAATATTTGAACACACTACATTCTTTTTATGTAAGCATACAGAAAATATTAGCATAATCATTGTTTACCCTCCAATACTTATTGCATCAATACAGGTATTTCTTTATTTTGCATATTATGGTAAGACACCATTAGAAAAGTAAAGAAAACTAGCGAGATCTATAAATTCCTTAAATTTCTATTTGCATCAATTCACAAAAACTTAACAACACAAAACATCATTTTAAATGCCTACATGAGTAATATGATACTGACAATGGTATGTTGTGTCCTCATGACTTACATATGTAAACTATATGAGATATTAGTGTGTTTGACCTTCAATTTCCTGGTCACTTCCTGCTGGCCAAAATGGCTAACAAACCCTCATTTATCTTTTCTGAGTTGAAAGTTTTTTACATGCTCTCTTTTCCTCTCTACTTTTTGGCTGTGTGGGGAGGCTGTGTATGCTGGATGTGGTCATTCCTTATATGCATATTTCATTTTTTTACAAAGTACACAACATTTTCTTGTCAGCATCATTACACTCATGTGGGAATTTAAAAAAATGTTTTGTATCAATTAGTTTTTGTGAATTTATGCCAATAGAAAACTATGGAATTTTTTAGGTCTAGCTTTTTTTCTTCACTGTTCTGTTCTTTATATATGTAAAATACTGTTCTAGCTGTTCTTTATAAATGTAAAATGAAGATACACTAATAACAATTATTTGAGATTTGATAATTTTCTTTGCAAGGAGGACTTAGTGGACCCTTAATACAGATCCCCACCTTCATTTTCGGTGATGTTTACTTCACACTCCTCACTGCATTCAAAGTAAAGTTTGCCTTATCTATCAAACCGATGTTCACATTGCATTCCAACTGTTCACATCACACGTTTCAAGACAGTACTCTTCTTATTCAGCGAGGCACTATTCGTATTAAATATCATAGCAAGGTTTTTCTCAACTAAGTTCCTGTGCATCTATCCAGGACTTGTTTACCTTGCTTACCTTACTCCATTGACTCAGGCTTTGTTTAGCTTTAGCAATAATTTTATCCCATTTGGGAAAATAAATGTGTAAATTTCTTTAAAAAAAAGAAAGGTTACCAACACGATATTCTGCAGCTCTTTACAGGCCTGGTGATTAACCCATCTACAGTTGATCATTGTGCTTACCTCTTTAATTGCACAATGGTGGCAGGGGTTTAAGAGTTAATGAAAGTTTATAGGGAAATCTTTTTTTAAAAGAACCTAGAAGCTCAATTTGTTTCTTTTATCCCTGTCATCGTGTTCTTGCTGCTTTGACTCCAGGTGCTCTGGTCTCTGTAAGGTCATTGAGTACTCGCCCCTTTGGCTTTTCAATGCTACTAGCTTCTTAGTTTTAAAATGTTTGTGTGCTTTTGCATGCAACATTGTTAAGCTGATGGGTTGGTTGGAGTTATTTCACTAAGACAACTTGTGCTTGTTTTGTGATATGAGAACTTGTTGGGGCAAGTGTGAGGTTGGTGCACCCTAGAACCTGATTTAAACACCCCAGGGGCAATTTGTTTTGCCACTGACTGTTCCAAGGCAGTATCCCCAAAGGTTCTCTTTTTCGTTAATTGTTTGTGGCGTCTTATTTGAATTGACATACCAATAACAAACATGTTCTTCCTCTCTTCTTTTTTTTCTGTGTAGGAAGGTTGTGTTTTGTGAGTGTTGCGATTCCTGATATGCATATTTCGCCTTAAAAAAAACTCTTATTACTTACCATCAAATGTAGTCCTTTTATAACATACCTTTCTTGTTATTACATCATTTCAACCACTTTTACCTTGCCCATTGTATTGCATGTAAGCAATCCATGCATTACTTATGTGTTATTTCATGTCATTGGGTGTATCAACCAGGTACTTCTTACCTTGCCCTTCTTATTGCATCTATCCAAGCATTGCATTCAGACTCGGTGTCTGTGCGGAGCTCATAGTTCCTCTGGCCCTCAGCTTTATATGTGATTGTGAAGATATACTGGAAAGATAATTATATACTGGTTACCAATTTCATAGCCAAAAATCTATAAAAATTTATGCCTCTTTCTCATATTTTCGGGGTTTCCCATATTTTCGTGACGTCATCAAATGTCATATGCGCGCGCGCACAATCTGTCCAGTCATCCGAAATACTATTCAATATTTTATAACCACTTTATCTTCGTGTTTATCAGACATCTTGAAATTTATTTGCTAAAATAAAGAACAGATACTTACTTTACTCCAAAACATCTTTTTTTTCTTAAAATCCAAGTAATATAAACAAACAACCGAAAATATTTACTTGAGTTGTTTTCCCTCCCTTTATGGTTGGAGGAGAGTTTTTTCCCTTGCGTAATTTGCAAAAATCTGTGTCGTCTCAGAGCTTGAAGTGTATGCAATGCTATTAATACCAAAGCAGGTTGAAGGTCACATTTCAATTGAAAATCAATTATGAACGTCTCGTGTACGCAAAAGGGTTGTCAAATAGCATCAATCCAAATGTTACCAGGCAATAAGTAGAGTTTTAGAGACCAGCTTCCAAGGTCAAGTTAAGTTTCTAACTTTTTATAGACTGTTGCACTCCAGTATCATTAAAAAAGCATAAAACTTTGCTTAATTATAATAGTCAAAAACATTTTAGTAAGTAAAAAACAATTTCTCTGTTCGACTGCTTTTCCGTTTCATGCCCAAAACTAAACTAAACGTGTTAAAATTTTAGACATTTTCTCACAATATGTCAGGATCAAATTGTTCTCGATGTTTCTAGTGAACAAAATCGAATCATATGGGTTTCTCATGGTTATAATTAACATCCAATCGGAAGTCCCGAAAATATGAGAAAGCGTCTGTGAGATTCAGAGGGTCGACATCTGTTGCAAATGACAGTAGTAAATGTGGTAAATAGTGACGACTTCAAAATTTTTGGCTTTTAATTCGGTCAAACACAAGTGACTGCAGTTGGTGAATAAAAAATAAACATTTAAAATACAATTATTAAGAGCGCCAGTGTAAAATTCGTCTGTTAAACCCCCGAAATTATGGACGAACGGCATACAAATGAACAGAAAGTCAATAAGAGGGATAGACAAGTCAAGTCAAGGTGTTCCAAACATTCCAAATGGCAAAAAATGGCTAAATATTCTTTTATGGCTGTATTTACCTTAGCAATTTAATAATTAGGATATAAAATATTCTCGAATTTGAAACGTCGGTGAATTTCAGACATGTTTTGGCGTCAATGAAATTAAGGGAAGAAACTTCGTTGTTTTAACAATATAAAACACAGTTCACGGTCCAAGACAAACGTAGACTGCCTCACTGTCATTAATATAACCTTCATTTGATAATATAAAATAAATACAAGATTTGATATTTAATAGAAAAGAGCATATACTACATAGAGGATAAATTTTGTTTCAGTTTCATTTCTCAGCAGAAAATGATAAAACAATAAAATCGATATTTCACTAAACATTTTTTTTTTATTTTTTCTTGACAAATTTTAAAGGGAGGTAATAAGTTACAAAAGTCGTTCAGCAAATACAGTGTAAATAAAAGAATGGTATTCAATAGTTTACAGTGCAAATATAAAATGTATTCCACTGAAATAACTTTGTAATTTACTTAAAAGAAAAAAAATTAAATGCAGGACTGTTACTCATAACTGAAGTTGCCATGACCTTCGCCACAATTTCCTGATCATTTATGCTTAAGGTAGTAACAATGTTTTTGTTTTTAATTTTAAATACATATTCTGGATATTTTTTATTTTGTTTGTTCTTTTGTGAACTTTTTTGTATCCATGTTGGGATAGTGAATATATTAACATATGTAATTAAACTCTTTTATTTCAAAACGCCTTCGGTCAAACACTTGTTTTGACATTATCAACTGAAGAAGGTCAATGTCCGAAACGTTTTTTTTTAAATAAAATAACTGAATAATATATGTACTATTATGATTAAGAATCATATTTGTATCGATCGGAGTTTGAAAAAAGACCAAAATAGTCAGTAGGTATTTTTATTTTATGTTTTTCGTTTGGACGTATAAAAATATTTGGTCTGGTTAAGATGTACTGAGAATTGTATATCCACACGTTAAAATTGAGTTCTTTTGCACTTAAAATGAAGTTCATGTCTACTTTTGTATTAAAAAAATCATATCTAGACTATGTTCTTTAAGAATTTCTGGATAGGTGACCCAGACAAGATGTGAAGAAAACTTTACTTATTTAAAATTACCATATGGGTGATTCAAGAGTCACCGACATTAAATTATTTAAAAGTGCTTGTAACATGGCTAAGAAGATCTTGAAAATAACGAATAATCAATAGCCAATGAAGTTTGGTTAGTCAAATTCGAGAGTGATTTTATTACTCAGAGAAACATGCCTTATGCACAATGATTTGTTGTTGTTGTTTGAAGGCATGTAGAACGCTTACAAAAAGTTTTTATTTGCGAAAAGAATTATCTCCTGTAATGAATATACTCGTATATGTCAATCATCGGATTCAAGGGACGGGTGTTTATTTAACAAAATGAAACTAAACGAATAATAAACTGTGCACTTTTTGCAATTTAAATCATGGAACAATGGTTCACCGTTTTAAGAACTGCCACATTGTTCAGGTTTTCCTTACAGAATTCGAAGTTGGACAAACAAATGTTTTCAGTAAATGTGATATTACGTATTCTATCCTAAATTATGAATCCCATTTGCTCTCCAATTGTAATATATAAATTGAATTTGTAATTTTTAATTTTACCATATATATGATTCCCTCAAGAAACGATTTCAGAAAGAAAATTTAAGGAAAAAACTAAATTAGTTGGTGCTATTGCAGTCGTTATTTCAATGTAAATATAGTTCAATAAAATATCGCCCAAATAAATTTTATGTTTCTTTTTTTAGAACAGTAATGGTAAATTGCTAGACCTAAATATTTGGTACAATTACATGTATATCTACACCCTAACGCAAAAAATAAACATAACTAAACAAGTTTTAGCTTTCCAAAAAGCTAGTCGGTCATTAGCCGATAAACTAATACAATAAGTATGTATTCGTACTTGCATTTACTTTTGGACCACCGGAAGTCAAGGATTTGTCCAGTTTTTTGTCGATCAATGTCACGTAGATTGTATCTGACAAACCATTTGTGAATTTAGTTGTAGTTTCAAGTTTCAAGTTTATTTCCAATTACATTTCTCAGTACAATACATAAACAAAAGAACATATATACATTACAAATGCTGTTACTTTAAAGCATGCAAACAAAGTTGAACGACTGATGTTTGATTTATTGAAACATGAAGAAGACGTTTATCGGCAAAAGACATTAATATAAATAATCATGTTTCTGGTAGACGCAACTCATTATTCAGGACGTGTAGAAATAATGACGTTGTTAAAAGAACAATCGAATTGGATGAATATGTTACATTAACACGAATGCTCACAGAGGTACCATATAACTTTCCACGGTCGATGCTTATTTTTACAGTGAGCAGAAAAGCGATGCTTATAATATTTAGTATTCATTACCAACATGATAAAGTGTAGTTTTAGTTAAGTCAGCAGATCTGGTCGAACTTGAAGTTGACGAACGTTAGAAGACACTAAACAATAAATTAGGATGCAGATGCATTTATTATTTTCACTTAAGCTTAAAGTTGCTCATATCTTTTGTTTTAGTTAGAACGATTTTCTCTGAAACTATTACAGAAACTCAAAAAGCAATATTTGTATTTAAATTAATCTATGATCAAAGAAATTGTCGTTATGCCACTGTTCTGAAAATTCTTCACGACTATTTTTTTACTTTTGAGGCTGGTTTTGCATTGCTTGCAGTATATTCTAGTAGATCGCCCTCACATAGAAATGATAGTGCTTGTGTTGTCTACCTTACTGTACTTTTCAAAATAATGTTATTGTTTAGTATCAACCCAAGACCGAATCCAGATTCGTTATATTGCATGTGTATGGGGAAGCAGACATTGGGGTCAGGGGTATTCTCGGAAATCTTTTACAAGTTAAACTTAATTTGGATTGCAACTGCGACGAGTCCAACCGTTCATAATAGATCCCAAGAAGAGAACACATGGATAGATGCGGTTTTGAGATGGAATCGGGGAATCAAAACAAATCACTTCGCATTTCTTTGAAAATGCGTATATTCAAGGGCAAGGCAAGTTTTGAATATTGGGGCGGCGGGGTTTTTGTAACATAAATTACATTCATTATCACTTGAGTGAAATAGACATACTTTAGGTAAGGCCATGTGAGCACCAAAACCTAAAAACAAAAAAGGTAATTTTAACTTTTATATAACTTTGCTAACCAAAGGTTTTTAGTGATTCGGATTGCCTACACAAACTGTACTTTTCAACTGTACTTTCCATGACAATGTTTTGATATTCTATGAGTTACCACTATAAAATCCAAATATAGATTCAGATTCCATGAATTTTCCAGACAATACTCGTTTTCCATGACTTTTCAGGATCTGTGCAAACCTTGCAATCAGCAATTCCAAGCGAGCTCTCCCCGCGTTAAAATCAACATTCCATGAATTTTCCAGGAAATACTCGTTTTCCATGACTTTTCCAGATTTGTGCAAACCCTGCCATCAGCAATCTCAAACGAGCTCTCTACACGTTCTTACTACGCCAAATTTCATGTCAATACGATGAACCGAACTCAAGTTAATCGCTGGAAACCAAATTTCTATTTTTAGTAACGGTGACCTTGACCTTTGACGGACCAACCCCAAAAGCAATTCCTTGCAAGCCTTCCACATGTTCTTACTATACACCAAGTTTCATGTCAGTACGATGAACCGAACTCTAGTTAATCGCCGGAAACACAATTTCTTGTTTTAGTAACGGTGACTTCGACCTTTGACGGATTGTCCCCAAAAGCAATCTCAAGCGAGCCCTTCAACTGTTCTTACTATACACCAAGTTTCATGTCAATACCATGAACCGAAGTCAATTTAATCGCCGGAAACCAACCAGTTTGACGCCCGCCCGCCCGCCCAACGACGAACACTAATCTAATTACCTGTTGTTGTTTTTTTTTTTCAAAAACCTGGTTAATAAAAAAGAAAATATGCGAGAACCAGCAATATATTACATGTTGAAGTTCTAAAGTTCTAGCAATACCAGCATTCTAACGAAATTGTTGAAGATCATGGTAAATACAATATTTTTGAGTCCCTGTCAGGCTGCTCATCCCCCCACAAATACAATTACAACTTGATTTTTGTTGCTTTCTCTACACATTCTGACAAAAAAGTGTTAGACGAAGAAATAGTGTTTGACAAACCTAACAATTATGGTACTTTCAAGTAAATTATTTATAATGTTTGCAAAACTTGATGGTAAGATTTATCACCAGCTTAAATGCATTCCCTTTTTTTTAAAGAAAAATATATAAAGTAAACTATATTTTGTATGATATCCAATAAAAATTAAGCGTTTCTATTTCAAAGTGGCTTAAAGTTTTAACTTATGTGACGTGTTTTTTAGTTAAAAGGTTATGCTAATGACCGACTAGCTTTTTGTAAACTTTTGTTTACAGACAGCTTTTCCCGCCAAAGTCGGATATTCGTTAGTCTCTAAGAAAAACATAAACTGTGTCTTGCTTTTGACGAACAAAATCAAGATAACGGAACGAATCTATTTCATATATGGCATCATCCTAAACAGTTGTTTAATTCAAATAAAGTATGAGCTCAACTTATATGCAACTAATATTTTGCTATAAAGGTTTGCATCACGTGACTTTCTAAAAAAGACGCATAACATTATTTCTATACCCTGTAGAAAATACAACACACGTATGTTTACATAATTTAACATGTCGTTAAAGATGAGCTCAATTTCCGATTTTCCATAACTACAATGTCCAAATATTGTTTCATCAACATTTAGAAGACGTTCCTTGCAAATAGGGGGAACGAAAAAGCATTCTCAAGCTTTAGACGGGCGGCTATGTCTAAAGTGCCGCTGTTAACCGGTGTTACCCTTCAAAGTTCAAGTTTGGTCCATTATAATATGTCGGTCATCAGGATGACCGACAATTAATGTCTTTTCTGGTAAAGGGCTTCTCTATATATCAAGCAATCAAACATTAGCCTCTACACTATCCTTTTGCATGCGTCTTAGGAACAGGTGGCATAGTCTACATTATCCGTTCTGGACCGTGAGTCACTGTTAACCGGTGTTTAGGCTAAAGATCTCAAGTTTGGTCGAATATGTCGGTCATCAGGACCGACAATAACTTAAAAGAGAGAAATCAGCTTATTTTTTCATCTATTTACGCGACCAGGCAATAACAAGGTAAACCACACGTAAAATAATATCACATATTGTTTACATTTGTTAGCCAAAAGGACCTCACATTTTGTTTTCAATAGAATATTACTCATATTGACATTAAAATCGATGTTTTTTGCAGATTTCCGTACATGTACACATACGAAATGAGGCGATATCCGCCATTCATTTTGACTTATAGTTTTATCCTAATTGCAAGTCTCGTCCTCTGAAAGTAAAATTTCCAAACACACTTTTTGCAATAGTTTTACTGCGTTTCAAGCATGTCTTTGTCATAGTATTTGTTGTTTGACTCTTTTTAAATCGATTCAATGTCTTTAATTTATTTCGTTATCACAAATGTTAAAAATGGTTTGAAACATTTTAAAGATATTTAATACATGTTATTAATTCTTTATTAACTATCCTTTACAATGGCGTAACTTTGCAAATAAAGTCGCCGCCAGAAGAGAATCGGTTAGTTGAAAAGGGTATATGCACGAGACAAAAAAACTCCAGCACAAATGCCCAGAACTGGAACTGATTGATATTTAACCAGCAAAAAAAAAACGGATTAAACTGGATTAAGTATTATACAACTTGCAAGTATTTTACTTTAATTTAATAGTTATTGGCAAAAGGTATAATGTCAGCAGTTAATCAAATACTTAGTCTTAAACAAGGTTTTTACTACGTGTAATGAACTTTTGATTTGGCAAGACATACTAGTTTGGCTTAACAAAATATTGGAATTTCAAATATAGTTTCATTTAAGAAATTCATAATGAAATAATGGCGATTTAAAAACAAACCGTATCACAATTAGTGAAGAGTGGCTCCCATTGAAAGTTTCCTTGTGCAGATAAGCCTTTTTTGTCTTCAGTTTAATATTTTAATATAATGATCTATTGGCGCAAGGTTTTATATATGTTAAAATACGATTGTGGGAGTAACGCACCTTGAAGCATTCACGTGAAGCATTCACGTGTATATGCTGTGTCACCCATACGGTGCTAGTTAGATTCCTAGTCTCACCTTGTATGATATATAGATTTGCATAAACCAATACTTGATTAACACTAACAGTTATAATCTTATTTATAAGGTCGTTAGGCATGAAAATCTGTTTTGATAGTAAATATAATTTTGTTCCAATATTTCGGACCCGTTTATGGAACGTTTCACAATCTCTGCAACTACAGCTTTTGATGTTGTTTAAATACGCTTAGGATAAATCTCTTGTAATATTTTGTTTCCTAAGGCGTTCTCTATGATATGCAGGATTTCTTTTCTCAAATCCCCTGCCAAAATTATATTACGTTAATGTCAAGCCATTGTTTTGAGAAACACTTCTTTCATCTAGGGACCATACACCGATGATTATGGAGTGGTACAACTCTAAAACTACTGCATTGAAAGAATTGATCTAAATTTGTTCTGTTTAATCTGCGATCAACCCGGTTGGCAGTTATTTGCATTACCATTACTTCTCCTGAACAGGCTCAATTAAGCATCCATGTGGCCTGTTTGACGGCCTTAAAACTTCCATTTTCATCTAACTCATTTATACATATATCACAAAAATTATTGTAATCGAATTAAAATTATATAATTTCATAACTATTTAAAGATGAGCAATACAACCTTAACACGTGGTGATTGGCTTTTATATTTCATTTTGTAAAAAGGTTATTTTATTAGTGTTAAATTTTGTAATTGTTAATAAAAATCCTTGGTGCAGTAATAAAATGTATCTATCATAGAAATTCAGTTGCAATTTTAACCACGTTTATGGTTTTTATAAAGCAGTGTGTTATGGGGATTCTTTTCAAAAATTAAAAAAACAAACAGGTAAAACCCTCCACTTTATTTGTTAAGTTTTCTAGGAAAATCTTGTAATAAGAAAAACTTAGGATAATGATCGGTTTTGTATTCCTGTTACCGTGATATTGCTGGTGCATCGAGTATCCATACACATTTGTTAGGTGTAGCCATAAGTTTCATTTTCTTTATCATGATTGTTTTTGTATGGACTTAATGAAATATAGCCTCTGTCACGGTATCAAGGTTTTTTCCTAGATTTGACCTAATAACCAAGTTTTAGACATCAGATAAAGTGTCTAAGTATATTGATATAATGCCAAGATTTTAGATAAAAGAAGCTGCACAAAACCAATATATTGTCATAACGGTTGGACTTTAAACATTTAAAATAAGTTTTACGCCATATTTTTAAGTAACAAGGCAAAATATTTTAAGAGAATTGCAACGAGGGCAAAACCATATTGTGAATTCAGACAGATAATGGAAAATTAGTTGTTACTACATTTGGACAGAACTTGCAATTATTTATTAGTTTCTCATTAGCCATTACTAATAGGTGATTTTATTACATGTACACATTTTGAGTATATAATGTTCATTTTTACCGTAAAAAACATATTAGGCAATGTAGTCCACTCATTTCTATGACTGACTTCTGCTGTCCGAAAAGAAGGTTGAAATCATGAGTAGAATAAACAGCCTTTGTCACCAGCTTCTGTTAAGAACATGTAATCTTACATTAATCTTCTGAAAATTGCACTTAATAACATGACGGTAAATCGTAAATACGAGTATATTACATAATCTTTGCAGAGATTTACAAGACGGACAATTTATCGTTTAGTATGTCTATGTCGTCGTATAAAATATAAGAATTATAGTTAACAAAAGTTAACTGAATTGAGTTTAATCGTTAATCGGACCATGTATTTTGCCTTAAGACGTAGCATGTGTTTTACCAACTTTAGGAGAAGACCCCTGTGTAATCATCAAAATCCATATTTTAGAATCTGCAACAAAACAACACAACTTTTTTATTTGTTTTTATAAATTGTTACTTTTCAGTCCATTTACACCGAATTTACTGTCAAAATTTTCTTAAATTTCAAATTTTTCGAATATTTTGCAATAAAAGTATAAAAGCTATTTCAGCTTTACCGATTTTCAGATCTTTTAGAAAAGTTGGTATTTGGCTGTAAATTCGGTGTGGATTGGCAGATTATGGCTCGAGTTTATCATTACAACAAGAAATATCTTTAAAAAAGATAAACGGCGTTGATAGAAAACATTTATATATACACTGGTCAAAAGTTCTAAGTGCACACTTTTCAATTTTGAATATCTCAAAGTAAGCTTATTCTAATTGAATGAAAGTTTGACACAATGTTAATTATGATCAAACAATAATATTTTTTTGAAAACCGTGCACATGGTTTACGTCATCCACGTCGACATACGCTATTTATGCGTAATCCCCGTGCGGCAATAAAAAAATTATTTTTTTTACAATCGTTTTTGTTTTTCACATGTTCACCGACTCCAGACAAACACGAAAAACACACCAACAAATTGTAACCATGGAACGGTTGACGTCAGCAGACAACGACATTCCCGTCAAAATTCTTTTCACTGACACAAATTCAAATTTGTTCTAAAAAATTTGACGGTTTTCGTAAATGCAAAAGAAATACCATATTTTTGCATATTTAATTAATTTAAGAAGAAAATCAAACGATATTATTTTCTAGATTGATAACGTTGCTTTCGTTGAACGCTGACGCTACTCAATTACGTCATTCAATATTTATGTAAAACAACGTAAACTCGAAAATATTAGTGTAGCATTTGTTGGATAAGTGTCCAATAAATAAAAATTTAAAACTAAAATTTATAGAAATTCAATAAAATTTAAAATCGAATGATTCGAAAATGACGTTCATTTGGTCAAAAAGCGTGTCCGAAAACTGGTCAGTTTTATCAAAATGAATACATTTTTTCATTTGGAAAGGCTGTTACACATATATCATAGAGAATTGCATCATCCCAAACTGCTAGACAATTTAAAAACTTTTGGCACAAAACATTGTTTAAAAACATGGAATTTCCTCCTTGAAATCCTGTAAAAAACGTTATGGATAAAATAGAGAAGAGTGCGTTGGCTCATCGTGCCCAGCAGACCATTACAAAGCTACAGGAAGCTATTTTAGTGCAATGGAATGGCAAACTACAGTATTTCCTTTAAATTTGCATGAAATTTAAATTATACGGAGATGAGAAAACGATCAAAAATGATGGCCGATGCAGTGATAATCAACTTGAGAATTGCTTTCTGAGTATTAGTGATCTAAAATGTTATTATTTTTTTAATCTGGTTAAACAGACATAAATGTTTTGGTGTGCTTTAACAGAATATTGATTCTTCTTCATTGTAATTTACACTATTTTGAAAGATTGAATCAAATAATTTGAAAAATCAACATTTATCAAGTGTGCACTTAGAACTTTTGACTAGTGTACATGTATATAAGAAAGAAAGAAATATAGAGAGGCGAAGCAGACACATTTTAGTTATTTTATTTTACTTGTTATAGCTGTTGACGAATCCTCCCTGCCTTCTTAGTATGACCTAGAGATTAAGCGACCGAGTCATGACAACTCATAAATTTATTGAAAATGTCTTTCAAAAAATGTTGAATCTGTTGCAACAATTTCATACGGTGATAATAAGTCAATTAAAAAGGTGAAATATGCATATCAGGAATTGCTACATTCAGAAAAAACAGCCTCCCCACACAGCAAAGAAGAAGAGGGAGAGAGAGCATGGTCAATAAAATGATCAGTTTCAAAATGGACACAACAAAGAATAAACAAAAATGATAACCCGAGGGGTTACCGCCTTGGAACGGTCAATGGCAAATCAAATTTCCACAGGGTTTTTAACCAGAAGCAATGCCTTACATTAAGTCTTGATCTACATTTATTCAGTTTCAATAAAATACCTTTTATAGAGTTAGAACTCAAGATGAATATATGTCCTTAAATTTAATAAATATAAATAATAACAGCTTGTTGCAAGAGCAAAATCTACCAACTTTTAGGTAAATTAACTTTCAAAAAAGTGTACCTCCTGAGTACTGAACCCGGGGCCACCGCTTGCGAGGCGAGAGAGTTAGCCACTACACTACAGAGTTCTTGACTTTTAATCAAAGACTCTAGAATTCGTAATTTAATTTCTAAAGGTCCCAAATATAGAATATCATCCAAACTTGACTTTAATGCATGCCGTGCAGAAATTGCCGAGTCTTTGAACTTATTTTGCAATAAATGGTGCAAAAGAGAACATGCCGAGCCTAATGCACTTTCTAACTGGAAAAAGCACATATTCAAAATAATTGACACCCGTATATCATTTTATGAAAGAAACATTGCTTTATTACCACCTCGACCTCGTTTTAACTTTCGTCATTTGAAAAAAGGAATTCAAGACTTTCATAACAGATTTGTTTTAACACCTGCTGATAAGGCTTCTAATAATGTAATTATAGTGTGACGAATACACTATATTAATATTCAAACTGAAGAACTGAACAGCACTAATGCTTATATACTGACTTCTTCATCTGAGAGTGATATTGTTACTGCACACACTCTACAAATTACAAAATTTAGAATCAGTATTGAGCCGAAACAAGACAAAGTACCTACTATGTATTGGTTACCTAAAATGCATAAAACACCGTATAAAGCAAGATTTATTGCTAACTCTAGTTCTTGCACTACTACTAAATTATCTGTGCTCTTAACATCTTGTCTTACAGCTATAAAAGAACACGTAATTAGGTATTGTGATAAGGTTTTTGAAACTTCTGGCAAAAATTTATTTTGGTCGATTAAGAATTCAAATGACGTTTTGAATAAGCTTAAATCAAATAATTATCGGGCGTTCTGTTTGTCTACTTACGATTTCTCAACATTATACACTTCGCTCCCTCATAATTTAATAAGAGACAAACTAACCAGTCTCATTGAAAAAACGTTTGCTAGAGAGAATAAAGCCTTCATCGCTTGTAATGAACATAGGGCATTTTTTACAGATGGTTCTTATGATAATTATACCTTATGGACTTGTCAAGACCTTATAGAGTCGCTAACTTTCTTACTAGATAATATTTATGTTAGATTCGGTACCTCTATTTATAAACAAGTAATAGGCATCCCAATGGGTACTAATTGTGCACCCCTTGTTGCTGATCTGTTTTTATACTGTTATGAAAGAGACTTTATGTTATCTCTTTCTACTGAACATCAAGATGATATAATTACAGCTTTTAACAACACCTCGAGGTACCTTGATGATTTATTAAATATAGACAATAACCATTTTCCATTACTTGTTAATAAGATTTATCCTAAAGAACTACAACTTAACAAAGCGAACACTTCAGAAAAGCAAGCAAACTTTCTCGATCTAAATCTGTCCATTGAAAATGGTTATGTCACTACTAAAATTTATGATAAAAGAGATGATTTTAATTTTAATATAGTAAATTTTCCGTTTTTAGACGGCGATGTTCCCCGTGCAACATCTTATGGGGTTTATATCTCACAGCTTGTTCGCTTTTCAAGAGCTTGCAACAATGTTAATGATTTCAATGAACGTAATCTTTGCATTACAGAAAAACTTTTAAAACAAGGTTATCGGTATCACAAATTAAGGAAAACCTTTTGCAAGTTTTATCGCCGATACCCAGATTTAATTCATAAATACAAATGCAGTTTAAAATCACTTTTGCAACAAGGTATTTCACAACCAGTTTTTTATGGAGATTTAATTTATAAACTTAAAAAGATAAAAGGCAGTGTTAATTTCTCCCGGTTATTCGTAAAAACCATCTGTAAATTTAAAAAGAAAGGTTACCAACATGATATTTTACAGCGCTCTGCAGGCCTAGTGATTAACCCTTCTACAGTTGATCATTATGCTTACCTCTTTTATTGCACGACGGTGGCAGGGGTTTAAGAGTTTATGAAGGTTAATGGGGAAATCTTTTCTTAAAAGAACCTAGAAGCTCGATTTGTTTCTTTTATCCCTGTCATCGTGTTCTTGCTGATTTTACTCCAGATGCTCTGGTCTCGGAAAGATCATTGAGTACCCGCCCTTTGGCTTTGCAATGCTATTAGCTTCTTATGTTTTTATGTTTGTATGCTTTTGCATACAACATTGTTGAGCTGATGGGTGGGTTGGAGTTATTTCACCAAGACAATTTGTACTTGTCTTGTGATACGAGAACCTGTTGGGGCAAGTGTGAGGTTGGTGCACCCTAGAACCTGGTTTAAACCCCCAGTGGCAATTTGATTTGCCACTGACCGTTCCAAGGCGGTAACCCCTCGGGTTCTCATATTTGTTTTTTGTTAGTGGCGTCCTTTTTGAAACTGATTATTTTATTAACCATGCTCTCTCCCCCTCTCTTCTTCTTGACTGTGTGGGGAGGCTGTTGTTTTCTGAATGTGGCCATTCCTGATATGCATATTTCACCTTTTTTTGAAATTAACAATCAGTATCAAACGAACTAGAAAGGAACTAGTTAGAACTAGAAATATCTGCACTTTACGTACGTTTTACACTTTTAGTATTGTACGGAATACACAAATGTTTACCTGACAGCCAAAAATGTTCCATATAAAATTGAATTTAAGCCATCAATATTGACTTAACTGGTTATTTAAATCGTAAATATCTTTTTCTCCAATACAATTATCGCTTTTAAAAACGAAAATGCTCGAACATGTAAGTGCCAGGTAGCGGTCTTAATACTTACACAAAATATAAAAATCTTTACGGTAATCGTAAACTACACCCAAAAAACCAATCGACATAATCTATTTGATTTTCCCGCTGCATAGTAATAAAAAACCCACTAGATACCTCTCCACCCTGCTAGATGCCTCTCTGGTGTAAATAGCTACCAATCGAAATAGTTTATTTCATTTTCCCGCTGCATAATAATAGAATATGAGTATTATATACAACATTTCATTGTTCGAAAAACTAGGTCAAAAGTGAGCTTAGACAGCTAACGCCGAAAAAGAAGTGATTGATTTCCTATTTGGATTCCCTAAATATTGAAAAGATCCTCTTATAAAATTGGGGAAAATATGGTACGTCTCAGAACTTGAAGCATATT
This sequence comes from Corbicula japonica, assembly GCA_038501625.1. Taxonomy (NCBI): domain Eukaryota; kingdom Metazoa; phylum Mollusca; class Bivalvia; order Venerida; family Cyrenidae; genus Corbicula; species Corbicula japonica. The sequence continues at coordinate 697,657 of JAZAYU010000206.1, forward strand.
GAAAAAATGTTATATCTTTGACTTAATTTTTTTATCCTTTGTACACCCCCAAATATTATTGACAGTAAATTATTTTTAACATGTTAAACGTCATATTATTTTTCATACGATAGAGGAAATTCGGTAACATGGCCTATTAACAGATCGTAGGGTGAAAGCGAAAATCTTCTACCTGATTCTTTATTTGGTATCACTTAAAACCATGATCCAATAAAACCAGTGCCAATACACATCTAAGGAGAGAAATTAAGAATGTTAAAACGAAAGGGTATTGTCGATAAGGATTAAATAGAGATGTAATAATGTATTAACTTTATACATTAATATACTACAATAACATGCAGATGAGATCATTCTGATTTCCCTTTTGACATGTTTTCTTGTTGACAAACATGTACACGTGTCGTAAAATGCCTACAGTGCAACGCTGAGAAAATGTCGGTCAAAACATATGTGAAAAAATTTGCTATGACAACAACAGAGAAAACATAAATCTGAGAAGTGCTAAAGTGTACAATATTAATAATTTTTAAAAGTGCATACGACAGTTTTACACATTCAAGTGGTGCATTTTTTGTGCACTGTGAAATTTGATTACCTCGACTTTGTAGTTATTCCACGATATCTGCAAAATGAACAATAATGATGTAGTGTTTACGTCAAGACAACGATTCCTTTATGTTTTTAAAATTACATACATTTAAAATAAAAGATGTATATTCTTGAAGAAATGTAGTTTGAGGACCATTTAATTATCATTTGATGAGCTTAAATTTTTGGTTTGGTAAAATTGGCAGGGGTTACCACCTTCTATCATCAACCACTAAATTTATTATGATAAACTAGCATTTTGTATAATTTCCCTCGCTTTTCAGTACTATCCTAGGTTACTTCTGGTTCCTATTACTCTTTTTCAATTATAGAAGAATACACAAAGTCATAAATAAATTGAAAACATTCTTTTAAAGTTTTATACACTTCTGTTTATTGTTAGAAAAAATATGTGAACCGAAAATGTTTATATGGATCTGGGAAGATATCCTCTTTTTGTACGTAATAGTAAGAACTGAGACATTATTTGCCTCTATCAACATAAATAAAAAGCGGGTATCGAACGCTAGAAAACTTTTGAGAAATTACGAATTTGCATATTTATTTGAAATTGCAAAATTCCAAATGTTCATTCTGTTGTATTTTTGTGAACTGAAAACCGGAACAACTGGTGCCAAGGTTATTAACATGAGATTAGAAACCAGTCTCAAATCTCAAGCATCTGATGCAATATATAAATGCTATTGCTATCTTTGCTATATTTGTCCGTCTGTGTTTAGTTCTTGAAAAAGGGCATTACAAAAATAGCCATATTCCGAAAACAATGCCTCTACAAAAAGTAGATGATTAATGGGAGCAATACTTAATAATTGAATTGAATTCAAAACAAAACATCATTAACCATTAACAAAAAAGATCTTAAACTGGAATATGTATTTCCTTAACCAGCTTTATTAATTTGGAGTTCAATAGGGAAAAAATATTGACAAAAATAGAAAAAATGGTTATTATTTACATTAAATAACATCGTCGTCGTATAAATCGTGAACATATCGTGAGGTATTTGTGAGAAAAAAGAAAGAGATAACATAAAATTGAATACCGAATGTTAAACTTGTTGTGTCATTCGATGTGCATAAGACGAATGTTGACATATAATACTGTTTTGTTCATCATCATCTGATGTGAAATTTTCAATTTTGATGTATTCCATTTATATTTTGTATAACATGTATTTTATTACATGTTTGTATAACCAGTTTGTTTACTTATGTGCTTATATACAGTATTTCGTATGTGTGGATAAGAAGACGAAATACACTGTAAAAAATATTTCTTAAGTTTTTTTTTATTAAATTTTCAAAATACTTATTACACACGTGCTGTTACAATTAACTGACACACATTTTGCACAATTGTACTAAAACTTGGGATATCTGCTCCTAAACATGTAAAGTGTCAGCGAAATACAATCGGGACAAGGCGGCGTGGGCAGTAATTTGCAGTTTCATTACTGCCCATGAACAGACTCGATCACACCGATACTGCAATGTTTTCATATTTGTCGTGTGTTGTGGCTTTCAAAGTTCTCTTTTCATCTATAAAGACAAAAACAGACACTTTACCTATTTATTTTGTACATTATTTGACAACAACAAATACACATATAAATATGGACTACCGTAACAATAAACCCCTGTTCCTAATAATGACATCTCCTATCAAGTCAGTAAACAATACTTTGTGTCAAATAACACCGTCGCACATTAGGCTTAGAACAGACTGCCTATTAGTGTTACTTACAAATTAAGCCTTGAAGATTGGAAACATAAGCAAAGTAAAAAATAACGGATAAAAGCTCAATCTATGAACTTTTGGCATTTATATACTTATGCAAACTACAAGCATTTAAAGAAAACCTCCACGACTACGATGGCCCCAAATCTGGTGCGTATTATAGTATCGCTTCACACTCATCACACCACAACACACATTGATTAAGTGATCAAACGGTTCTTGCACAATAGTAATAGATATTTAGGATTAGATCCTGTCAGTTTAACTTTTTGTCGTTTGCATTCAGGAATGAGATAATAACTGCATGTTTGGTTTTTGTAGACATCCATATAAACCTATATGAAATTAATATTTAAACGTTTAGGTATATTATTCCATATGTACAATGTAATGGATGTATTTTTGTTTATTACATAAGGTCATAAAGTCAAGTCAACGGGCATGATTTATAAATATTTTGAAAAGAAAAGAACACAAACAATACCATAGTAACCAATTCTCAAATACAAACCAAAAAGGACGGAAAAAGTAATCAATCCTTACAACTGAGTTAAAGAATTAAAAAATATTTTATTACATTTATTACAAAACAGTTTGCAAAAGAAAGGTTTGTTTTGTCGGCCTTTCAGTTCAAAAGGTCCACAAAAATGTGCAACAATTTTAATATACAACAAAAATAAAGCAAATTAAAATGTAATGAATATCAAACTCAACATCAGCATTACTGTATTACTGTACAATATAAATCTACATATGTTCAAATCAACTTAATGTAGACACTTGGAAGTTAAAATTATTATTCTCAAACGCTATGTTCAACTTAATGTAGACACTTGGAAGTTAAAATTATTATTCTCAAACGCTATGTTTTGATAACAATTTTTTTCGAATCGATGCCTGAATCAAAGACTTTTGATGACAATAAGGGTTGTCTCAAACATAACGCTTAGATTCGCTTAATAATCCATTTAATTCTATTCATTCTGGAATCTGATTTACACTCACTTTTTCAAATGATTACCTGATTCAGAACCTGTTGGGGCAAATGTAAGACTGGTGCACCATGGAACCTGGTTTAAACCCCCAGTAGCAATTTGATTTCCCACTTGCCATTCCAAGGCGGTAACCCCTCTAGTTCTCACTTTTGTTAATTATGTGTGGTGTCTTTTTTTAAACTGATCATTTTATTAACCATGCTCTCTCTCTCTCTCTCTCTCTCTCTCTCTCTCTCTCTCTCTCTCTCTCTCTCTCTCTCTCTCTTCTTGTTCTTGACTGTGGTGGGAGGCTGTTTTTTCTGAACGTGGCAATTCCTGATATGCATATTTCACCTGATTTTGTCTACATTCACAAATGAGACTCATAGGACGGGAAAAAAAGTCGAAGCAGAATATAAAACCTTGAAAACACATGCCAGGTATCTCATTTACACTAATTAACAAATCTTAATTTGCAACAGGCAACAGTACTATATAAAATAACAATTACTTCAACATGTTAAGATAGACTAGTTCTTTTTCAAACATTTGACAATAACAAAAATCTAATTTTTGGCTAAAATCTTGTTGTTTGTTTTTCAATATGACTTTAGGATTATGTGACAGCAGTTTCGCCATAGCTTTAAAGTTTTGGACAAACAGTCTGAGCACTTATGATGGTGTTGCAAACGTTCCTAGAATATCTCAGACAAGAGCATAAATTAATTTTGCTAAAACCTGAGATTTGCATTAACGAAATTCAAACTTACTCGAGCCTTTTCAAATTAAATTTCATAAAACTTCTCTTCAACACACTATTGAAATACTTTTTATGACATCTAATGCATTTTTAAGAGGAAATTACTTAATCTGTCCATTTATTCAAAGTCAAAGACAGTAAATCAATGGATATTGTTAAAAGCAGTTCCTTAAAAAGCAGATCAAAGAAACAGATACATTTCCATGCAGAACATTATGGAAACGGTATATAGAACTTTCATTATGAAACAAGACAATTGCACTTGAATGGCCACTATCAGAAAACAAACACAGTATCTCCACTCAGCCAAACAATCGGAGAGGAAAAGAGAGTATCTCCACTCAGCCAAACAATCAGAGAGGAAACGAGCACGGGCTAATAAAATGGTCAAATAAGACACCACAAAAAAATCAACAAACGAGATAAATAATCGTTTTTTTTTCTATCGTTTTAAATAGATTTAATAGCGCTTACCAAAACACATTTTCGGCTTAAACAAGTGACTTCTTACAATCTTTGATAACATCTGATCAAACAATGACATAACATTCTCAAGCATAATTCATAAAACCAAGACTTGTTCTTTCAATTTATTGTTCGCTCTACTGATACAATTTGTTGATAATATACTGCTCAAAACTTGATAGAGATCGCTTTCCGTTTTCTAAATTAATGCCCCTACAAAGTTTCAACCGCTGTTTAGCTTTAACAACTTGTCGGCTGGTTCCTTCATTGTCACAAAGCCAAACAATGTCATATGAACAAATTTCCAGAATCACAGCAAATATATTATCGTTTTAACCTTATGCAAGGAATAAATTAATCCTTTAAGTGATCCTTATCAAATTTGGAGTAGTATATAAAGCGTTGTTAACATCTTAAAATACTTCTACTGGACATCTAAATACACCAGTGTACCTCTTTGGTTGCACGACGGTGGCAGAGTTTATGAAGGTTTATGGGGAAATTTTTTCTTAAAAGATCCTAGAAGCTCGATTCGTTTCTTTTATCCCTGCCATCGTGTTCTTGCTGATTTTACTCCAGGTGCTCTGGTCTCGGTAAAATCATTTAGTGCCTACCCTTTGGCTTTGCAATGCTATTAGCTTCTTATTTTTTATATGTTTGTGTGCTTTTGCATGCAACATTGTTGAGCCGATGGGTGGGTTGGAGTTATTTCACCAAGACAACTTGTACTTGTTTGTGATACGAGAACCTGTTGGGGCAAGTATGAGGTTGGTGCACCCTAGAACCAGGTTTAAACCCACAGTGGCAAATTATTTGGCCACTGACCGTTCCAAGGCGGTAACCCAAGGGGTTCTCAATTTCGTTAATTTTTTGTGGCGTCCTTTTTGAAAATGATTATTGTTTAACCATGCTCTAATTTCCTCTCTACCTTTTGGCTGTGTGGGAAGGCTGTGTCTGATGGATGCGGCCATTCCTGATATGCATATTTCACTTTTTGTTCTATGAATTGAACGCAGGTTTGTTGTCGGTTGAATAGTTCTTCTTAAAGTTCAAATTACTAGAACTTTGTTTTTGATGAATTCCGTTCAAACGTTTATCAGACAGATTTAGTAACAAGGTAAATAAATATTTTTCATTATAGTTACGTTCACTTTGTATTTAAAAAAGATTCACAACATAATTTGTCAGGAATATAAGACTCTTTAAAGGTTCATCTATTTTGATTCGGTAACATGATTGTTTACAACAGGACAACCTGGTCTGCCAACACGAAAAAACACCTATAAAAGGTTCCTTATGTACACCCTTCGCAAAAAATGAGCCAACAGACCTTGCAACTTAATTCGTGTAATTTTCGCAAGGCGACCCAAATGCACCGTTTCCGAAACAATATTACCAGCAGGTCGCCGAGACTGCTCAATAATAAGGAAGTCAATTGAACAAACATATCTGGTTTTTATCCAGTGCTTGATCACAATTTAATTTCCAATAAGGAGACAATATCGTTAGGTACCAGACGAGTCCACTTAAATCTCTGCGTGAAACAGCTGCATGTAAAGAGGCTTAACCTCATTCTAGAATTCGTTGTCTATCCCCATGTTCAAGTATTACATAGTTAAAGCTTTTAGATAGAATATAAACAGAATCTCGTCTAATTCTCTCGAACTATGTTTTTTGTTTGTCGTATAGCTGATTCAATATACAGTAGGTGTAAGACCTCTCCAAAAAACACTATAGTAAACATGACATGTTTCAAAAGGCGGGAAATCATAGCTGGTACCTTTTGATAAAGGGCTAATTTACATGCGGTTAAAGCTAACAGTTCTACGGTCCATTTCGAGCAAAAAAGTAAGGGTCATTTATCAATTTACAGAAATTTGACATCTTAAAACCGATGGACTGTTATTTTTTCACTTCCGTGTGAACTTCAAACTGGTTTACATATGCTGGGTCTTTTTTCTTATATTGCATTTCCAAACATCAGGGTCCTGTTTCATTTATTTGACTTTTTAAATTTCCGACCCCGTTTTGTAGAAGCGGATTAATTTTCATTTATGCATGTGTAAAAATACGCCGAAAAGCGCGGCTTTTCTGCACTGGAGAAAACTCGGTTATATCGTTATACAAGAAACATAATTCACCGCTTCAAAATGTTTCCGCTATTGAAATAATTGTTATAACTGATATAATTACACGTGCACTGTATACGTTGATCAATTTCTTGTTAATAATCACAACCTTTGCCATTGATTAGAATATTGATTTGAGAGGATATTTATATGAACAGATTGGTCATCAGAATTATACAGGATAACTTTCCGTTAATTGGTTGTGATGTCTATTTTGACATTGATCGTTTTATAAACTCATTCTCTATTTTCAACAAAGTCACAAAGAGCAATACCTGGCGAATAAGGTGGGTAAGAAAAGTCGGCAATATTTTTCTGTTTTGGACTCTCACGTACAATGACGGCTTTGTGTGACGAAGCATTTCTATGCAACAACCTGATACCACGGACACCAACTGACGATTCTTTAGTTTATGATAGATCTTACCTTTGTGAAAGTGGGCATTTTTGTAAGGCAACTTGAAAAGCAACTTGAAAAGCAGGAATTTTTTTGTAAAAACAATTACATACAAGACCTTTCTGAGGCTCATCGGACATTTTGCCATTTAAGGTCTTTGACTTTCTTTTCCCATATTTTGTTCTGTATCTTTCGCTTAGGTTTGTAGAAGTGACCTAGGTCTCATTATTTATATTTGAGAAAGATCGATTTTTACATTAAAAGAAACTGCTTCAAAATTGTTTAACTAGATAGTTTGCCCTTCTGTAAGATGCTGTACTTATTGTTCTAGCATTTAGCCTTCTCATTTTTGAATTCATGTCTGAGAATAACAAACCAGCAACTCCTACTGAAAAGCCAACGCATTGATCTATATGCCTAATTATAAACCTTGTATTGCTACCAATCAAATCATTTTACGACAAGCATGATGCGCATCTTTTACCAAGTATTCACCACATTGTTGTTATAAACACGGAATGTTTCATTTTATATGTTATTTATCCAGAATGCGGCGACCTTTTCCCAACCATTTTGCCTAACGTTAATTGGTGTTTAATTGAGTACAATTTTATTTCTAAAAGTTCAGGTTTTTAATTTAAAATGTGAAATATAGATTTTAGGAATTGCCACAGTCTCCCCCACACAGCCAATTACACAGCCAAACAGAAGAGATGTGAAATAGATGTAAATGGAACTTTGAAAGCCACCGAACACGACACATATAAAAAATAAAAATAAATCGGTTAAAATGAGTCTGTTCATAGGCAGTAATCCATATTACTGCCCACGTCGCCTAGCTCCGGGTTGAGCGCAACTCAATATTTACACCGATAAACAGTACAATTTTGATCCATTCCAAACAATGGTATGCACATGGCGGTGAACATGGAACCTTCAATGCGGTATTTTCAGATTAATACCATTCCATGTTCAGCGGCGTATGGTCCTCAGATAAAAATGGTTTTGCCCTAAACGAGAAAACAATAGGCGGAACTAAACAAAATAGAGTTTTGGCAGGGGATCTGAGAATATAAATCCTGCATATCACAGACAACGCCAAAGACAACTTTTTAAAAAAAGGAAGTCTATCCTTTGTGTAATTGAACAATATCCGAAATTGAAATGAGAAAGTGAATATGAGAACGTGAAATGTGAATATCAGGAATGGCTACATCCAGTATACACAGCCCCTCCACACAGCCAAAGGGTACAGGAGAAGAGAGCATCGTTATCCAACGATCAATTTCAAAATAGACGCTTAGAATATGAGTTTATTAAAATGACCAATTTCTAGTAAGACATCACAAACAATTAACGAAAAGGAGGACCTGAGAAATGACATCATCAGTTGTCGCTCTTAAATACTAGAACAGATAATTTGAACTCTGTTTTAGTTTTTATTAATTATAGACAGTTCATATTTATTGCATTACTGGTATGACATTAAACTGATGTTAAAAAGCTGTTGTTCAAGACTACTGGGTTAAAGGTTATAAAACTGAGTTTGGAAACCAGTCTCAAATCTCAAGCATCTGATTGGCTGAAATGGCGACCAGTCGCCATTTCAGCCAATCAATTCCTTGAGATTTGAGACTGGTTTCCATGCTCAGTTTTATAACCTTGGGCACTGAAATAATGATTTCCTTGAAGTTATCTTCGTAAATTAAGTAGTTTTACATTTTCCACAGCAATAGTGATACCTGATAAACATTTTTAACATTCATTTTTATACACAGTATAATGTATTATATACTTTAAGTTAATATAATTGCTAGTTTTCATAAAATTTCATTGTTAAGAAAATCCTTCATTCATTCATTAATACTAGTTTGCATGTTTAAAACAATTCAGTCATTTTCTTTCTACACAAGGCTAAGAAACATCAGAAATGCGCACAGAACATCCATAAATGTTGCTTTAAGTAAGTATAAGCCAATATCGTATAAACTTAAGTAAAAAACGGAAAACAGCATAAAATTAATTAGTACATGCATATAACTGTGTTGTCTTTGCTCAAAAATTGACGTTATACAGGTTTCAAGAACACTCACACTCGACAGACATATTTGATCAAATACAACGTATTTAACATTTCAATTACCTTTCTGAAGCTAATTAATATGCTAATTTCAAACAATGAGGGCTAATTGCTAATTGTGGGCGGCATTATACAGGCATACTTGAACTATCGTTTTGGGAGATATGTATAGATATGTATGTATGTTTTTTGTCTGTCTCTTGCATGGTCGGCTTGGCGCTTCCGCCGTATCTGTATGGCATTGGGGTTATCTCTTCATTTATTTCATGCTTGTCAATGAAAAGCATTAATTTTATGTTGGAATAAGTAATAATGGTTACATTAATTTTATGCTTGTTAATTAAAGGCAATAATGTTATGTTGGATAAAGCAATATGGTACATGGAGCATATTGGATAATTGTGGAATTATTACGTTTGTCAGTTCACAATAAACATACTGACAATTGTTGTGTAATCTCACAGCTTTACAAATCCTATAACTTTGCCTTATTTGCAAAGAAACGAAACACCTGCAGGTACATTGCTGGTATAAAATTCATATTTAAATGGAAATATTAATGTTATACATGCACACTAAGTACGTTGCGTTAGAAATAAAAACGAAATAAAATCTACACTACTCAGAATGCATATAACTTTTTACGAAACTATCAGTTTTGTTTAATAATAGCTTAATTTAAACATACATGATGGATCAAGTTCTTTTTTACACAAATTTTACGTGTTATATTACATTTTAAGCACATAACTTTCTTAACTCCCTTAAATCCCATTCGCCGGAATGCAATCAAACTGCAAAAATCCTCGACATAATACGCTTTCGGAAAATACTTGTTTGCAAAATCTTCACAGTGGAGGTGTGTTTGTATGGTGGGAGCGGTTTTTATAAATTACGACTATGTTGAAAAAACTTGAACTGAGAATAATTCAACATCATGTTTTGGTATACTTCATCCCGCGAAGTAGTTAAGGTTGTCCCGGCCAGCTCAGCCGGAAGCGCGTTCAGAATTGTTTGCGTACGGTACTGGTTCGATAGGGCATTTTAAAAATAAAATTTTGATTTTAAACGATTCTTGTGAATATGAAGCCTTGAACTCTTTACTGTTAACATTTAACCAGCATAAAGAACATCTTACGAGATTATATTTCTCTTAGGACCGATTTGTCAAACCGAAACTGTCATATTTTTGTGGTTTGAAAAACAACTGAATATATACATGCTTTCTAAATCTGTTGCAGTCAAGTTGCATCAGCAAGAAATACAAAAGATGGAAAGTAAATAAAAAATAAATACTTACGATTAAAAAGCACATAGCGCATAAATTGCATAAATGACCGCAAAATTTAAAGGTCAGTGAGAGTATAACGTTTGTCGAAATCGATATAAGGAAGTTGTTTAAACCCGAATAAATAGCACGAGACATGTCTTGCAACGGAAATCAATGACTGAAGGTCAAAATACTAGTATTTTAAATGAGGAGTATGCACATAATATTTAACAAGTTATAAGGTGTATACAGAAAACAAAGAAAGGTTGAAACATAGTCTCAAAACTTCCTGTTATTTAAATTTTGCCTTTGACGCTGTCTGTGATATGCAGAATTTATATTCTAAGATCCCCTCTCAAAATTCTATTCTGTTAAGTTCCGCCTATTGTTTTCTCGTTTAGGGCAAACCCATTCTTTTATCAGGGGACCATACGCCGCTGAACATGGAATGGTATTTATCTGAAAATACCGCATTGAAGGTTCCATGTTCACCGCCATATGCATACCATCGTTTGGGATGGATCAAAATTGTACTGTTTATTGGTGTAAATATTGAGTTGAGCTCAACCCGGGGCTAGGCGGCGTGGGCAGTAAAAAGCATTTCCATTACTGCCCATGAACAGAATCAATCAAACCGAGCCTGCAATATTTTCATATTTGTCGTGGTCGATGGTCTTCAAAGTTACCTTTTCATCTATTATAAGAACGATTTCAATAATTGAAATGTAAATGATGTAAGCTCACGACTCGATAATAAATATATTTAGCTCTAGCGAAAATTATCTGTACAATTTAAAAAGACTTTGAGCATATAAAACGGTCGATCTTTGAATTTACGTTTTGAGCAAAAAAACGGTCAATATTTGAAATAACGCAAACAACAATGAAATATTTAGACAAACTCTTTTTAATATTGAAATTGCTAATACAATATGCTACTCTGTTCTTGTAACAATAAAACCCTTCTCAAATGTCGCAATAACCAATGGCATTAATTGAATGTCAAATTAGTTTCAACTATATACCTTTCATCTATTACGGTTCGTTTTAAATAAATTATGATTTTTAACTGAATGTTGGCACTCATTGTTCCATCAGCTACATTAAAAAATATTTTATAGCCAAGTAGCTTTATTTGTTTAAACGTATAAACCTAACACATCTGAATGGAGGTTTATTTTATTTTATTGACTGCAGGTACCTAGATCGAAAACTGGAAATTCGTTTTGTTTATCAATGATTTTGTCACATTTCTTAATTCAATGACAAGCGAAAGTTTCCATAGACGAATTATAGATCGCCAATAATACAACGGTAATGTGCATTACAAACATGTCATTCTGTTACTGAAGGTAATCATTACGCTATTTTCACAATCACGGCTATTATTGATCTACGTGACGAAATATAAAAGACAGCGGTATCCATTGAGCGGTTTTCACTGGAGGCAAACACAATAATAAGCATCTGTCTTTTCAGATTTATAGTCATATTGCTGTAACCATGATAATAGACTTCCAGGATGAAATTGGCGGCTGTACTTAACTGTAGCTCAGGGAAATGTTTGCAGCGAGCGATTACAGAACCTTATAAACAAAAGATAATATACGTAATATGTTTTAGGACCGAATACTTTTGTATATACGGTGATACAGGAAAAACATTACATTAAACTATGTCTATTTAACCATAAACTAAAGACTAACAAACACACTGTTAATGTACGGACATTGTTCTATAAATGAAACATTACATTTTTTCCGAAAATGTAGTAAAATAACTTTTCGAACTTTCAAAGACGTAAACAACTCTGATAAAGTTCTGTATTACTTATCTCCGTTAAAGGTTGTCTTAAAATATTATATTTAATTACAAGTAGGTCGCCGACAATACTTCATGTCTGGGATTTAAGAAAGGTCACCAATCTCTGGTATATAATATTTGGACCAGAGCACTTAGTTGTGTTCATTAGTGTGGTTCTGTTTAAGGGCCGTCTGCAGTCATCATTAAATGAGAAACTTTATTCAATGTAATAAGCCATTTCTGGCCCATGAACATGTTACACACATATAAACATATAACATAACACAATCATAGACAATAATCAGACAAGTTACACATTTCCTAATTCAAAATTCATACTAGTACATGTAATATCAAAATAATTGTGACAAGAATGGTCAAATTCACTTTGACAGCAGTAAGGGAGAGAACAGCATAAAGGATTATAAATTCATTAATTTTTTTTTCGTCTTTCAAAAGCTTTATATATGAATTCTGCTAGTGAGTTTATTTCGCTTTTGTTTTCGCTTTTTATCAAATTAATTAATTTTCAAAATTATGTATAATCCAATGATACGGTTTAATATACTCTTTTTCGAAGATCACAATATGAAGAACATTCACAAACAAATTGAAATTCGTCTTCGAGGGACTTACAAACAGTGCATTTACTTTAATCGAAAGGTGTTCTAACTGGTTTCTTTCATCAACCACATTCAACATCGAGTCTGTGGACTGCATACGTAATTTTGTCAACGATATACGATACTTATGGACCTTAAACAAATCTAAATACTGTTTATATCTAAATTTGATACTTTACTGTAAAAGATCGCTATTATTAAATCATTTAAGCTAACTTTCCAATTTTTGTAAACATATCTTGTAAAAATATGAATAGATTTTTTTTTATTATCAACCCCTTTTTTTTATCCAGACATCATAACACCATTGGTGGACAAATAATGCTTTACCTTTGAAATCCATCTTATTTTGCCCCTCTCGGCATCAGATTTGAACATGTTATAAACATTTTTACAATTTTTTCGCCACAAAGTTTCAACCAAAACTTTACAACAATTGCTGCACGTTAAACATGAAAATGGAACTTTCCTAGTTCTCCGTAAAAAAAAGTGAAATATGCAGATCAGGAATGGCCACATCCTGCAGACACAGCCTCCCCACTCAGCAAAAACATAGAGAGGGGAAGAGAGCATGGTAATAAAATAATCAGTTGCAATATGGACTCCACAAAAATTAACGAAAGTGAAAACCCCAGGGGTTACCCCCTTGGAACGGTTAGTGACAAAACAATTGCTACTGGGGGTTTAAAATGTGTGTAATAATTTCAACTCTTAATAATTGTTTATAGAAACTGAGTTAAATTCTTTCCGGCGATGTTCCCTTATTAAAACCAGTAATCTCGGATGAATACATTGATCACATTCATTGCACGTTCATCGATAATAAAAGAGAAAAATCTTAGAACCGGCAAACAACTTTTCAATGAAAAACGTTGCAAAAATAAGTTGTATTACTGTATCTGTCATTTGGACTTGACTTGCTACAGTAAAGAAAAATAACTCGATCTCAAAATTCCCTAAATTTCTATTTACATTAATTCACAAAAGCTTAATATCATAAATAATCATTTTAAGTGCCCACATGAGTAATATGATACTGACCACAATATGTTGTGTTATCTTGACTGACATATGTGAACTGTATATGTATATGAGATATTTGTAAGTGTGTTTGACCCTAAATTTCCTGGTCGCTTCCTTGTCGTGTAAATGGGTGGCAAACACGTCTCTCTTCTTAATTGAAAGTTCTTTAAACGGGCACACCATTTTCTTGTCGGGATCATTATATTGATGCGGGCATTGAAAATAATGTTTTGCGTTGCTTAGTTTTTTGTGAGTTGATGTAAATAGAATTTTAGGGAATTTAAAGGTCTAGCTACTTTCTTTACCGTTCTAACATTTTAATACATGTAAAATAAAGATACACTTATAACGATTATTTGGACAAAGTTTAATGGAACTGCATTTTGCCGTTACATGGATTTTGATATTTTTTATTTTTACTGCGGTCATTGCAACGACGACAGAAGACGGCCCTTACATGTAATACAAATAACCATTTGTATTGATTGATATTATCTATGGTTCAAAAATATTCATTTATTACATTTGATTCTCATAATGTTTCTCGCCTTAAATGTTTTGTCTAAGACGGTTTGCGTAATTTTTGTCGAACATTTTACACTTTAATGGCGAAAACATACTAAGTCAAAGATAAATGAATATTAACATCTAGATTCGAGCTATTATGGGTGATAAACCCTTAAAATGCTTACAAATGGAACTTAAGCAAACCAATCGATTCTTTATAGGTTAATTTGTATCTTGAACAGTTTCTTCAACATTTTCTGTTAAAAATCGAGTTTTCAGATAAAGACATCGCATAATTCGCGTTGAGACCTTTTCTCATAAAATATTTAAACAAGCCATCAAATAACAACACAACTTGCATTCTGACAGTTGAGTGTATGTATATTAATTATATCCATATATGGTAATTTTGGCGATAAGATTTTAGAAAAAAAGAAATTCAATGACTATTATATAAGTTATCAGATTTAGCTTTTATGAAAAAAAAGGGTTCATAACAAACTTCTATACTTTATTCGATATAACAGCACGGGCGATACCATGACTACTAATACTAACACTTAAGAAGTGTTTGGTATTCGTTCTGTTGGGGTAAATGTGATGTTGGTGGACCCAATAACCTGGTTTAAAACCCCAGTGGCAAATTATATTGCCACTGGCAGTTTCAAGGGCCCAAAATCATAAAACTAAGTTTTGAGATCAGTCTCAAATCTCAAGGATCTGATTGGCTGAAATGGCGACTGGTCGCCATTTCAGCCAATCAGATCCTTGAGATTTGAGACTGATCTCCAGATTTAGTTTTATGATCTTGGGCAAAGGTGCTAAGCCTCGGATTCTTATTTTCGTTAATTGTTTGTGGTGTCTTTTTTTAAACTGGTCATTTTATAAACAATGCTATCTTTTCCTCTCTACTTTTAGATGTGTAGGGATGGTGTGTGTTCTTGATGTTGTTATTCTTAATATGCACGTTTCACCTTTTTAGTTTGTTGTATTAGAATTAGAAATATGTCTCGAATTAACAACTATTTTTCAAAACATAAAAGCTATTCTCCAGGAAAATAGTTTTGTTTTTAATATTAATTATCTGAGAGTAATTTAATATTAACATTATGATTTTATATAAAACCGGTATCAGTTGTGCAAAAGTTTTGACATTTTTAACCAAAATATTCGATATTAAATAATGCTCTGTAACAGCGGAACGATTTCGAATAATATACTCCTAGTAATGACATACATTCCATTTTATTAATTGCTTTAAAGTTATGACAGATGTACCAATTAAGCTATTCATCTGAAGTTTCAGAAGTTAATTCGGCGGCAAAGATTTCGTAATCTATATTGATCATAACATCGAGATATGCTTAATCCATTAGGAATTTAACATGCTATGGTAGCTTTCATTGCACTGTCATTGACAGAAAAGAAAATTATCAAAATTGTTAACAAACATAACCGACGTGCTCAACGACTTTCAATGGTCGCAAATAACAATATAAATTTAGTGACTTGAGTATAGGTATATGTAACAATTTAGCTAATATCTATTATATCACGACGACATTCATGTTACAGTGTTCATACTGAATGACCTTTCAAATAAGAAGAAAATCTCGACTCATCGAGTCTTTCCTCCTGCATTATGTCTTTCTAAAGACATTACAGAAAACCACTGCACTGCAATCAATTCAATAAGTGATAGTTTTATCACATTAATTTTCCTACGTAAGATATTCGTTGCCTCTAATCGGGGACAAATCAACTTAAGGAAGTGACTTTATTGTCTTAGGAATAGTAACAATAGATTTGCTTATAATGATCCTCCTATAGAGTTTGAACATTTTCGGAACATATCACGGATTATGTCGCAATATAATCTTTGTATACTTGCGCGTTCAGGAGTTGTTCGTGCACGTGCTTACGTCTGTGCGTTTGGTCAATCTTGTGTGTATTCTACCTGTGTGGATGTTTTACCACTTGATGAGTGAATACGAAAATGGTATTTTAACATACGTATTTCCTTTTTAAGTTTCTCCGAGTGACTTTAATATCGAACAGTGTCTAAGAACCTGCTTCGTTTACACTGCTTGCAGTTAGTGATTACATGGTCAAACACTTATGTCCTTATTTTTGTTAGGTTTATGGTATTTTCGTTAAAGAACGGGTTTGTAAGTTTCACTTCAATTACACCGGTTGTTGAACAAAGTAAAATTCTTGATAAAGACAATATCGGTGTATTTACTCAGTTTACTATATGTACTTTGTACCAACGATAAGTGCACGATTCATTACACAACAAGAATTTCAGATAATTTTATTTTATTTTATTATATTTTTCTTGATTTATGGATTGAGGTTCTTGCAATACCAATTCCTTTGCTGAAAACTATCTTGATGACTTAATGAAACTAATGTAAAGTAAGTAAGGTTGGGAGCGACCGAGAGTATATAATAATTTGTTATAAAATGGGTCGTAAACAGAACACACTGAATTTAACATTAAAATTTTGAAATTGTTAAAATCATGCGGTACACAAGTTAACAACATTTTTTCATGTGACATTTTTAAAAATATATACATGTATATTTCATTAACTGTCTACTTATACATGTGAGGCACTTAACTCATTTTCTTCAAGACGTTTTGTGTAGCTGAGTGAACAATGTTAGTGATCTACTTCTGTTCCAATGTTATTAACCTTTCAGGACTCGTGAAACTTCGAGTAAAGTCTATCGAGAGCTTTATTATTGTGCAAATATTACAAGATTGCCACATAAAATATTCATCACTCGGTCCGGGAAGTATCAATTAACATGCTCGATGCAATTGGTCTATTTACTCGATAAAATTGAAAACACTGTTTATTTGTGCTTGGTTATTCGAGACGTTAGCAGCTTGTGCACGTTAACATTGTGTTTCTCATTGTTTATCTGGAACAGCGACATCTTGTCAGACAATATGAATGGGCAATGACCTGTAGATAATATTATTATTAGAATTAGGCCGTCAATTGCCGTACATAGTTCTTTAAGTTATACATCGAAATCTATCAAAATTAAATAGCTATATGTATTACATTTTTGTTTCGGTTGTATGTTAGTTCTATTGAAATGATCTGACACTAATATATTATAAGTTGTTTTAATCAATGTCATAAATACCATGGTTTGCTTAAATGTAAAAGTGCCTATTTGAATAATCTTGGGTTGCATGGAGGATTTCACTATCCTAATAATTGAGTATATTTCATCCGTACCGGAATTTACGTTTTAGAAAACGTCTTTTGGGACAATAAAGTAAAGCATTCGTTTATGTATCATACTTTTAAGTGCGCGAATCCTTTACGGAAATTAGATGGTTAATTTAATTCATACTTGCATTTATGTTCTTGTTTCATTGGAAGTTAAAGGCCGTTGAGCACGAATTTTATATTTGCGTATATAATAAGGTGTGCTACATCTGTGGCTAGGGATGTGAAGTAATATGCACTGTTATTTAGTTTTATATAATACTGCTCATGAAGAGGCTCGATCAAACCAAGCCTGCAATATTTTGAAATTTGTCATGTTCGGTGGCTTTCAAAGTTCCCTTTCTTCCATTTACATAGTTTCAAAAGAATAGTCATTATCAAACGGTTTGAACTTGTATTTGCGGTTTATTTTGTCTAATGTTGCAATACTTGCACAATGAGTTTTGCAATATTTGTTTTTTTCACTAAGTTCTTGTTGTTATTTAAGCTATTATGTCACTGTATTTTAATCTTTATCTCTGCTACAAATAAAATATATATGTAGCGTAAAGCTCTATACTACGGAAGAGTATACTGACCCCCCTTATATCTTTTTATAGATATGAGAAAATTATGAAGTTATATACTACAAAAATGATTAAAATCAAGAAAGTTATATTATACGCAAAACGAATCTGTGATTTTATTATAATTTAAAATATTTTGAAAATGATGGTTTTTGTTTTATGTCAAGATATGTTTGTATAAAATAACTGGCAAAATCAATAAAATTATTCTGTCTAATTTACAGCATATCAAAATTGTTAAACATATATATTATAATAATATATAATTGTATGCTATCATCTGCGATAAAAAGTTAGGGGTCCATATTTTTTTCGCCCTGTCGACCACTTGGGCGGGACCAAAAAAACGCGACAACACGATTCGAGACCGTGACACGATGCGAAATCGCAAAAAAAAAAAACACGTTAAGAGGTAATGAAAGTACGACGCTACTTTTGCGACCGCGCATAGTTGTTTTTGTGTTCTCGCTATCGTGTTTTCTGAGGACAGCGAGACCATGAAAACGTGAAAGCACGACGATAGATTGTCTAAATAAGACGCGAGGGCGCGATATCAAAATCGCCCCCTTGCATCGTACTTTCGCGATATCGCTCCGTTGTTTCGCGATCTTGCATCGTACTTTGGTGGTCTCGATCTCCTAAAGGTCAGCGAACCGAAAACTTATTGCTTTTCCATGTTTGATCTATAGGAAGTCTTGGGATTCTCTTTGATTTATTACTCTTAAGCCACTATAAAGCATGGTCTTCTGATCGAGTTCATTTAGACACACAGGCCATGCCAACATGACAGTTTGCTTCTGCCTTAAATTTCAAATTGATGATTTTTACCCTTGCCTGTTGACTAATTGACTTGTGTCTAACCTGTTAATTTTCATTCTTTAAAAATAACAATGTATTTTTCTTATATTTGATGGTTTGGATAATGGTGATACAGAAATTTTCAATATGTTTTGTTTTAAGAAAGATTTTCACATTTATTAGATATTTTGATCACACATCTTTTGTTTATATCTAGTGTTTATCCCTTACTTTATTCTATTTGTAATGTCTGTGTAAGCTGATTAGAAGGCGAGATCACAAAACCGCGAAAACACGATGAGAGATCGCAAAACAACGATACGAGATTTCGACTGCACGATGCGAGGATGCGAAATAACTTAACACCTCGTATCGTACTTTCGCTAATTCGCATCGTGTTTTCGCCTTAACGTGGTCTTGCTATCCCGAGGCTGCGACCACAAAAACTCGAAAAAAAAGATTCGAGAACGCGAAACAACGATGCGAGGTCGTGAAAGTACGACGCTTAAGCGCGATATTAATTTGTGCGTCCTCGCTTCGTATTTTTGCGACTTCGCTTCGTTGTTGTTTTTTTGGGCGATATTTTTTGCATCATCGTTTCGCGATCTCGCATCGTTGTTTCGCGATTTCGCATCGTGTTTTCGCATCTTCGTGGTTTCGCTCCAGAGGTCGAAATGGCGAAACAACGATGGCCCCGTAGGAACAATGTAGTAATTTGATACATGGGGAGGAATATGTAATTTTCTATTTCTCTCAAATTATATATTATAGTTATCATATAAGTCGTGTTCCAATTTTAGTTATATTATATTTATGATATAGCAAGCTGTTTGTTACAATGACATATATATTTCGCAGAATATTATTTCGATTTTTAAGAAGGAAATTGTATTAAAGTTAAAATAAACACAGGACTTCTGGTCAGATAACTTGTATTACAGCAATAAAAACTAGAAGATAAATATAAAATATATGTATAAGTTTAATAAAAATATACAAATATATATTGATATTATGTATATTCCTTACAATTTTACCCTTGTAAAAGATTTAAGGGGGGTCAGTATACTCTTCCGTACTATACAGTTGAAAAAAGCTTTCTTATATCTTTTATCATAAACTATTTACAGGTAAAAAAGGAAGGCATTAAATTTCAAGTTACCAAATGAATGTAATCCATGTTCATTAAATCATCAAGATATAACATTGCTATGCATTGCAACTTATATATATATATATATATATATATATATATATATGGGTGAGATAAGTAACCAACGAACAAACCTTCAGACATAAAGGAACAGATCTAAGCACCAGACACGGCGACATCGCCTAGCCAAGAGTGCTGTACATGGTTATAGACGTGCCATCCAAGTTCTCAATAGAGAAATTTTCCGGCAACGCATATAAACCATAACTATCCACAAATAACCCTCTGACTGCCTAGACATTTACATACACTTATTGTTATACATATACAAACATGTAGGACAATTACATATACACATCTATAAGCATCGTGCTTCCTCCTTTTTTATTTTTGGAGTTTTTATGCACACTAGTGCTATAGACAGAGACACACACAATGAAAGTCAGCTGGATCTTTCGATACACTGAATTGAAGATATATATTAAGTTAAGGGGAGATAATTCAATTCAAACAGCTAACTTTCGAATTAAGGGATCCCCGAAAGGATTCATGTTCGTGGAAGTAAGATACATATGGGTGAGATAAGTAACCAACGAACAAACCTTCAGACATAAAGGAACAGATCTAAGCACCAGACACGGCGACATCGCCTAGCCAAGAGTGCTGTACATGGTTATAGACGTGCCATCCAAGTTCTCAATAGAGAAATTTTCCGGCAACGCATATAAACCATAACTATCCACAAATAACCCTCTGACTGCCTAGACATTTACATACACTTATTGTTATACATATACAAACATGTAGGACAATTACATATACACATCTATAAGCATCGTGCTTCCTCCTTTTTTATTTTTGGAGTTTTTATGCACACTAGTGCTATAGACAGAGACACACACAATGAAAGTCAGCTGGATCTTTCGATATATCGTTATTTGTGCCATATAAGATACTAGCTTAAATATGACAGGTATTTTTTAGAAAAGACTTTTTCTTAATATTGAGTGAAAATAACCTCTCATTTGCTTGCAACTTCCTCCAGTTGCATTCAAAAGGTCCAGTTTCACTTGATATAAGATGTAACAAGAGTGTAAGAATCGGTCACATTTCATTTCAAATAAGGAAATAAAAAAAAATACTTAGGCAAGTGTTTTATTTATGTGCAATCAACTTCCTTTAACTGGCAAGTTTTATAAAACAAAAATGTAATGTTCTCTTCGGACTAACATGTAGAATACTTTGTACCTGCCGTCTACAAAAGATGAAACCAACTACTTTGTCTGTATTTAAATATAAAATCTTCACTTTGTTAGTATCGCACACGGACACTATCTTCATGAGAAACACCAAATATGTCAATTATACCATAACTGCAAGAATATTTCAAACTGGTTTACATTAATTTCGTTTATATGACAAATTCCCTTTCTCTGTTACGTCTGAACACGCGTTTTGAGAAAATGTGCTTTCTAACAATTTCTCCTAGAGACAGTTTAAATCGCACAAACTTAGCAAAAATGAAGATACTTTAAAGATAACCTATTTCCTGTCGTGATATGAAGAAAACCTAAGATCGCGTGCACGGTACTGGAGACTCGTATGTCTTCAAATCCGCCTGCCGACATATCAAAGAAAATGAAATATTACTTTGTGAGCTATCACTGTCACTGATTATAAAGAGCGATTTTATGTCGTTTTTATCATGGTTATTTTACATAATTACTATGATTATCTTCGACATTATTGTGTTCTTTTTATTTGACGCTTGTCACTTAGATAAGAGACATAAACGTGGAAATAAAAATGTTAAGGTCAATAAAACATATACCAGTTTTGTTATGTAAAAGCCATAATCTCAAGAAAGTTATCTTTGAAAAGGTAGAGAAAAAATACTAAGAACGTGACACTGAAAGAAGAAATGCTGCCAAGAAAGAGGAAAGGGAGCAGTAACAATTTGCTACTCCAATGCTGTGTAGTAACCGCATTAAGCTTTCCTGAACGGCTGACTGACAAGGCCGGGAAACCCATTATTATCAGAAAATAAAAATATTAAGAAATCACAAAGTTATAGCCAACGTTAAGTTTTCGTGTAAAAATCCAAGTACAAAAAGGGGCATAACTCCATCAAATGTGACCTTGACCTTGAGAATTTGGCATCATCTCGAGCGTGTTGTCATAAGCAATATAATTTGAAAGTTTGATTAAGAAATATTAAGAAATGGCAAAGTTATAGCCAACGTTAAGTTTTCGTGACGGACCGACGGACGGACGGACTCCATCAAAGAATTAGGCATCATCATGAGCGTGTTGTCATATGCAATATAATTTGAAAGTTTGATGTAAAAATATTAAAAAAATGACAAAGTTACAGCCAACGTTAAGTTTTCGTGTAAAAATCCAAGTAAAAAAAGGGGCATAACTCCATCAAATGTGACCTTAACCTTGAGAATTTGGCATCATCTCGAGCGTGTTGTCATAAGCAATATAATTTGCAAGTTTGATAAAGAAATATTAAGAAATGGCAAAGTTATAGCCAACGTTAGTTTTCGTGACGGACCGACGGACGGACGGACGGACGGACAAAGCGGTCCCTATGTATCGCCGTTTCTTCGAAAGGGCGACACAAGAATGAAATAATTTTCTAAAATATTTAAAACGAAATTTCACATAAAAAAGCAAAATTCTTTACATAAAAAAGTTTCTCTAGATAAAAAGTACTGAATTTCTTTAGATTTTTTTTCTATAATGCTGCAAATGATTCTCGATATCCGTAATTAATTATGTCAGTAACTTTGTATATCTGCATTTTTACCGAATAAAAGTTCGCATTCCAGTATATGTTAGGGTATGATTTGTGTTAAATCCATTTTATAGCGCGCCATATGCCTATTGTTAGATGTTTTCCCAATCTATTCCTTATAATTCAGAATTCCTAATTAAAAACATTTGTTTGGAATACTTAGGTAAGCATGTTTACTTAAAACAAACTTATAGTCTAAATAGTCATGACTCTTGGCTTATTATATTTATGGTCCATTTTGTGGAGTTCAAAGATCAAAAACATAACGAATTCAAAATTTCAATTCACTATAGCAGAATTTCGACCACCGGATGTTCCGCCTTTGAGTTAGTACACTCTCAGTGGCTAATTGTTAATTTATAGTGCCTCTAGCTGGGAGCGAACCCGCACCGTCACGGCGACAGCGCCTAGCCCTGCAATTCCTGCGACGCAAGCGATTGAGCTAACCGGGACAACCCCCAAAAAGGTTGATAGGATAGCCCTGATATACGTAACAATCACTGCATGACATCGGTAACGGGTTATTTTACTGATAACAGTACTGAAAATGTGGACAAACAACGAAAACGTAATGTTGTATTCATCTTTATAATATAAGCAAACTTGGTACAGCTCACCTATATATGCGCGCAGAATAAAGGTGACGGATTTCCTTTTCTAGCCTTTGCAAATTTTAAAGATACCGCGTTTAAACTGACCAAAAATGTGGGGCAAAATATCAATGATTAATCTTTTTTAAACAAAATTTGCAACGCAGCATGTTCAGTGGCTGATTGAACAGTTCACACACCACTTTCATCAATCACACTGATAAATGTATGACTAGGAGAAAAAGTCCTAGCAAACTCATTTCAAAATTTGAAAATGCTCATATTTCGAAAAATAGATCTGTTGCAACTACCTTAAATATAATTATATTAAACGAAATTTTGTCGTACAATCAACCCTCATTTCAATATGGAAATATTTTGTCGTTTTGGGTTTTTTTTAATAGCTTCTTTTTATACATAATCATTAGCAATTTTCCATTTATGATAATTAAAAGATATTTTAAGAGACACTGAGAAATACACTGTTTTGAACAAGTTTTATATGTGACATGTATTGTCGTGTAGACACGATAGTTGAATATAGCTTCCTACATAAAACTGAGATAATATACAGCTCTGAAAAAATAATATTGTCTGGGGATACCTTATCTGCCCAGACTAACTGATAAAAACATTGTAAAGCCAGGTAATATATATTGCCGAACAATTACTTGACTCACTGGCCATCATTTGATAATTTAGCTGCAGTGATTTGAAGCTAGAAGGTAAAAATCGATAGTATAACAATTATCTAGGAGTTAATCTGCCACCATTGGCAAGAGGAATCTCCGATCAACTCTCCATTCCAACACGACACAATTATGTTCAAAGAGAGAATAAAAACGAAAATCGATTCAAACGGTCGCCTAGATTTACGTTTTACGTGGAAAGCCAGATTTATTTGGCTAGATAATTGTTAGAAGGCAGCTGCTGACGGCGATGTCAAAGACTTTTCTTGCAGTAATCTGACCCGGGATTTAATTGTGCGAGACAACCACGGTATTAAGATGATCATTTTTGAAAGGCTGTCTATTTATGTCGTGTGTTTATCATTTTACTTTGTAACGTGTAAGAAAATCTTACCACAACCAATATGGTTTCCTGTATTTCAAAAAGTAATTAAACAGAAAAACTGATAATCTAAAAACGGTTTTAAAAGTTGTCTCTTTTAAAGAGATTTGCGCAAGATTATACGGTTATACTATTGTAATTCAGTGCAAGCTTATTAAATCTGAGTTTTGTGTGTTTTAGTATAAACATAAAAACAATAACAACAACAACAAACAAACAATAAACTCTTTTCAACAACAAAAATCTCTTTATGAAATGAAAGTGTAGGGCTAAACAGGAAGTAATTCGAAACGACATTTATTTTTGATCTTATGAGAGCAGGTTCAAGTATGTTGAAACTAGTGCGCTCCAAATCCTGTAGCATGCTGTTTTGTACTGAATGTGCCAAGAGGTTACCCCAAATGTTATTATTTAGCTATTGATAGTAGATTGAAATCGATCAGGTAACTATACACATCGTGTTTTATTATCTTCCCTAACTAAGGAAGAAAGGTGAAATATAATATACATATATTCAACAGTTTTTCAATTGATAGAATTTGGTTAAAAGTGTTTTGCCACTGGCCGTTCCAAGGCGGTAACCCCTCGGAATCTCATATTTGTAAATTGTTTGTGATGTCTGTTTTGAAATTGGTCATTTTAGTTAACCATGCTCTCTCTTCCATTCTTCTTCTTGGCTGTGTGGGCAGGCTATGTCTTCTGATGTGGAAATTACTGATATGCAAGTTTCACTTTTTTTGTTTGATTTTACTTGTATTGTTTCAATCATTGGGACTGTCCTTACACAGTATCGTTGTTTGTGTCGTGTGGCGGCTATAAAGTCTACAACATTCAATAAATGGTTTAATAATATACCATATTTGGAGGCCGATGAGCACGATACATAAATTGTTGTAAATATTGAGTAGCACTCATCCCGAAGCTAAGCGGCTGAACAGAAGTATTCATCTCGTTAACTGCCAATGAACATGCTCAGTCAAACCGAGTCTGCAATATTCTGATATTTGTCGCATTTGGTGGATTTCAAAGTTCCTTTAAAATGATAGTGTCTCTAGCTGGGAGCGAACCCGCACCGTCACGGCGACAGCGCCTTGCCCTGCAATTCCTGCGACGCAACCAACTGAGCTAACCGGGACAACCCCAAAAGAGGTTGATCGAATAGCCCTGATATACGTAACAATCACTGCATGACATCGGTAACGGGTTATTTTACTGATAACAGTACTCACTATAATCATTTCAATCATTTTTTAAAAAATGCTAGAATACAGTAATCAAGAAAAGCCAAAACCGCTTTTGACGGGAAACAAAAATAGCATAATTTATATATGATCAATTAAAAACATAAAACCCAAACATTTCAGAATTGCAAGCGCAACTTGCCATTAACCTCAACTTTGCGAAAAGTTCGAGACCTTTCATATGAGAACACATAGATGCAAATATTAGATTGGTGCATCCTGGAATCTGGTTTAAACCACAGGGACAAAAAACCTTTCTAACCTTAGTGTTGTTTATTTTCACATTGTTGCTGAAAAATTGGTTTTAATTTTCAGCAATGCTCAATGCGTCATTATGTTTGGATTTAATGACTGACTACTTCGAGCCGAAATGGTATACAAAGAAACCTTTCGTCGTATAGACCACAATGATGTCATCACTGGTATTGACCATTATTAAGGTTGCGTTACTTCATTCTTCTGTCATATTTAATATCATTGTGTACGTGGAATTGTCAAGAGGAAAGCTAGGCATCCTCACAGAGACAATATGCACTTAACAAAACTTATCAGTGATTCAACTACCTCGTGCCAATATAGCTGGACAAAGTAATCTGTAATTCCCCATTAATTTAATTAAAACTAAGATCAGAATGTTTTAATGTAATTCGTTTAAAACTACTTTTTTCTGTAATGATCAAACTTCATTGAATTATACTGTAAAAAAGTTAAAATATGCATATATGGACTAGCCAGTTTCAGAAAACAGTGCCCCCTACCAATCCAAAATGCAGAAAGGAAAACATGGGTTTATAAAGTGATCAATGTCAAAAATAAGACACAACAAACATTAAAGAAAAATAGAACCTGTAAACGAATTACTTTTCAACTTCACGATTTCATAACGTGAATTCATGAAGTTAAACCGATGCTGAATCGTGAATTCATGAAATCGTAAAATTTTGAAATCGTGATATTCTGAAGAAAAATCATGAAATCGTGAATGTATAAAATCGTGAAATTGAGAAATTTTAATGTTTAAAAATGACATCGTGAAATAATGAAATCGTAAAATTATGAAGTTTTGGAAAGAAATCGTGAAATAACGAAAAAGTGAAATCTTAAAAGTTTGAAGTTGTGAAATTTTGGAGAGAAATCGTGAAATCAAGAACTCACGAAATCGTGAAATTCTGAAGGTTTGGAGATAATTCGTGAAATCATGAAATCATGAAATTGTGAAGTATTGGAGAGAAATCTTGAAATTGTGTAGTTTTGCAGAGAAATCATGAAATCGATTAATCGTGTAATTGTGAAGTTTTGGAGGGAGACAAAATCGTTAAATCATGAAATCGTGAATTTGTCAAGTTTTGGCTCATGATTTCACGATTTCACAATATCGTAATTTCAACTTAAGTATTCTGAAATCGGACTGTATATAGGCATACCTGAACTTTTGGGGATACGAGAGGTATGTACTGAGTGTGTCTTTTGCATGGCTGACTAGGCGCTGTCGCCGCATGTTCATTTCTTTGAGGCTATCTATGCTTTACTTAAAATCAAAGATCGTTTAATATATGTATTACAGCAAAAGTAAAACAATTTGTTTCAGTTTATTGGTTTTACGACATTTATTGATGAAAATTGAAAATAAACCACACTAAAATGAGCCCAAAAAGTTATAAAGTAATTAAATAGATTTTAGATTTTAGATTGGTTAATGTAGATTGTAAACGAATTATAGCGTTTAAGTGATGAAAATGTGACCATTAGAGGCTTCCCGTGTTTGCTAGGTTGGCAGATAAAATTAATCTCCATGACTCCCAGCGAATGTTATCATATTGGAATCTTCGAATAGTAACCTAATTGTGTGTCGTCATCTTGTAGGATTAGGATATTATCTAACATCTGACATGATTTCAAGAAATTATTCGAGTTCTTTAATATTAAAAACTTATATAAAGACAAACTAACAATGGCTTTTATTTCTTAAACTGCAATCAAACGAATCGAAAAAACTAAGATAAAGGAGAAAATTTTGTTATGAAGATTTCAAGCACGTTGGTCATTTTATAAACCATGCTCTCCCTCCCTCTCCTTCTTGGCTGTGTGGGGAGGCTGTGTCTTCTGAATGTGGCTATTCCTATACGCGTATTTTACTTTTTTCAAATCTCTCGAGATATTATGTTTAGTATGTATTTTTTGTAGTTCTCGATTTAAATTTGTGAAAATTTGTACAGTTGTACTTGTTAATTATTGCCTTGCATTTCCTGTCTTTTCAAGGTAACAATATTGTTAACTAATCTTCACGACAATGAAGCGTTATATGCAACATGGTTTGATAAGTAAACCTATAAGTGTCTATGGACGCACAACAATGTTATAGTTCACAAGAAATAGTTAAACATATTTAGATTAAAAGAAATCATGAGAGATGAGAGGCTACTTTTTATGTCTCGTTGTAAAAAAATTAAAAATTACATGTAAGACCTTTACCATTTTTACAGTTATCTATAAAAATTGTGACGAATTAATTGGTTTAAAGAAATTGAGGAATTATGTTTTCGGTTCTGCTTTCCGTTTCGGTGTATTCTGTTTGTTTTATTTCTTAAACCTTTATTTTGAAAAAAAAATGACCTCATTATTAAATTTCTAGATGTGTGTTTTTCTTTTGTTTTTAGTGTGTGTTTGATAATTAGAGCAGAGTAATAAAACTTAAATTGGTGACCAGTCTCAAATCACAACCAGATGCATGAGATTTGAGACTGGTCTCCAGTTTTAGCTTTATATTCTTTGGCACAGTATTAAAATCATTTTGCAGGGCGTTGTCAATTTAAACAAGAGGATGTCTATATGCCAGTCTGAAAGAAATAGTGATTATGCCTTTTTGGTGCAAAATATATATACGTTGTGATTTGTCGTTCGCAGAAACTAAGGAAACGTTAGCGTAACATATTCTATCTTATTGATAAGGTATTTTGTTTTCATTATTGATTTATTTTTAGTGACCATATTCGAATAACGACGTAAAAATAGAGGGCACGCGATATATTGGTCAGTGTAAAACATTAAACTTTAAGCTGCTAAATTAATGTGATTCTCGCTTTTTTAATACACGGGTGTTCTTGAATTGAATATCGAATGATGTAAACTTTGATCACATTGCGCAGGTGCGCAGTGTGTTCTGCGGGACTACAAAGATTGCAAATAGTCATAACTTATATCACATAAGCTGCGACTATCGCTTAAAATATATTTTTTACAGTTAAAAACTAGCGTGATATGTCTATGCAGTCATTATTTTGGAGATGCAATATACGTGCTGATATGGAACACGTAGCAAAATCAATTAATTTCAAGTTCTTAATTTTTAACAATTAAGTTTTAGTCTGGAAAACTGATAATCACATATTCTGCAGAAACTTGAAATCACTTTTGGGCATCATCTGGGATATCGAATGATAAAATTAGCTTAGCAAATACTCTTGGAACAAGAACGTGTGAAGTCGTAAATCAACTAAATTCGTCGTTAGTGTTAGGAGGAGGTTTTACACAACTCATATCAAATAACTGAAGTCCTTTCCTCCATAGATACACCTTTATTGCAAGGGCGAACAGTTTAGATCAGTCGGCACAACCGTGCCGTCTGATCAGAATCTAAACTGTTCGCTTTTTGATCTGTTGGGTTGTTTCTGACCAAAATGCGACCAGTGCAGATCCTGATCAGACGGCACGGATGTGCCGGCTGATCTGGATCTACACTGGTCGCACATGCGTAAAATGCGTATTTATGGGTTAAAGATACAATACACAGTTGCTTTTTATCCGTTAGTTATAGATATATAAACATTTAAACGTTACCTGCTTCTCAGCTTCTTTTCCCTTTAGAGGTGTAATAATCCTTTCACAGTAACATCCTTCCAGTAGTACCACACCAAGCGGCCGTGTGGCCGTCTCATTTTCAAAGTAGAACAGTAAGTTTTGGTACAGCAAGAAATACCGCTGTTGCCATTTGCCGGTATCTGAGCTCTTCTTGTAGAGAAAGCCAGCATTGGAGTTCTCCCTCCTCGCCTTGCCGACCAGGATAATCAGCTGGCTTTCGTTAAATCTTATGTTCTTTTGCATATTCGATCAGCTTTCGAGGTAAGACGTGGCGATGCTGTCTCGTTTAGGATGTCTAATGGAGCAATCATTGCTTAATAATATTTCTTGAGCTTTTATGTCCGAGGTTTATGCTTTCTTGTTCCCAGTGCAACGTCTTCCTCATCAACATCAATTATCTGCAACATAAAATGAGATGAGAGTCATAAAAATGAAATGCATTTCAAAAACAGTAGCCCCTTATTGACAGTTAGTAAGTCTGTATACCAAGATCTTATTAATAAATTTGCATGCATAACAGTGGTTGTAAATTGATGAGAGGCGTCCGTAAAGACTATTTTCATCCTTCGAATCAGTGTTCTAATTTAATACCATTCCCACGTGATCTATGCTGACCGAATGCAGAATTGCACAGAGGTCGAATCATAGCGACACACACAAATCCAGTACTCAATATAAGACCAGTGTCTGCTCTGATTTTTGAAAGATCTAGCACAAACTTTTATGATCGTTTTTTGTAAAGTATTATAAAAAAATTGTTATAAAGTGAAAGATGTCCGTTTAAATATATCGGTAAGTGGATATTTAAATTGCAAGCCAATACAATGATTATTTTATTAATTAACAATTCTTTTCTTTTTTGTCAAAATAACTCACGCAATCGCAAAATGTGAATTTTGAAATTAATGATCAGAATTTTATCAATAATCTCACGGGGGTACGTAACAAATATCGCATGCATCTAAATAAAATAGTATCGTAGAAAACAAAATGTGTGTTTAATGAAATATGTATAATGTATAATAACGTACAAGTTTTCAGTGAATAACATTTTATCATGGCGTACACGTCTTCAGTTAAATAATACAAGTTCTATTTTGAATGCATCTAATTCATGCTGTATCACCGTATTACATTCTGCTTCGTGTACAATCCATCAAATTAAACTGTCGGTTAATGTGGAATACCAGTATCAAGCAACATAAAAACAAGAACACAACAAATCCACCAAAGTCACATAGGAATAATAAACTTTGCTATACGAGCCTCCAATGAAAGTTCATCAATAAGATCAATCCCTAGAGAAGAAGATGACTGCATGTCTCAGGAAAAAGACATTACAGACCTGTTCACATCTGCAAAAAGTTATTCCTGTGTGTTAAAATAACATATTATACACTACCAGCGACAGGTTGTGTACAGCATTGCTTAAATGGTAGATACGTCAATTGATTGGTCAGAAATAAAATGTCATTTCTGGATAATGCTTTTATTTGCGTCTTGCTAATGTAAATTTGCCGTTATGTCGATAATTTGGTTTCACTAGAAATAATGAGACTAGTCAAAGAACGGCGTATCAAAATACGGCGGCCATCAATCGACTCGTGAAATAAATGCCTGAATTATTAATGCTTCGATTAGATTGCACGATATCATTGTAATAGTTTCTAGGGCGATTGCATTGCATAAACATGTTACAAATTAGAAGAACATAAAGCCGGCAAATCAATTATTTTACTGCAAAATGTGTTATCGGTAACAAAACGTTTCGCTTGACAATTGAATGTGAAAGTCGGTATAATGAGCAAGTAAATACTGCAGCTGAACATGTTTCAATGAGATCAAACTCAGTGAAAACAAACCCAAACTGAGTTTGGTAGACATACATCATGATCGTTATTTGGAACGCTCTTCAGCACATTCTTTCCATGACAGCCTAGATTTCAATTCCAAGTACATCAAGTTAAAGACCGGAGATTATGTAAGCTCTCAGATGGGTTTGCTAAAAAAATTAAAGCACTTAAAACACGTGGTTCCGTCCGCCTTAAGTATCAGCATTTCCACCAACGAGGCCTTAAACATGTGGTTCCGTCCGCCCTTACTGTAAGCATTTCCACCAACGAGTCCTTAAATACGCGGTTCCGTCCGCCCTAAGTGTAAGCATTTCCACCAACGAGTCCTTAAATACGTGGTTCCGTCCGCCCTAAGTGTAAGCATTTCAACCAACGAGTCCTTAAATACGTGGTTCCGTCCGCCCTTAGTGTAAACATCTCCAAGTCTTTAAAATGTGATTCCATCCGCCCTAAGTGTAAACATCTCCAAGTCCTTAAACATGTGGTTCTATCCGCCCTAAGGGTGAGTATTTCAACCAACAATAAGACCTTAAACGTGTGGTTCCATCTGCCCTAATGGAAAGCATTTCAATAAACAACCAGTCCTTTAAGCCCCGGTCACAACCCGCCGTGCGTCTTTTTTGACCGTACGTGTTCTGCGGAGCTTACGTTCGCGGCGTTTTTTGGTCGGACGTGGCAAGAACAGAGAGGACGCACGTCACACGCAAGGTGTAAGTACGTGGCCCGCACGCCACGTCTAGGGGTAAAAGGTGGCGTGCATCGTACGTTCCGTAGGTGGTAAGTGAGATGTACATGCTTACAACGCAAGATCTCCGTGCGATTTCCATGTCAACTTACGGAGGCCTTACTGCTCACGTACGGTGTTCTTACTCGCTCGCTCGTTGTAAGTGCGTGCAAGTGCGGTGAACGTGCGTTTATTTCGGTCGCTGTTGGGTGATATATATAAGGACGACCTATCGATACTCGAAATATTTTATATATCGCAGAGGTCCGTGCGCACACCGTGCGTTGTAAGTGCGGAGCACGTACTTGCTCTGTACGGTCCGCCTGAGTTCTGTGCGCGTTTCGGACGGTTGAACTGAGGAAGCACGGACCACGCAAAGACTCGCAGAGGCAGTGCGTTATGCGCCCGTGGACGTACAGGGCACGCACTTTCGGTGGTGAAACCGTAGCCCGCACGCAGCTCGAACGCAGAGAAAGTTTTGCATGCACTAAAAATGCTACGGCGTCTCTGCGTGCTCCTAAATCCGTACGGAAGAGGTACTCACCACGTACGGATCCCAGAATTTGGTCCACGTTTGTGCACGTAGACAGCACGCACTTGCACGTACGGCGGGTTGTGACCGGGGCTTAAACAGGTAGTTCCGTCCGCCTTAAGTGCAAGAATTTCAACCAACAACTATTGCGTGTTGATGCAATGACCCATGATCATAAAACTGAAATAGGTTTCCAGTTATAGTTGTATGATCTTGAGTAAATGTTGAGCATGATCATGATCTGCTTAGTTTTTTATAATATGAGAACAGTAAAATATGATTATCAGTAATTGACATTTTCAACAAACTTAGACGCTGCTCACTGCGTTAAGGTAGAGCGTGGTTACCGCCTAGGAACGGTCGGTGGCATGACAACTGCTACTAGAGGTTACAATCACTGTCTGCTTTAAGAATATGTGCATGTACACATTCTTGAAAACAGTGTAATTAATTATAACTAAATAAGTGACTACTACATAATGAAACGAAAAACAAAGTTTGAAAAAGTGTGCGCCTCCAAAACTATAAACAAATCATCGGTTCTAAGTCTTGTCAGGTCTAGTGGTGTACGAACGCATGCAGACGGCAATCAAGAGTTTTCATTCTAGTCTGACAACATGACTTGTGGATGTAGACAGATATAATTTCAATAGAATGATGCGGACCACACGAAAAGTGGATATGGTGCGGAATTTATTAGGTTAATGCACAGACCTTTTATTATTATCTTTCGCCGTAAACTACGTTATTATAACAATGGATATTTTGCCATTAGAAAACACGTTTCACAGCGAAGTTTTCATGGAATGTATTGAAAAAATACCGAATATTTTTTAAGTAAACGGGCACTTTTTACACTTGAAAGTTTAGACAAACCAGCTACCGTCATTTGTACAAAATACATTTCACAAATGTTTAGAGTACACCAATCATAATATTTTAAGTTCTCGGTGTGGAATTAAAGAATACTCTTCAAACTTGAACGTAACAAGATATACCATTTTCACTTCTTTTTACAAAATAACCATTAAATCCCTTCATACCTCGCAAACCATAACATTTAATCAAGGTATGGGTGAAAACACAGGTCACTCAATTGTCAAAGATTGGGTATTTTCTGCGTTAAACGTAAATTAAACTCGAATTTTGATGTAATTTTGAACAATGCTATGCGATTCTGCAAGAAAAAGGGGGTAGCCTACTTAGATTACAGAAAGAAGCTGTTCAAGCAGTTAAAGTACCTTTCGGTTTATCTTCTGCACACAAAAATGGTCGATTTTGTGACTATTGATTTTACCCCCTCCCCCACCACGTTGAAATTTCCTCTGGTTTACAAAGACACATGGGAGTTTAAATGGATGGTTATGTTTCCTTGTGGCGAAAGTAAATTTGTTATGATCGTTGTAGTTAGAACAATCTACATTCGCATTTTGAATTAATGTTACTCCTACAGATTGTCTATATTCCGTAGAGAAATTTCAACAGATTAAATCAGTATTTTCTTTGTCGAAGCTCTGAGCAAATTACCTTTAAAGTTGTTTATGCTGTATTTAGATAGGTTACGTAAATAAGCGTGCTTTACTGGTATGTAAATGTATATGTTATTCCTTAAACCATGAGGTTTAAAAAAGTTTATACTTTACATACAAAATTGTGTTCTGTTCTATTCTTATACAAGTATTTAATTCAGAACAAAACGTAATCTTCAGAGTGGTATTGCTGGGAAACAAGTCTGTATCAGCAATTGTTTGGTTGCATAACTGTGACCAGCATATTTGACCTTCTTGTCAAACGCAAGTGAACAGTTAATCCGCGAGACATTTATTGGATAATCCGCAAGACATTCGTTTTGACTTGAGCTTGTCAAATAAAGCTTTCTCAGCTTGAAGGGTCGTCTACAGTCGCCATTGCGTTTCCATCGGTAATAAAAGAAAAATATCAACATCTCTCTAACGGCAAAATGCAGTTCAATAAAATCTTTGCACAAATAAAATGTGTCTTTATTCTGCAAATGATTATAAAAGTTAGATGAGTACAAAAATGTTAGATTTACAGCTTTCCTTAAATTCTTTTTACATTTAGACTTATTGTACAGTGATAAGTAGCTAAGTTGTGTGTTGTTGTGTTTTATTTCTTCATCTTCTGTTATATAACTTCTTACAATCGCTGCAAATCCGCAGAATCATCTTTTGACCAACCTGGCACAATATAAAATTTTGTATGACCTTCTTTTGAACAAGTCTGCAATAAATTAAACAAAACAGCGTTCGATACTTCCGTGAAAATTGCTTTAGCTTTCAAAATTGTAATATTTTAAAAGACAGATTGATAAATGTATTAAATAAATACAATATTTGTAAAGAGCAGAAAGAACAGTATGTTTGCAAATCATATTTCGCTGTCATTTGCTTGTTATAACAATTCTGTCTTTGCCTGTTTCCTATTTTCATCTTTTTTTCTTTTGTTGTGTTTGTATCATATAATTCCTCGCATAAACTGTTTATGTTCAACCATTTGCGCTGAATAATATTAGCATTTGCTACTGTATAGGTAAAATCTACTTCGTATTAAATTAACATAAGATGAACATAAACATTTAACGTCTTCCTGTGATATGAACTATCTGAAAACAAACAACCTCTTAGTTTTGTTTGTTTCCAATATGGAAAACAAACATGTACCGGCAATATTATTGCAATATTGCGTGCAGACATATCTCCACTTTTAAATATTAAATTGAAATAGTGCTTTTTGGTTTAAACATATTTTATTGCATATACAATCAATTACAAACACAGCAAAAATACGATTTCGAAAACAAAACAATAAGCAAACGGGTCGGGCAACAAGTTCTTACAACGTTAATGACAGCCCTCCCCGAAGAATAGTATATTATAAAACAATGTGTAAAGATACAGAAGGAATGATTGTATAATATAAGTGACATTAATCACCACAGATTTCATCCACATTAAGATAAAGGATACATAAGAATTGAAAAGAATGGATCCATTTCTGACAGGTAAGTACACCGAGGGACCGTCGGGTAATTAGTTCATTTTATTTTATTTAATTGCAGTTTGCTGAGAATGGTTATTCTGAAAAGATTTAATCTAGTTTGATATTCTAAAAATAGTTTAAAAGAGTTAAACATTTTAAAAACGAAGACTATGTTTGATAAATCTTTGGACTGCGCAAAAAATGTCTCATTTTGTTCGTCAGTAAAAAGATCATTGCCGTTCAAAATAAGACTTATTGTTATCGGTGCAAAGGGTTGTAATTCCAATATCATGATTCTTCTATGTTCGCAGTATTTGAAGGAAAAAGTGACTTGCATCTTCTAAGTTACCACAATCACATAGTGGATCAGCCCGAAGGTGATTTCTATGAAGGTCATCGTGTAAATCACTGCACCGGTTTCTTAGCCGCGCGTGCATAACAGAAGTGCGTCGTTCACCCAACAAGAAACGTTTGGGTACGACAGGCGCTTGAAATAAACATTTGAGCTTTGATTTAAAAATTGGTAATGAAACTGAGTTTCTAATTTCCAAATCTAATTCGTTCCAAAGAGACACTGAGGACGGGACAAATGAATTGGTGAAAAGCTGAGTCCTTCTTACGATCGAAACGAAATCTTCACTATTACGAAGAGGATAATTAACGGTTTCAGATACAATAGGTGGAAAAATATCTAGCATATAATATGGTAATACCCCGGTTTTGGCCTTATAGACAATAGTTAACTTTTGAATAGTGCGTCTGTCTTCTAGAGATACCCAACCTATTTCCTTAAGAAGATTTGCTATCGATACTGAACGCGTTAATCCTGTTACGACGCGAGCCGTTTCGTACTGAAGTTTTTCTAAAGTTTCTTTTTCATAACTAGTGCACCCGTCCCATACGGCTGACGCGTATTCTACAATCGGCCGCATGTGGGATAAATACATTTGATTTAATGTAGATCTTCTTAATTTAAATTTTAGCGCTGTCATGGTACCAAGAACTTTTGATGCTGAGTTAGTAATATTTTGGATATGTTGATGCCACTTTAAATCGGATGATAAGGTCAATCCTAAATGCTTATGGTGATCAACAAAATTAATTTGTACATTGTCGAAGAAAAGTATTGGTCTGTTTACGAGGTTTGATGAGAAGAACATAGCTTCGGTTTTATTCGGATTGAAATCTACAAGCCATTGCCGAGATCAGTCGTGTATTTTACTTACGTCGCTGTTAATGATGGTTTGAATTTGATTAACGTCAGTTGATGATACCGCCAGAGAGCTATCATCTGCGAAAAGTCTGGTGATACTTGTTAGCGTTTCAGCTATGTCATTTACATAAACTAGAAAAAGTAGCGGACCAAGGGCGGAGCCCTGAGGAACACCAGCGTTAATGAATTTTACTTGTGATTTAGACTGACCTATACATACCGACTGACACCTGCTGGTAAGATAATTATTAAGCCAGGTAATAATTTGCCCATCAAAACCGTGCTGTTTGAGTTTAAAGATAAGACCCGCGTGCCACACTCGATCGAAGGCTTTAGATATATCACAGAAGACCATACACGAGGACTGTTTATTGTCATATGCTTGGCTTAATTGATGATAGATGTCAATGAGTTGATAAACAGTAGAATGTCCGGGAAGAAAACCTGACTGAAGCGGATAAATAAGATTATTACTATGCAGATGGTTATAGATATGTTTAAACATCACCCTTTCCATTACTTTACCAACACAACTAATTAATGATATAGGTCGATAGTTTGAGGGCACATCCCTTTCTCCTTTTTTAAAAAGCGGCATAACCTTTGCGAATTTCCAACAAGTGGGGAATATGCCTTCTTGAAGTGAACGATTAAAAAGATTACATAATGGATAAACAATTGTGGCTCGAGTTTCTTTAAGTAATTTGTGACTAATTTCGTCGGGTCCACACGCTTTGTTGACAATAAGGTTTGACAGTATATCGTTAATCTCAAGTTCTGTTATAACAAAGTTAGACAAGATATTGTTGGTTTTAATATTCATTAACGGAAATTGAGCATTAGTTGCGTCCACGTTTGTAACTGATACAAAGAAGTCGTTTAAACAGTTGGCTTTTTCTTCGTCGCTACGATAGTATTTAACATTGCCATTGTTATCAGTGATGAGCATAGGAATTTGTTCGGAACTTTTAGAATTTCTGAGGAGCATTTTGACAGTTTTCCAGTAAAATTTTGGATTGTTATTTCTAGAGTCGTTTAAGCAAGTTTCTAAGTTATTATAAAAAGATAATCTTGCGTACTTTTTCATGTTATTTACTTTATTACGTAGTTCGTGATATCTATTCCAGTCAATTAACTGATTGGTAAAAATTGCTTTCCGTTTTTGTCTATCTTTAAGTTTCGCGGCTCTCCTAATATTTGAATGATACCACGGTTTATCTTTAGGGCGAATGGTTACGAAGTGTGTCGGTATACAGCGTTTAGCAAGACCTAGAAAAGTTTTCGTGAAAGCGTCACACACTGTATCTAAGGTGCCATTGTTTATAAATGACCAGTCTGTGGCTTGAATAAGTCTATTTAATTCTGTAAAATTCGCGCGTTTATAGTTCCAGACTCGCCGAGTATATGCAGAAGGTGACTGATAAACGTAGTTAAAATAAGCATATGTACCAAAGTGATCACTGATGTCCTTAGATGTTTGATAAATACCTGAGTGAAGAAAATCAACGGTATTAGAAATAGCAATTGGATCAATTAGTGTCGCTGTGTTATCGGTTACCCGCGTCGGTGAAGTAATAACATTAGTAAGACCATTCGTAATTAAGATGTCGCGAAATGTATGATTACTAGCACAGAGTTGGTCTTCATTAATGTCTCCAATCAAAATTATTTTAACAGAGGTTTCAAGAGCTTTTTCAAGACTAATGTTAAGACGCTCCCAAAAATCGACTGTGGCACTTGGTTTTCTGTAAAAAACTGTAGATCATGTCTATTGATTTTGATCCAAAGAGATTCCGGTAAATGTCGTTCTAGTTCTATAAGTTTTTCCGACGTAAAATTATCGGACACATAAGTTAATAGACCACCTGAATGACAGGTACTGTCCTTCCGGTAAAAACTTGGATAATCGTCCAGAGTTAATAACTCGTTATTAATTGCATTATCAAGATGTGTTTCAGTGAAACACAATATGTCAAACTCAAACCAGTTGTCTTTAATATATTCCATCTTATTTCTAATACTTCGAATGTTTTGGTGAAAAACGGAGAAACAATTAATTTCGTGAGTTTCATTCGGCCCCGGATTTCGCTCAACGGATCCGCTGATAAGAAGCATCATCAAAGCAATAATTGATATAAAGTATTCGCTACTGGGTATAGAGTCACTATATTCTGTGATAGAACTATGCGACATATAACTAATATTGTTATTTAAGTTTAGTACCTGGTAACTTGTAAAGAGCGCTGTAAAAAATGCACAGTTTTGATTCGTCAAACTAGTAGAAATAAAATCTAATGCAATACTCAAGTATATAAAAACCTTAAGACTCAGATAAAGAAGTAACGAGATCATGTTCATATATGGATAGTAGACAGATACTGATTTTTTGTACAAACCATGCAAATTGTTATAAAAGTTACCAATTGCCATCCGCCATGCACCTATACTGTTACCTATGTGGGTACAACGTGGTTACATAGACTATTGCGGATGACACAGTTTTGACACAACAGAGACCATCGGTGCATACACTGTCAGAAATGGAATTAAAATTTAACAGAAATGTGAACAAAAAATGTAACAGAAAAACATATCTAATAAACACTTGTACACCTATTTGAATATACTGTTTAACGACCGTCATTCCAATCCAATATTAAATTTATTCTGGTGCAGTTGTCTAGACCATGCGTTAGAGATTTAATTATTTATCGCTGTGTGGTTTGCGAACGTACATGCGTGTTACTAGCCTTAAAGGGTAAGAAACAATAACAGTCTCCAATCAAGGGTCATACGTAATGCTTTCATGCTAAAGGCGACATAATCACGCCCGGTAAACATTCGCTCCACAACCAAAACGAGAACATAACAAAATGATCGAAGGCCACTTCCGAATAAAAGCGAAAGCATAGTTTTGTTTACAATAAGTGCGTACGGCTATTTTTATCTCCGTACGTGACAGTAAAACGTATCTTCTCGATTATCACAAATCATGAATTTAGTACCATGAAAGAATAAGGAAGCTTCGCGGAAAACATAGTTTCAAATTTTTAATATGTGAATTGTTCCGGTTAGAATTTTATTTCCAGGCGAACACTGCTGTATGTTTTTTCTCACAAACTTGTCATTTCGATGAAATTTTGTTCTTCGAAAAATCTATTCGTCAGTTCGTCTTTGCCTCAATAGGATATATTGCGAACCATAATCAGAACATTTCTTAATTTTAAATTTGTTGTAATAAAAATGAAGATGCAGCTACTGTTTTAAGTCCGAATATTAATCTGAATTATGTGTTTTGACAGTAAAAGTGTGATTTAAATAGCCTGTCGTTTACTCATCTTCTTTTCTTCATAACACGGTATTTTATATTTATTAAATGTTTGGTGCACCCTAGAACCTGGTTTAAACCCCCAGTGGCAATTTGATTTGCCACTGACCGTTCCAAGGCGGTAACTCCTCGGGATCTTAGTTTTGTTAATTGTTAGTGGTGTGTCTTTTGAAACTGATAATTTTATTAACCATGCTCTCTCCCTCTCTCTTCTTCTTGACTGTGTGGGGAGGCTGTTTTTCTGAATGTGGCGATTCCTGATATGCATATTTCACCTTTTTGTAGATATAATACATCTTTATACGTGTGTCTGGAAATATTATATCTGATCACATAATTATAAACCTTAATGTATAAATAAAATGTTTAAACTCCCTATAGTTATGATCGATTAGTATACATCATATGCTTTTTTCTGGCCAAGTACATTTTGTAGATGATTGTAATCGTTCATAAAATAATCTTTGAACGTCACTTTAATAAACATTGACTTACTAACTTTCTATAACTAGCTAACTATATACCTGGAGCTTGACAATCAAATTTGAATATTTCATTTCTAGATTTGATCCTGTATATGTTATCATTAAGGAACGACAACGCGCATTTTTATACTGTGATTTAACATGAGTTCTAGTTCTATTATAATAATTTACATGGTCCAGTTTGAAGAATATACTCGTATCTTGTGGCTGGAACCTTGTTAAGTTTGACACTATGTTTAAGGCATTTCTATTCTGTCTTAGGTACTTAAAAATGAATGGATTGAAGATTTGGTTTCACTTCTTTGATGATAGAAAACAGACTTTTCTCTTTTTTCCTTTTATAGTTTTCTATCTGGAGGAAACAAAATAAAATAACTAGAAATAGAACATATTATATTGAATATTATTTATACTTGCGACGACAACATGTAAAATACAATCATTAAAATATGTAAAATAGAAATTTAAAATCCCCCGAACGTAACAATTGTAAAACAAATCGTATACTCTGCTTAAGTAAGCCTATTTATGAACAGCAGCGGAAATGCATAATACTTCCCTCACGACCTAGGTGTTGAGTACAAGGAACAATTAACAAATATCTACATGTCAAGAGCTACCGAGAGAACCTATGTCTTTGTTTAAGACTGTTCAATCTAAGAGCCTTGAACAATATGAAAGGGTTTGTTAACAAGGTGGCGATGCCTTAGACTGTGGCTGATATACCAAATATATATTAATTTTTCTCAAGCTACTTTGCTTATATGATTGAATGAAATGTTGAGCTATGTGATTTACAATGATTTATGTACGAAACTAATAAGTGTTGATCACAGACGTTTTGGCCTAAACACCTAGATGGGTTCTTTCTAAGTCACGACTTTCTATCTATGGACTATCTATGGAGCAGCTTCAACTCTGTGGACGTCAGCCACTACTATTGTGTTGGGACTATGAAGTCCAAACCGTATGGAGTTCCCAACTCCTATACTAGTCTGTCTGAATCTTGATAACGGATTGTTCAATCTATGCTACCTTCTCAGAGAAGCAGTGCTTCGTAAGAGACTATGGCAGCTATCGGAAGAACCGTACACTGTTAATCTGATGAAGCCTTTGTGTTACAACACTACAATTGTACTACGTACTTAGTTACCGCTCTGAGGAGCGCTTACGGAGAGAACGCGGAAACCTTTCGGTAGCACAAAATTGGCCTCGCTAAATACTTTAAGCCAGCCAATTGGTCTTGCTAGCTATCTTAAGCCAGGCAGTGTTGCATTTACACAACTTCTTGTTCCAAAAGTTGAAACCGCCCCTTTATATTTACCTTATATTTGACAATACAATGGTTATAAGCTACAATACAAATTCGCATAATTTTTCCTAAGACTAAAACGTCTTTAAATCTCAAAATTCACTAAATGTTATAACTTTCACAAAATGACATTATCTAGCAAAATTGTCAGTGCATCAATCTGTATGAATAAAACAACTTCAATATAATCGATTTATGATTTCATATATATATTTATATATGTATATACAATAAAACAGACAATTAAAATCATTCCTGACACTACACAATCAAACAGTTTACAGTTTGATCGAGTATGGAGTTATGTTTTCGCTCTTCCTCCTATTTTTTCGTTCTGCAACTAGCTCTTTATTACACAACTAAAAAGGACAAGTCGGAAAGACATGTTTGTAAGAAAAGCATGCATGTATGTTTTCCGTAAAGCTAAATCATTCTTACACGGCAATACATTCCCCGATATTTGAAAAGATTGGGTTTTAAGTCATTAAGTTCAAAATATGATGGTCATACTCGCTTTTTGTATACAAAGCAACGCGTTCGCTCAATCACGGAAGTAGCTTTTGCTCATTTTTGTGTTCTCATTTTGTGGAGCGAATGTTTACCGGGCGTGATAATGAAAAGACGTAAGTATGGCTTAACAAATAACACGATTTAAGTGTTTTTTAAGATTTTGAAAAAATATAGTGCCATGTTAGTTTGTTTACAATTAACATTTACTTAGGTTGTTGTTGTTGCTTAGGAAGTTTTTGTTCGTATTTACCTTTTGCAATAACATAAGCAAAATCTCGAAAATAACATAAGAAAGAAACAGAAT
Source organism: Corbicula japonica (assembly GCA_038501625.1). Classification (NCBI taxonomy): domain Eukaryota; kingdom Metazoa; phylum Mollusca; class Bivalvia; order Venerida; family Cyrenidae; genus Corbicula; species Corbicula japonica. The sequence continues at coordinate 740,629 of JAZAYU010000206.1, forward strand.
ACTCTATTTTATAAAAATATATTTTGGTATTGTCTTTTTAATAGACAAAAACGCTAAATGAACGCTAAAATGAATGGAGTAAATTTACAAATATATACTGTCTTGGTAAAAGGTATACGATAATGCTGAATATTTGACTGCAAAACAATTATTCTTAACAAAATGTTTGAGCAAACTCCAAGCTGGTTTTGGTGGAAGACATTTCATCACAGAATCTTTTTATCTTGGGCTTACTTTAAAAAATAATCAAAATTAGTCTCAATCTGCTAGATACCCTCGTTGTTACCACTCCGTCAGTTCAGTACCGCCAAGTCATATCAGAAAAATCGAACAACAGCAAACTTCGGGTTTCAAAGAATGGTTTAAGATTACACAATACCTGTATTCTATATAAATCTCTTAAATATGGATAATAAAGTTTTAAAAAGAAGTGTACTGTGTTTGTTATTTTACATATATTCATACTTAATTAAAGCAATCAGAATTTTCTCTTTGTTGCGTTACTAGTTTAAGCTATTTTGACACTGGATCGAAAAATAAGCGTGTTATAATCAAATTTTTGATATAGTGATAATAGGTAGGGGGCGTAACTTACATATGGGCGTGATCGAATAACATGAAATGTAAATGTGATTCGGCCGTCCATGTGTATTTTAGCAATAACTCACTGTCAGACCTGTGCCAATTTTAAGATGATGCCTCCTTCACCAAAATTTCAAAGGTGATGATAAGGAATAATGTGAGTGATGATAAGAAACACATATTTGAAATTTAAAGTAAATCCCTCACTAAATGTAGAAGTGAAGCAAACCAAATGAGTAAGGGCCCATAACTCTGCTAAAATTAATTCAACAGAAAATCCTGAAGATATGAACAACTAGACTAGGGTAAAACAGTTCTGTGAAATTCCAATGAAAGGATTTTGCAGATGGAGTGCGGGCAATGTTTTAATAAAGAAGTTATATAAAAATGACTAAGGGCCAATAATTTGGCCAAAATAATTCAAGTGGAAACTCCTGACGATATGCACAACTAGGATTGTGACAAGCATTCCTGTGAAATTTAAATGAATTCCGCCAAAAGGTTTTGGAGATGAAGCGTGGACAAGATTTTTATATAGAAGTTATAGTAAAAAGTGACAAAGAGCCCATAACTCTGGCAAAAATAATCCAAGCGGAAACTACGATGATAAGCCCAACTATGCTTAGTAATAAACATTCCTGTGAAGTTTCAACGAAATCCCCCAAGCTGTAATGGAGATTAAGCATGGACCAGATTTTAATATAGAAGCAGCAGTTTTGGAGAAGAAGCGAGGACAAGATTTTACCGGACTGATATTTTGGAAAGACAAACGGACGGGTGGACGGATGGACGGTACGTATTAGTTATCGTTTCTTATTTTTAAAAATACGGAATATATTGCAAGCGAGCCGAAGGCGAGCGCAGCAATATGTTCCGTATTTTTAAAAATATGAACGATAACTTGCTTACAGTTTGTCACGTCCGCACACTGTAGGAAAGTCACGTAGGCCAAATATCACTGTATTTTCTCTGTATCGGAGTTCATATCGGGGACGAATTGCAGAATATGGGAAATATTTTTCAAATTTAAAACGAAATGCAGCAATCTCATTGACTTTCAAAGTAGGACAAACTGTAAGATTATTATATGCCTCTCGTCGGGGGCATAAAAAGATGAAACGATTGACAGAGTGATTAATTGTACCTATATTTATCAAACGCGTTGGTATAAACATTAAACGTCTCCTTAAAACTTGCAACAAACTGTGCACTAAACATACTTAAACCATAACCTAGATTTTAACTGTGGATTAAATTCTGCAATGTGTATGATTAATATATTCCAGACACACTAGAACTGACAGTTGGTTCCAGACAAAAGAATTGTTATGCTCTCGTGCGTAAGAATGAAACATGATACTAGTGCCCTCATCTGAGAATGATGTCAATTTTGAATAATGGTTCGAAAATGTGGAGTCAATGAATCTTTCTTAACAAATATAAAAATTTGAAAAAGGGAAGTAAATTAGAAAGCACAATTAAATAAAATTATTTCGGAGGAATTTAATGTTACCTCAATTACGTGAATAATTGTTGAAATGACGTTATGCTGACTTAGCGGAACAACTTGCTGATTAGCATTTAAATCTATTAAAATAAAATTATTGTTAATTTTATGTTTACCCTTTTTAGGTCCTAACATTTAATAAATTAAGTGTATGTCAAAAAGATACATTAATAACATTTATTTGTGCAAAGATCGATCTTTCGTCCTGCATTTTGCCGTTAGGTCGATTTTGATAATTTTCTTTCTTTATGGACGAAGTGCATGACAACTGTAGGATTTTTAAAGTTACATTAATATACCGGTATAAAATTCTGAAGACCTACAAAAGAGAAAGAAACCATTCAACACAAGGTAGGATAGGTGTAACTGAACATGAGGCTTACTTCACACAATTGCTTTTGAAGAGCTTCTGTCGCCTGGTGTTTGTTAGGTGCAAAAGGTATCAAACAAAAGCTGGTTTAACACAAGTCATCTTTTTTGTATAATATGCTTAGCCATGGTTAGTTTAGGCGATTTACAAACACTAGAACCTTGCTTAAACACATAGTAGCTTATTGTTTTTCCACTGACCGTTCCAATGCGGTATCCCTCTGGTTCTCATGTTCGTTGATTGTTTGTGGAGTCTATTGAGAAATTGAGACATGCTCTCTTTTCTTCTTTACTTTTTGGCTGTGTGAGGGGGTTGTATCTTCTGGATGTCGCAATTCCTGATGTTCATGTTTCACCTTTTATACTAGCAGTCTATGATTTCTGGATCAATGTAATTGGACCAAATGCTTCGTGATCATGTTCATAAACATTACATTGCATTTCCTGCGAAACCTTTAATTAGCATTGTGCAACCATGCTACAAAAAACTTATAAAACAGACTTTATTTCGAAAAATGTATAACAGAAAGCAACAAACAATTTGCATAACAATTTTACAATAGCAAAAATGGTATACCAAGTCAAGTAGATTGATTCTGACATAAAAACTACAAATGAGATAACCCCGCTTTATGTCTAGAGTGAGCACAAAATATTATCTGTAATGTCTTAAATGGGTTTATTGCTCTAGAATTATGTACAGATAATGTCATTTTATGTCTTTGACAAGGGCCTTCTCAATACGGTCGATGAAAGTCTCTTAAGATGTGTTTGATAATTTTTCTGAACCGGTATTTGAGTCGCAATCTTTTATTTATTTCTTGCAAGCTTTTTGAAATACAAATTTTGCCTTTTGTTCTACTGGTGTGGCGTCACTAATATATAGCGGTTCGATATTTTTCGTGAATAATCTTATTATTTTCAACTTTTAAAACTTAACACGGTTAACATGTTTCAAAATTTGTACAGTGTTTAGCATATCGCTTAAAAAGGTAGGAATTTGGTTGAGTTTTATGCATATTCCCAAAATCAAAAGGATAAGTAGCACACTAAAAGTTGGGTCGCCAGAGGGGCAATTTTTTGTATTGAACTGCCGAATCGAATATCGGATATACAGGAAATTATCCGATCAAATACAATGAAATTTCTTTCCCGTAAAATCTGGAAATTACCTATTTTAAAAACGACACTTAACCGTTTGAGAGAAATGTGGTTATATTATACATCTTAACTTTAAGGTCATATTAATATTTTCCGTTTATTCTTAATCGTCGTTGCATTCTGATGTACGTGCATACTGTGTTAAGTATCTTAGCATTATTAGAATCTACATGTGTCAATGTGCTTCAGTTTATTTCAAATTTGTCTTAATAAACCTTATAATCCTTCTACCAAACTGAAATCACCAGAGTCCGCAGAAATCGTGACAGGATTGCAAGGGAATTATTTCGTCCGCAATTGAAAAGGCCCGAGGTATCGGAAAAAGAGATTATTTTGCCGAGATAAATAGACAGTTGATCTTCAGGAATCAAGCAGATAATTCTTAACATAAAGTAACCACAGAGACTGTATGGCAAGGAAATGAAATATTAGTTATGCCAATGAACCATTTCAACAAATCATGCTGTTTGTTGTATATAGGAACAGACATGATAATTGATCAATGGTTTCGGTAGAATGAATATCGGTTTGAAGAAGAGGTAATAATTTGTTGATTAAATAAATTTACGCTATTTACAACCTCAAATGAAGAACGAACTTGAAATATGTTATCCGATAAAAATAATACAAATACAGTTTTAAATAGTTGATTCATGTTTTTGAGTCCGTTCGTCTAGGCTCATTGACCCTGCAAAATCTTTCACGCGCCCCTAGCGATTTTTGCCAATTTCAATGGTTTCAGTTCTGAGACTTATCAGTTACACTAGCATCACTGATTTGAATTACGGAGTTACTGTTAATGACCGCCATACTCCAAGCAATTACATACACAAATCTTTCATATTTTGACAGAGTGTGACGGTTTTACAATAAGCGGAAATAAATCAATAAAAGCCTCGTACTACGCAGTACACTTCGAAAATGTCGATCGTTACCGCAAATTTTATTACTGAAGTAGAATAACACAGATACCAGAGCCAGATTTTCGTGTTCACTTAGTAATTTTAAACTGTTTTTAAAGAAAGAATTAAATTGGAATGTACTATTACCATCAATGCAGAACACATGGAATCAGGCTGTCATATGGTATTTCCCGTCATTGTGCTATCTGTTATTTTGAATTATTCGTCTAATCGAGAATAGCTTTCATATATGCGTCGGCGGAGAACACAATTATAGTATATGCGTAGTAATTTAGACCAGTAATAAGGTTAAATGAAACGTCATTTTTCTTGTCTCAGAGTACCAGATAAAACTCTCACAAATCCTATATGAACATTAATTAGAAAGCTATTTTAAGACAATGTTACGCAACGCAAAATTGTATACCTATGCAATTTAGTGTTGATTACCTACAGTGTTCGACCTGGTTGTCATAAATAAACTGAAAACCAACAGTCAAGAATAATGGTAATCCTTACCGATATACATGAGTGAGTGCAAATAATAATAATAATAATAATAATAATAATAATAGCATAGACATTCTACCACATGGTTGTTTCAGTTAAGTTATCCGTTTCAATTACTTCCCTTGATGGTAATGTGCTAATTTTAAACCATGCAAATCATTGTGGGTGACTTTTTAGGCATATTTTAACTAGCTTGATATGAGGATTCGGCTGGTATGTACTGTGTCTGTCTCTGGCATGGTTGGCTAAGCGCTGCCATGTTTGTCTGGCTTTGGGATTATCTATAAATGTAATATTAAAAATGAATCTTTCAAAGCCACCGACAAGGACAAATATAAAAATATTCAAGTTTCGGTTCGATTTAGCCAGTTCATGGACAGTAATGGAAATGAATATTACTGCCAGTAACAGTTAGTAACAAATACATACATGTATACAGTCATATGGAAGTGGAAGTAAAACATTTCAAGTTAAACCTGGTTTTATGGCTCACAATCTTACACCTGATAAATGTTCCATGCAATAGACATTAAAAGAATAATAGCCGATTTCACTGAAAAATAGAATGACTTAGGTACTCGATGAACTCCGGGCGATACTCAAATTAACTTCGAAATTGAGTGCGGACAGCTGAAATCGGTGTAATATTACAAATTACTTTCAGGTTTGTCTGTACTAGAAATCTATTTATAAGCATTTTTATAATATCACATGACATCAACAGCTGCGCACTGCCTTAATTACATAAGATACAAACCCCTTGAATTACTAATGAGAAGGCGTTATACTCAAACATTTACTTAACTTAAACAAAGGCGTGTAAACAAAAATATCAACTATAATTAAACGACTTCTTAAATGGCATATGAGCTTATCAAGACACAGTTGTAGTTGTTGTTGTTGTTGCTGTTGTTGTTATAAGTTCACAGTTTTACTGTTCTGTCCTACATGTAGCTTTTAGACTGGTCTAAATATATAGTAATTGATATTTAGTTCAGCGGAAAAATCATAAACAAATAAATTAGTCCTTGGTTTTAGAGAGAGGAATCTGTTCCGAACTGTTACAGTTTCTATATGATGTTGAAGGCAACAGCTGTCATAGTTAAATTTACCTTCCTATTCCAATGGCGCATAATGTAGTAATTATTACATTCACTTACGTGTATATTGTCCAGCGTTAAATCAAAAGCCACCAAACACGACATATGAACATACTGCAGGCTCGGTTTTGGATTGAGCCTGTTTATGTGCACTGCACACGCCGCCTAGCCTCGGGTTGAGCGCAAGTCAATATTTAACAATAGTAAATTTCCTATCCACCCCAAACGATGGTATGCATATGACGGTGAACATGGAATCTTCAATGCGGTATATTCAGATTATATACCATTCCATGTTCTGCGGCGTATGGTCCCCAGATAAAGAATGGGTTTGCCCTAAAAGAGAAAACAATTGGCGGAACTAAACAAAATAGAATTTTAACAGGGGATCTGATAATATAAATCCTGCATACATGTATCACAGACAACGCCCAAGACAAAATTTAAAAAGCAGGAAGTTTATCATTGGGTGTGATTGAACAATATGGAAATCTTTATTGAGTGAGGTACTGAAATCACAAATCTGTATAATGGCGGAAAATTTAAAGCAAAAGTAATTAGCAGTTTTTATTATCTTTTTTTAAAATTGAGTATGTTTTTTATTGAAGTCCGTCTCAAATCAATGTAACACCTTTTTTAACAGCGTCTTCTTCACTGCGTTATATTTCTCTCTTTTGATACATGAACATCACCTCAACGAGGCTGATTATCATTTTAAAGATAGTTCTCGTTCTAAAATTCCATAAATATCCCCTGGTAATTTATTTCTGTGGCCTGAAAACTATCATTTGGTGCGCGACATAGCGACTCAGCCTTGTAACTTGTGTTACCCGAATAAAAAAGAACGAGTTGTCATATCAAATGCTTACAATAGTTAGAAGGCAGAACGCTGTTTGGTTAAGTTAATACCGGCAAAATCCCGTTAATGTCAAAGTGGATAAGTGTCTGTTTTAATGAAATTGTAGTCATACTGATAACTCGGTATTTTAAATTCAAAATAATCGAGAAAAGTATATATCAGTACCAGTAACAGTAGCAGCAGCAGCAGTAGTAGTAGTAGTAGTAGTAGTAGTAGTAGTAGTTGTTGTTGTTATTGTTGTTGTTGTTGTTTTTGTATCATGCAATCTAACTGCCGACGTATACAAGCAAAGATCGGGATCATCTCAAACATAACATAGTCACTGAGTTACATTATGTGCGCTAAATGAAAATGCGTTTATGCTGCAAAAAAACGTTTGATGGTAAAACTTGATTTGAACAAACGTTTTATATTATTTTTTAAACTGGAGTTATTACGTCATATCCGATACCTAGTTTTCTTCCATTACGTGCGCCTTCATATTTGAAAGTGACTAAGAAAACGTTGGCAAGGAGCAAAAATATTATTTTACAAAATTTAATTTGTTTTAAGTGTTTTCAGAAAAAAATATTACAAACAAAACTTATAGGTCTTTTTCGAAGTGACTACTGATTTAAGATAGCAACCATTGACAACATTCATAATGACGTTTATGAAGTCGAAACACTACTGAATCTGATTCTTTTCATTGCAAGAGTTGAATTTCATATGAAAGGCTAGGGTTTTTATTCATATTTTAACATTATACAAGATTTATATACAAGTTCATTCCTTGTTTAAATATTTTTAACTGTTTTAGCTTTTTTTAGAATTCTCATTGGGAGATACAGTACCTTCATGTTCAGTAGTTTCTAATGTAAAAGTTGTTGCTATGGTAACATACTTCATGATAAGGATTTTCATACATATTAAAAAATACAATTGACATCACATTTTGACTTTTTTACAAGCACTCAGATCTTGTAAAATTTAATATTTAACATTTAATGTTTTCAATAATATATATAGTTCTTTCTCATCTGGCCCCATTTTCTGAGTCACATCCAAATATCTCCTTAGATGCTTTAAGGCCCGCCTTCAGTCGTCATTGCACTGTTATCGGTAAAATTAAAGAAATATCAAAATATCTTTAACGGCAAAAATCAGTTCAATAAAACTTTACACAAAAAATCGTTTAATTAATATGTATCTTCATTTTACAAATGTTGAGAACAGTTAGAACACTAATGAAAAACAAGCTAGAGCTTAATATTCCCTTAAATTCTATTAACATTTATTTTGCAAAACTAAACAACACAAAAACATAATTTTGAACATGTTCCTGACAACAATGTTTTGTGTACTTTTTGAAGAACTCTGAATTGCGCAGAGAGAAAGCAACGTTGTCACCCATTTCCGCGACCAGGAAGCGGCCTGGAAATTCCAGGTCAAACACACTTTTACAAATATCTCAAAGGTTTTAACATATGTAAGCCAAGAGGTCACATGATATTGTTATAAGTATCATATAACTCATGTTGGCATTTAAAATGATGTTTTGTTTTGTTTACCTTAAATTATGAATTAATGTCAATATATTTTTTTTAAAGTAGTAATTAATTGTCTTATCATAAGCATGATTAAGAAAAATTAATAAAATTTATTTGTGCAAAGTTTCATTGAACTGCATTTTGCCGTTAGAGAGATTTTGATATTTTTCTTTTGTTATCGATGAACGTTCCATGATGACTGTAGGCAGTCCTTAAATCGACGATATCATGTTTAATTGTGTTTCATGTGCTCCCATAACTAGAAAAAAACTAGTTGAAAAATAAAATTTATCTCTTTAGATTAAAATGCTTCAGCAAAGACCTGTAGATATGGTATTATTAATGTACATACACAACTGGGAACAGGCAAAATGTAGTTTCTTGCACACTACATCAAAAAGTAATTTAAAACGTGCTGAATTGCGAGAGCAAGGTTATATTTATGTTTGACATTTAATGTACCTTATTTTTTGCGGAAAATCTGGAATGCTATTTTTTCGGCAACAGGGATGAAGACAAACATTATGCTGATGACTTATATTGAGATTTCGATCGATGAACGCCGATTAAATCTTTTTATCGTTTTAAATATTAATGCTTCCCGTGTTGGGTTATATTTGCCATTTAAAGTACCTCGATTTTAGGCGGGAAATTGGGAAATCTAATTGTTATGAGCGGAAAACGTGGTCAAGAAAACATAATGTTGTTCACTTACATGGCGATTTCGATCGATGAACGCCGATTAAAGCCTACTATCATTATGATAATTTCGCAACGTTATTCCTTATAATTGCATCAGACTTGCAAACAACTACACATTTGCTCTGTTATAAGCGACTAATAAATGATCATTTACTGGTCAAAAACCTGATTTGCAGAGTCGTTTTGACGGAGTATAGTTTGCTCTGAACATACTTAGTTTTTACTATTAGTTCATTATTTGACATTTTTTAAAATAAAGTATAAAAATGAAATATGATCAGGATTTGCCAGAATCAGTAAAAACAGCCTACCGACACAACCAAAACTTAGAGAGAAAAAGAGAGGACGAGTTTATAAGAGAATCAATTTCAAATTAGACACAATAAAGAGAACCATTGGGGTAGCCACCTGGGAACGGTCAGTGGTAATATAAATTGCCATAATATATAAATATAAATTAAACTGGGGTTTAAATCAGGTTTAAGGGGGCACCAACCAATCACACTTGCCTCAAGAGGTCTCATATAAACAATCAAGTACAAGTTGTCTTGGTGAAATAAATACAACCCCTCCATCCATTCGACACTGTTGCATGCAAAAGCACTCAAACATACAAAACATATGAAGCTAAAAGCATTGTAAAGCAAAAGGGCGGGTACTCAGTGACCTTACCGAGATCAGAGCCCCTGGAGTCAAATCAGCAAGAACACGATGGCATTATAAGATATAATACTACAGTTTAAAAGTTCCCTATTTCAAGCGTGCATCCAAGTAATATATTTCATTGGTGTGAAAAATACCTTCATAATCATCAGTATCCCATCTTCAATGTGTGACAAGACCCATATGTACACAATATGAGCTATTTTTCTTTCCTGTTCAAACTTTTTACGTACATAAAACGAAGATACATTTAATAACGATTATTTGTGCAAACTTTTATTAATTTGCATTTTGCCGTTACAGGGATTTTTTTTCATTTGTTACAATGTACCGAGGATTTTGCAGTGACGACTGAAGACAGCCCGTAATAATACGATACAATGATCTTAAAAAGCAAACGGCGTTGATGGGAATGATTTTCTTTTATAAGACATAATCACTATATGGAAACAATCTCTATCCTCCAGCGGTCGTTGTGACGTGATTAAGATATTTTAGTTAGCAAGGAAGTAAGTATTGCGCAATAATAGATCTTTTACGCTAATTTCTAAGTTTAAATCAACAGAAAAAAGCAGATACATGTTGTTTTTTTCTTAGCAGTGTAAAATTTCTTTTGAACGCATGCATGTCTTCGTAAATTAAGTAAAAACTAAAAATATTGCAATCGGCTTCCATTCTTGTAAAACTATACGGATAATATATCATTTCGCGTTGCTTTGGATTGTTACTCTTAAATGATGTATCGAGTTAAAGTAGGCAACAAAAAGAAGACGTAGTAAAGCAAACCTTTAATGTTTGATAACATTATATCTACTTGGTGCAGACTGGGCAAAATCTCATGTAACCTTTCACAAAACATACAGATTGCATATTTATAATTAATTATATAATTTTAAACATAATCGGTAAAGATATACACTAATACTGTCCCCACAACCTAGCATAAATTTAGTGTACCGAAACCATATTTAACACGCTGGTCACTTAAATAGCTACGTCGTGACATAACAATTATTATAAAAATATTCTTGTTGTGTCGTCTGTGATAGCAGATAGACATATAGGGATCCTACCACTATCATATGAAACTTAATTTCATTAATAACTTTGAAGGTTTTTGCCCTTTTCAACTCAATTCTTGAAATATATCATCTGCATGAACAAAGTCATCGGTGACATCAAGAATGATAACTCCTGTTTCACTATTCTGCGTTCGGGACGTCAAATTATTATGTGATTATATTTTGCCGGTCTGATTGTCATCTGATCATCCGCCTATGGCGATATATTCTCAAATATCTTATCAAGAAACCAAATAACTAATATCATGGTTTTGCATCCGAGTAAACCAACATATTTTTGATCATGTAAATCCATCACAAATCAAACTCGTATGACAGTGAAAGAACTCCAGCTACTTCATCTAACTATATTTCTCTTATTCGTATAGTAACCTGAAAATCTTATCAACGCTGTTATCTTTTTAAAGATTGTTCTTGTTTAACGCGTTTGACACAAACTCTTTAAAACTTTTTTATCATTCCCCGAAACGCAAATGACATTAGAAAAGTAGCCGTACACGAGTGTTGAACGAATTTCCCATGAATTCGAAATTTCTACTATAGATTTTAAGATTAGAAATAATCTCGATCATTTCTCGGTTTTCCATATCCATGATTTGGAGCATTCTAGTGAATGATAAATTAAAATTGACAGAATCGTTTTACAATCGATGTCAATGTAGTCCTAATTGCGAATCATTGAATACAGTAAGTTTTTATTAACACGCAATAATATTTCCAAAGCTATAATCAAAAGTGTAGCTGACTATGAATAAGTAGATAGGCATGTGATTGTCTATTTATTTAACCAGAACTGATCTTAATGGCAGATAGGCTGATAGGAGTGAATAATATTTTTTCCAATCATCAGTATTCATCAAGAGAACATGACGACATCAAATTTGTAAACCTTCTTTCCGATAAACCATAATTAAATATACTTGCCTGTCACGTGACTGGTAAGTTATCGATAACGTACTGTAAACAACATTTCAGTTATCATATTGCTTTATCATTTATAGCATCATCGGCTGAACATCGAGAGTTAATTAACCGCCGGGCGATGACGATATTTGTATGATAATGCCATTGTGAAGCATTATTTGATTTAATAGAAAAAAATAATTAAATTTACTGCAAAAACAGTCTTCTTAAAGTCTTTATTCTTCATTCCATGTGTCCTAATGGACACATTAGCTTTTAACTTGTCATTGAATGTATTTTTTGTACATGAAATATTTCTTATTCAAAAAGAAATGTTATCGTTGGATAGACCATAGTCAGAGTATTTTGATACAGTGACCGCTAACAATCTGCATACTGTGTCCCACCAACTGTAAGGGCAAAAGTAGCATTAACTCATAAAAATAAGATTGGAGACCAGTCTCAAATCTCAAGCATCTGATTAGCTGAAATGGCGACCAGCCGCGATTTCAGCCAATCAGATGTTTGAGATTTAAGACTGGTCTCCAGATTTCGTTTTAAGTTCTTGGGAACAGTTGTCACAATAGTTACCGTTTTCAAAAACATTTAATGTCTATAGGTTTCACCAGTCACTATCATATCAACGACCAACTGTCCATAGTGTTGTATTGTGACTTAAGAAGCCTGTACCTTACTCAGCGCACCTGGTCTAAGAACAACAAGCTTAAAATCATGAGTTTGTAGTAGATTTCGCAACAGGGTCTCGGTAGCTGAATTGGTAGAGCATCGGCATGGAAAGTCGGAGGTCCGAGGTTCGATTCTTGGCCGAGGTTTCTTTTTCCATCCCAAATCTCCCACATAGGCGTCTTGGACAGGGCGATTACCCTTGGAGCTCCTTTGGGCGAATCATGCGGTTGGAATATTCGACCCGAACCTAGTCAGACCTAAGCAGACTATTGCGGACATTTGTAAATTAAATGGAAGTGTCTCGTCAAAGTGGGGAGGAAAGCAGTAGATTTCGTACCAGTGGCCTCATAGCTCAATTGGTATTGGTAAAGCGTCGGCACGGTAAGTCGGAGGTCCGAGGTTCGAATCCTGGCCGAGGCTTCTCTATCCAAATTAAATCTGGCACACGTCCAAATGTCATTGGACTTTTGAATACTTAAAACACCTAAATCTTGTCAAAGTTTCAAGCTCAAAATACAGCAGTTGTCATCATGTTAAACGAGATGATCCTACAATTTTCAAACAATGTGTCAAGGTGTATGTAATTCAGAGTTATTGTCTAGAACTCTGTAAATATACATATGACAGAACAATAAATGTACCTAACACGTGACAGGTGCAGTACTGACAAAAGCGGCACTTCGAGTCAATAAATTCTACATATGACTTTTCGGCATAACAAACCTTAGTATTAGCTGCCGATATTTTATCTCCGAGTCAATAACATTAATTAGAGACCTTAATAATATTATATTATAATCGTAATATATCTTGTATTATTATTTTATTATTATTATTATTATTATTATTATTATTATTTTTATTATTATTATTATTTTTATTATAACTCAATGTGTCGAGAATTTATCTTGATTAGAAAACCGATGAGGTATCTTGCTTATTGTCATTCCAATTTTCAGACGACATTGTGCCTGAATATTTCCTGGAAAAATATCTTAATCGTCGTTGTTACTGGAAACAAGAGCACGTCGGTGATCAAAACGTTACAGACAGAAGCAATAAGTTGTTACATGTTTTCAACATATTTATTCCTACTTCCATTAATTATCGTCGTCGAAATAGGTGTTCGGATTAATTAGATGCATTTTTATCGGTAACATATTTTTCACAATAAAATTTTAAAATCTGTTGTTTTTGTGATCTAGAACATTTTAAAAAATACTTTTACGCAAAATAACAATGTTAAAAATATAGTTATTAAAATTGTAATCATCATCATCGTCAGTAGCAGCAGCAACAGAAATGAGCATCATAGTACTGTCCTTACGATAAATGCATTTTGGTGTCGGTTGCAAAAGTACGTAAATGTTACGTAGGCTTGTGTCCAACACCAAAAGTACGGTCGGAACCAAATTTACTTACCTATACCGCTGCCCTGACCTGTATGCAATTGTAGAAATATTGCGAGGATTAAGCCTTAACACCCAACGAAGTCATGATTTTGTTAACGAACTAGGGGATTTAGATAGGGTCTCTAAAATTGTCGCATGTTTAAAAATTCCAATATATATAAATATTTACAAAAAAAATACTTATTATAAATAAAAATAGCCTGCTTCATTTTTGGGAACGATCTCAAACGTTTATAAGCTCATTTAAAAATACAATATTTGGACGGGGTAGAGATAGCGTAAATTCTAAATTGTCCCCTTAATGTGCGTCTCGATATCATCCTGGATCCGTCGCTGTCAGGTGCAAAGAGAATAAGTCTGAAGATCTTAATGTGCGTCTCGATATCATCCTGGATCCGTCGCTGTCAGGTGCAAAGAGAATAAGTCTGAAGATCTTATTGTGCGTCTCGATATCATCCTGGATCCGTCGCTGTCAGGTGCAGAGAGAATAAGTGTGAGGATCCTAAAAACTGCTTGGTTGATCTATACCGCAATCACCAACCACAACAATAACAAAGCCAGATATCAGAGACCGATATCCAATTTAAAATGATATTGCCTCTACTGGAGAGCCAACCGGTAAAGCAACAGCACCAAGCAATGCATTACCGACCGCGCTACCGATTTAGCTAACCGTGACAAGCATTATGAACTATGGCGTAATTACCGTTAATCGGCTAATACTTACAGGACAGATTGACTCACTCTTAATGATTCAGCAAAAACAACAACATGTTAGTGGGAAGGACATTTCGATTCACAGGTTAATTTATAGCGCGATTCAGTAGAAATGTCTGGTGACCATTATATAGATTGCACTACAGATTTATATTAATGTACTGTATTGGTTAGAGTTAAAAAGCTCTCTTTTGTTCTATATAGTATGTAAAAATAATTCAACTAAAAAGAATTTCACATTCGACTACTGTGAATTAAGGAATTGTAACAACAGAGATATACTCCGCAAAATACAAACAATCGACAGCAAATTGTGATGAATGGTGAATTATACGCTGAAATCTGACACATTAACCAAATTAAAGCAATTTCACGTGTTCTGTTCCCTAATAATTGAACCATATTTTTTGGAGAAAAAATCGCCGCAACTTTATGCAAAATCTGCTGTAAACTATGAACTATTCTGTGTGATAAAACTAGAGGCAGTAAATAAAATAAATTCTTTCACCTTACACCGAACTGCACTGGCCGCAAGAAATATTGAAATATCAATCCTTTTATGTGGTGCACCAACACAGCTGACCATTATATGTTACCTTTGTGCTAACCAATCAACAAAACAACCGCGCACACGCGTTTTGTGCTATTTATCGTAGGCAATCAGCAATCTTCGTACATCTCCGCTGTGCTACGATACTTTTCCAGTGATCAACAGATCAAGAGAAAGACAGTGTCCCCAAATAATCATCACTTGCAAAGTTTATTCCCTTTGCCCAGGAAAAGTATGAAACAGTCTTTGCTTAAAGACAACACAACTTAATAGCAATCAATGACTTCGAGAACCAGTGTATTGCAGACTTCTCAAAGAATCTTAACTGACCTTTTGTATATAATTGAATTAAAGCAAAGAAGCATTATACTATGAACAAGACCGATAGGACCATTGGTTTTATATCAGCTCACAGGACAATTTTAAACTGGGCCGTCCGAATGAACGGCGTGTGACAGAAAATTCTTCGGTTACACTAACTTACACAGAAAATGGAAACTGTATGCTTATATTGAGCACATTTAAAGGTTTATAAAGCAGTCTTTAATTCCGTTTTGGTAAATATTTTTGTTTATTACAACAAGGGCTGCATGCGTAGTAATTTTATTATTCTATTTTATGTCATTTGTTTTGATTAGAGGATAACATCAAATGATTATTGTCAACCTCAGTCATTTGGTGCCGCCATTGTTACACAGACCTACATATGATATAAAAGGAAAGAGAACATCGCATTGAACGACACAATATGGTAACACATCCTATGAAATCATAAGATAATTAGCGATTCTAACAATACCCTGACAATTTTCAAGTAACAATGTGCAGTGTGAATGATTCTCGAGTGAGACCATTTTGATAATAATTGTATAGATAACCCCGGCGCCACACAAATACGGCACGGAGCCTAGCCAACCAAGAGACAGCCACGGTACCTAGCATCCGTATCACCCCAAAAACAGCAGGCCATGCAAATATGCCTATATACTGCCACCCACAATGATTGACATTCTGCATGTTTTTTTAATTAGCATACTACCATCAAGGGAGGTAGTTAAAACTGATAACACTACACTGAAGTGAAATAACGTTGTAGGTCCAGTGCGGATCTCGCACTGGGCTCTAGGCTCTAGCATACTTATTAAGCACGCGTTTCACGCCTGAATGCTAAATGGATGCAATTTTATATGTTCGTGTTCTCATGAAAATAAACAGAAACTGACTTTTGGTATTTCGATATTGTTTGCAAGATAATTATATTTACTGATGTGATCCAGATTTATTTAAAGTAGTAAATCTGGGCCACAACTTTATCCGAATGAATTAACAATAGATGTTAATTGAAGTTTACCTTAAATAGCCAATTGTTACATCTATAGTTTGTTGTTGTTTTATTTCATCCCTTTAAAGGTAGACCATTTTCTCCGAGCCGTAATCGAATTGATGACATTATTCGTCTTTGGATCTCGCAAATGGTTTACCGTGTGCCATTATATGTCCTCAAACTCGAAATTAAATACCACACATGCTTACAGTTTAAAAATACGTTGACGAGCTCGAGTGTTTAAAAAACAAAAAAAAGGTCAGCCAGCTACATTTAACCTGTAAGGCGAACTAGAATAAACCGTACTAGCAACAGCAAGACAGTTTACTTTTCTTCTTCATTTTTTCTATTTTTTTCTTTTAAGATTAATTTAGATGAAAATATTCTCCGCACTGCAATTCGATAGTTGTCCGGTAATAACACAGTTTATTATAATAACTAGCATCAGAACTGTGATGGTATTAAAACGTTTACAGAAAACACTGTTAGAAAATGTCAATATTAATATTAAAGGAGAAGTACAGTAACGTTTGCTTACCTCTATATGCCTACTCTACATCGGCTGTGACAGTTGGCAGTTATCATTTGTCCTACGGCGCTTCTATTAAAACCTGTTTATTTCACATAGACCATTAAATTACATATTTTCCATCAACCGCATTAAGCACTTGAATATCTGTTTAAAGTTCAGATGATTATCTTTATATATATTAAAAGCACGCCGCTGAAAAGGATTTTTTATCTTCAGTAAATGCAGTAAAAGTGTGCAGATCTGTACGACTCGATTCCCTTTTATTCCGATTTACTAGTTTTGCACAAACAAATTTATGAGCTAAATTTCAGGGAGCTTATATCAAAACTTTTACTTGAACGGCGCTCGTGATGTTATTTCCACCGCGATTAACTCCATTGAACGCTTTTAATTACAGACAAAATACGCATTCAAATGTGCATCCCTTAGGTTGTGTACTTCATTTAATTAACATTACAATATATTCACAAAAAACATAAACCGCTATGTAAAACAACAATTAAACACTTTTTCCAAAAAACAGAAATCTACTCTATTTTAGACACATACTTTTGAAACCAAATTAACACATAAAACGTTGTTTCTCTCTAATTATTATTTCCTGTTTTTAAGCATTATATCAGGGCTGAGAGGCAGCTTGCAGTCGTTCTTCTCACAGATTGTCAAATCCCTCTAAAACCTGCTAATGTAGTGATAAAATTCGATACGAAACAGGCACTCAACTTATGTCGATAAGTCACCTTGCCTAGTTCTATTGGAAGCCGCGACGATAATTTCGTTGTACAATTTCGTCATAGATAAAAACCAATACATTGTTCAGGCTATACCTTTGAAAAGTGGCGTTCTGCGACGTCGCCTAACAACGAACATGTGTGTTTCCGGCACGGAAACGGACAATCAGATCCGTTACAGAAATTACCACAGAACGTTTTAATGTCACTTCACTGACATTGAAATACACCTTTTAAACACAATGCCTCGTGATAAAGTTAATTGCGGATCAATAGCCATTTAAACTTGAATTATCAGCATTTTTGAGATTTTAAGAAACATGCTAACACGTTATTTGACAACTGAAAACAGAAAAATAAGACATCGGTTATAATATGTTCTTGATTTACCGGAAATAAGCTTATTTTGAAAAAAGCTTCAGAAGTATTTCTACAAAACGTTTTTATGAAAAAAGTAAGTTAGAAATATGAACAGCCATATTCAGAAATCATAGCATCACCATAAAACTAGTAAATAAACTAGCATCGAAAAAATGTAAATATTATGACCACGATAAAAATTAGACATTATAAAACTTCAACAAAAAGAAATGCCACGGGAATCAAAGAAAATTATCATTTATTATGACCAGGAAAAAAACATAAACAATAAACAAAACCAAAACACACGGGGATAAAATTAAGAACGGATAGTGGAGTAAGCGCGAGGTTACATGTACCAGTTGGAACTGGGTTATATATCAGAATGGGTAATGCAGAACGCGCGGATTTTCCAGTTTGAACGAGTAGTGGAGAACGCGTGGGGCTTCCAGTTTGAACGAGTAGTGGAGAACGCGTAGGGTTACCAGTTGGAACGAGCAGTGGAGAACGCGTGGGGTACCAGTTGGAACGAGCAGTGGAGAACGTGTGGGGTACCAGTTGGAACGAGCAGTGGAGAACGCTTGGGGTTACCAGTGGGAACGAGCAGTGCAGAACGCGCGGGTTTACCAGTTTGAACGAGCAGTGGAGAACGCAATGGGTTACCAGTTGGAACGAGCAGTGGAGAACGCATGGGGTATCAGTTGGAACGAGCAGTGGAGAACGCAATGGGTTACCAGTTGGAACGAGCAGTGGAGAACGCGTGGGGTACCAGTTGGAACGAGCAGTGGAGAACGCAATGAGTTTCCATTTGGAACGAGTAGTGGAGAACGCGTTGGGTACCAGTTGGAACGTGTAGTGCAGAACGCGCGGGTTTACCAGTTGGAACGAGCAGTGGAGAACGCAATGGGTTACCAGTTGGAACGAGCAGTGGAGAACGCGTTGGGTACCAGTTGGAACGTGTAGTACAGAACGCGCGGGTTTACCAGTTGGAACGAGTAGTGGAAAACGCGTTGGGTACAAGTTGGAACGTGTAGTGCAGAACGCGCGGGTTTACCAGTTGGAACGAGCAGTGGAGAACGCGTGGGGTACCAGTTGGAACGTGTAGTGCAGAACGCGCGGGTTTACCAGTTGGAACGAGTAGTGGAGAACGCGTTGGGTACCAGTTGGAACGTGTAGTGCAGAACGCGCGGGTTTACCAGTTGGAACGAGTAGTGGAGAACGCGTTGGGTACCAGTTGGAACGTGTAGTGCAGAACGCGCGGGTTTACCAGTTGGAACGAGCAGTGGAGAACGCAATGGGTTACCAGTTGGAACGAGCAGTGGAGAACGCGTGGGGTACCAGTTGGAACGTGTAGTGCAGAACGCGCGGGTTTACCAGTTGGAACGAGTAGTGGAGAACGCGTTAGGTACCAGTTGGAACGTGTAGTGCAGAACGCGCTGGTTTACCAGTTGGAACGAGTAGTGGAGAACGCGTTGGGTACCAGTTGGAACGTGTAGTGCAGAACGCGCGGGTTTACCAGTTGGAACGAGCAGTGGAGAACGCAATGGGTTACCAGTTGGAACGAGCAGTGGAGAACGCGTGGGGTACCAGTTGGAACGAGCAGTGGAGAACGCAATGGGCTACCAGTTGGAACGAGTAGTGGAGAACGCGTGGGGCTATCAGGTTGAAAGGATAATGGAAAGCCATAAATACCTGAAGGGTTATAGGGTTATATACAAATAATCATGTTTTCACTTATTTGTATTTTACATTTACATAGTCAGACGGGGAGTGATAATAATTATTAAATGTAACACAAACATGCCAATGTAAAACGTTTCAACTTGAAATAGATGTTTTAATCATAATTGATAAGTGTTTTATATCAGTGCCCAAGGTTATAAACTTGAGAATGGAAACCAGTCTCAAATCTCAAGCATCTGATTGGCTGAAATGGCGACCAGTCAGATTCCCAGTGTAGGCACTATCATTTTACCTTGTAAAACTTTCCGGAGAATATCTGTTTCAAAAGAATGAACTTACCTTAAAAGACATAAACTTACGAACATTGTATCGCACATACATGAAGGTTCCACGTTCAACGCCATATGCATACCGTTTGTGATGGATCAAAATTGTACAATTGTACTGTTTGTTGGTGTAAATATTTTTTGCGCTCAACCTGGGTCCTGGCGGCGTGGGAAGTAATATGCATGTCCATTACTGTCCATGAACAGGCTCAATCAAACCGAAGCGGAAATATTTGTATATTTGTCATGTTCGGTGGCTTTCAACGTTCCCTTTTCATGTATTTAATGAGACAGCAAAGACACAAAATATTTCAGGTACGTTGATGCTAGGCTAATACTACTAGATAGAAAATCAGATCAACATTCAGTCGTTCCATGTAAAAGCACGCTGAGCCATTCAGTTTCATATGTCGCATTTCATGTAGAAATTTCAGCGTTTTGTGGCTTGAAAATGATGAGCGTTTCCTTAAGCTGTCAATATTGCAAGGACGGAATGCATTGTTAATGGAAAATTTCCATTCTATATAGAGAGAAAACCCAGCTAAAAAGGAATGTTATTGGTAACTCTATTGAAAGATACACTTAATATACGAAATTAATATTAACCGTTAAACAGGTCTGACAATGTTTCTTCAGCAATTCTGAACATCTATAATATTTTAACCTGTTCATTTGGGGCACGCCACGTCTTTGGTCAATAGTTTGACATTTTAGCTGTTACTAAATTCGGAAAAAAATACATTACAATTACCTATTATTTTTCAATACTAAATGGAGAATTTACACGTTTTTGTATGTTATTTTACCCCGAAAAGCATAATAAGTGAAGCCGTCTGCTCAACATTGTGACGTCATTTAAAGAATTGACGTCAACTGTTCGAAGGTACCTTTTCCCGTGACGCGCTCCATATAAAAGTATCTAAGTCAGGGTTTGCATCAAACATCAGATTGAAACTTCAATGTTTAAAAGGCCGATAATCCGTGTCCTCAATCATCACACATAACACTAAAAGATCCAGATCCAACAAGGATGTGCATACAATTTGTATGTGTTGTAACCCTATACACCATAACTGTAAAATAATTATAACCTTCTTCACTTTTCTTTAGACTTTCTTAACCGTGTTGCGCATCCGATTTAGACTGATATGGTGTTAACAATAACTGCCATAGACAATAAGAAGACACATAAAAACTGGAATTATGCAGATATTTTGTAGAGTTAATATTAACATTTTCTGTTTGATTAGGCCCGACAGGCTTTTTAAAGTTTAGTATTTTTTAATTCACCACTAATTTCCCTCTGATTAACCACCTTTAATATACTCTGGAGTTTATAAATAGGGAAAGCCACACATCATGACATTTCACAAGGCAAACGCGTTGTTAAGGTTACAAACGATGACATATAATGTTTCATATGTGGTTTAAGGCAGTTATAATAAACATCATAATACAAAGTTTATTTTACGGGAGGCGATATAAAGTTAGCTTGGCTTTGACTTTGAACAATCTCAGGCATAAATAAAGAAATAAGCCTAATTAACGCACACTGGCTGAACTTATATGCTTTTTGTTCACGTGACTAGTACATATATTGATTACACAGAGTGATTCCGTTTTATGGAAAAGTGAAATATGCATATCAGCAAAATTAAAGATTAGTTTTGTCATAAACATTTAAAAAAGCGAAATATGCATTTAAGGAATGGCCACATCCAGCTGACGCAGCCTCCCAACACAGCCAAAATGTAGAGATGAAAAGAGAGCATATACTTGTACAATGATTTCAAAATAGACCCCACAAACAATTAACTAGAATGAGAACCTGAGGGGTAACCGCCTTAGAACGGCCAGTGGCAATACAATTTGCCGCTGGGGGGTATAAACCAAGTTCTAGGGTCCACCAACATTACACTTGCCCCAATAGATTCTCATATAAACAAATAAGTACGAATTGTCTTTGGGAAGAAACTCGACAAAGTTGCATGCAAAGGCACACAAACAAATAAAACACATGCTTTTAGAATCTTAAGTTTTGCATGTGTAAGTATTTGTGTTTTACTATGCAACATTGTCGAGTTGATGTTTAGGTTTGTGCTTATTTCACAAGACAACTTGTTTGTTCATAGGAGAATTTGTTTGGGCAACTGTGAGAGTTAAACCTAAAGTGAAATTGTTTTTGCATTAAATTTTATAAAAAGATAACCGATCGGGTGCTATTTATTGTTAATTGTTTATGGTATCTTATTAGATATTGATAATATTGTAAACCCATGCTCTCTCTTTCTCGTTTTAGCTCTGTGGGCAGGCTGAGGTTTCTGAGCGTGACCACTTCTTATATGCCGGTTTCACTGTTGATAAGTCGCCATTTCAGCCAATCAGATACTTGAGATTTGAGACTGGTTTCCAATCTCAGTTTTATAACCTTCAGGCCAAAATGCTTTCTTGTTTGAGATGATCTTGTGTCTGAAACTGTCATGTTATCAAAATCTATAATAAAACATTTGATGTGAAAGGGGCTATTTATTGATTATTTGGTTTTTCAAATTAAACTAGCTTACAACTAATTATATAAGATATCATAAACAAACTTTGCATGCAAGAAAGACAATAACACTAATCAAAGTTTCCACAAACATATGTTTTATGTGAAAAGATTATTAAAATGATAGCCTTCATCGCCTTGCAGCGATAAGACAATTAAATTTATCGAGTCAAGTCTCACATAATTAGCAGCAAAACATGTTAAAAATTTTACAACAGTAATTGCAGATCAGCTAAACAATTTCATTTCCTTATATATATATAAACAATACGTGAGAGTTTGGAAATATTTCGGATTCCAGAATGAATGAGAGATGAATGTTTTATCTACGAGTATGTATTGAACAATGTGTAAATTGAACATTAAATCGAACAAAAAATCTGTGCACAAAATTAAATCACATTGAAATAAAATAAAAAAATTGTGTCAGCTGTCTTAATTAATAAAATTACAACCTTGAACCCCCATATCTATAAGACTAGACGGATTTTCTCAAAAAGCCCTCCTTTTATAGTTTAACGGCATTTATCATACAAGCAGGAAGTCGCGCTAAATAATATACAGTAATGCATGTATCATGATTTTTTTTGCTCTATCACGGCCGTAATTCGAGTCCTTCAAAATGGCCGCCATTGGTGTTTTGTTATTTACAATTATAATCCTCGTCGTTAAGTATAAACATATTATTTTTTTATTATATTTACATAATGTGTAATGTTTTTTAGCTGGTAAAATAAAACAGAGAAGAATTTAATTAAAACTAGTTAATGTTATGTTGCAGCCATCTTGGAATTAAAAAATGGCCGCCATTTATGTTTTATCACAGTAGCTAAACAACTTTAAAAATCTTCTTATCTGAAACCACCAAGCTAAAGTTTTGATATTTGGCAAGAATCATAATCTAGTAGTCGTCTACCACGATTGTTCATAATATGCACCCTATGTCACATAAAGGGGCACATGTTTACAGTTACATGGAAATAACCTAAAAGTTCTACATAATTTCAATGCCAAAATTTTCTAGTCTGAAACCTACAAGGATTAGTGGAGCCTTGATGTTTGTCATACATCA
Source organism: Corbicula japonica (assembly GCA_038501625.1). Lineage (NCBI taxonomy): Eukaryota > Metazoa > Mollusca > Bivalvia > Venerida > Cyrenidae > Corbicula > Corbicula japonica. The sequence goes on from JAZAYU010000206.1 coordinate 764,440, forward strand.
TCATCCTGTGGTCCTTTTCCATGTTTGTTTAAACTATACTATGGCCCCTGGGTCAAAATTACACCCCTCCCCCCAGCGGTTACATGTCTGACATAGACTTAATACTTTAAGGATGGGTTGTCTTTGATTTTGTTCTCAATACTGGGACTAACCTGGTATAAGCCATGCTCCAATTTCATGAATTTGATTATGTTCCATTGTTTACAGAAAGCTACTGTTTTACTACTCTTTCAATAAAATAATTCGTTACCGATATCATGCAGCGATGATTACTTATATCAGGGTATGCGACCAACATTTTTGGGGGTTGTCCCGGCTTGCTCAGTCGGTTACGTTGTCGGGATTGCATGGCTAGGCGCTGTCGCCGTGACGGTGCAGGTTCGCTCCCAGGTAGAGGCAATTTTATTTCAACATGTTGCAGTTGGATGGACATATGGAATGTGCTGGCGTGTTAGAGGCATGGATAGAAAGTGGACTATTTTCAGCAGGTCCCGTGTATCTTGTGCTCACTGGCAGAGCTTACTCAAAGCGGTGAACAGCCAATAAGCTGACTACACAGGCATTGTTTTCTCTTCTTCTGGGTCTTCACAAATGACAACAAAGAGTAGATCTTAAATGCTATCAAGTTGTCCGACAAGTTTTAAAAGACTATTCACAGCATTTGATATGTTTCCTAAGAAATCATGAAAACTGCACTATTGCAGCAACTTTTGGCTGAGTTTGTTGCTGATGAATCAAAGCAAGTGAATATAGCATTCTGGTTTACTTACACTGAAATGGTAAGACTACTATTATGTTCACCTGGTCATCACGTGATGATCAGTATTTGGCATCCTTCGGACTTATTTTGCCATATTCTACACAACATGACCCCCTAATTATGCTCGCTGGGGTCCAGTTAACCTTGCAAAGATGCCTCCCTCTGCAATATTGACAGAATTTCAGATATGCAATTTTGAGTTTAAATGTATAAAAGAAGTTTAATGGATGTTGAACTCATTGGCAAATCGTGCGGTGGATGGGTCGTGATAATTAAAACCACCTCAGCTCTAATTAGATAAGCATAATCATTCAATGTTCAATCTGACATTTCATTTGCAAAATATGCCATGTTTAAACTCTGTCCATCGGCACCAATTTTTTTTATGAAAAAGAGATGAAAAGGGAACTTTGAAAGCCATCGAACACGACAAATATGAAAATATTGCAGGTTCGGTTTGATTGAGCTTGTTCATGGACAGTAATGAAAATGCAATAAAGTAAAACTTCGAAAACTCGAATACTCAGGGGGATTATGAAAATGTTCATGTTTTCCATGGCGCTCGAGTTTTCGAAGCTTCACTTTATGAAATCCGATTTTTAAGTCAAGTCGTATAAACACATGTATGTTACCTTGTTGTTGAGTACGTTATCTGAATATCAGATAAATTAATAAAGGATTCATTTCAGATTGTATTTTCTTTAAACCTGTATATCTGTTTGAAAACATTTTTGAGGTATTTTTTCAAGAAAACTGCTTTTTAAACCTTTCGTGTTGACATTGTCCGAGAACTAGTATACTTTACAACGGTGCGTCGTTATTTTATACGCGTGTAAAATTTACTAGGTCCCGTCAACATAAAAAACAACAAACAACCTCGTAATTAAATTCTCTTAATAACGTCTCAACGCAGCCGCCTATCGAGTGATGATAAAATCATTTTCTTTCATCATAACCTGCTTTAATCAGATCAATTAAAACACAATAGACGCTGACGATTCACAATAAACTGCCAATTATAACCCGTCACAACGTGTGAAAACCACGCGTCACCATTTACCAAATACTCCCGCGAGGTGCGAAAATTTTATCAGTCGTTTATTACTCGAGTTTTCCAATACAAACAAAGAAGAAATATGCTTCAAGGGACCGACACCTGTGTTCGAGAATTCGAGTTTTTGAAGTTCGAGTTTTCCATGGATTTTTTATTTAGAATATATAAGAAAATTGCCGGGACTAGCAAAACTACTTCGAGTTTTGCCGAGTGCTCGAGTTTTCGATGTCCGAGTTTTCGAAGTTTTACTGTAACTGCCCATGCCGACTAGCCCCGGGTTGAGCGCAACTCAATATTTACACAAACGATGGTGTTCATATGGCGGTGGACATAGAACCTTCAATGCTGTATTTTCAGATTAATACCATTTCATGTTCAGCGGCGTATGGTCCCCAGATAAAAGAATAGGTTTGGCCTCAACGAGAAAACAATTGCCGGAACTAAATAGAATAGAATTTTGACAGGGGATTTTAGAATATAAATCCTGCATATCACAGACAACGCCAAAAGTAAAATTTAAAAAGCAGAAAGTATATCCTTGGGGTGATTGAACAATATCCAAAATTATATTGGCTGGGAAAATAAAACCACCCATCTCAAAACTGGCCGAAATATTTACACAAAGGTAATTTTGGAAATACTCTTAACATAGTACATTAGTATCCTGCTCAACGAACTTCAAAGGACGTAATTGATGACATCATTGATTGAATGTACCGGGAGACTTTTTACAGCAGCCACATGGTACAAACAACGCTACTGTGATATTGAAATAGATGATAAAGAAGTCAATCGAGACAGTCACGTGATAAACAAGATAATATCACCAATCATTGCCACGATGAAGCACTACAGCTTGTGTTAAGGGACGTGTTGCTGCTGTTAATAGTTTCCTCGTACTTCATTTCAGTGAAATAATCACTTACAGTTACCTAATGTTACATGTATGGTAATATGCTAATATCAAACAATGCAAAATGTCAATGATTGTGGGTGGCAGAACGTATATAGGCATACTTAAACTCTCCTTTAGAGGGAGGATTAAGATGGTGTGTCCGTATCTTGAACGGTTGACTAGGCGCTGCCTCCGTATATGCATGATTTTGAGGTTATCTATATATTTCAACATCTTTAATCCATATTCACAACCAGGGTGCCGTTTCATGAAGGTGTCTTATGAATGTGTCTTACTTCAGCTAAAGATATAACTGTTAATACTGTAATTGTCAAATAATAGTACTTTCTAGTCCAGGGTGTCGATTCATGAAGATGTTTTAAGAAAAGACAGGAAGTTGCCTCATGTTTCTCGCACCTAAATTGTAATAAAACCATTATACGACAAAAGTTACGATAAGACAGCTTCGTAAGTGTTGGATGAAACGGAATCCTGATTATTTGTAAAATATTGCCACAAACGATCTTACTACCAAACCCACGCAATACCAAACCCAGTTAAGTGTCAAGGATCAATGTACTATTAAATAATGTTTCATTTCACATGACTGATGTGTCTACAGCGTTATAGTTAAGGGTGTAAGACGAATGACTGTTCATGCCCACGTTAAGAAGTATATCAACAAACATCTGCATCTCGATATGACTTTTAAAACGTCAACCAACAGAGAGAAAAGCAGACTCATGAAAGCTGATATAACAGTTCTCCAACACTGTTAACTGCTTTTAAAGTGGGGCGAGATGTGGATACAAAACTAATGCCCATACCAGTTTATCTTCAACAATTGATGGTTTACTCCGAATCGAGAATATATCTACTCTTGTCGTGTTCATATTCGAGTGTTCTGTCCAGATCCAATCACCTCTAGTTGTAGGCCGTTACGTGTCGTTGCCACAAACTGGGTGTACTTTATGGCACTAACAGACAACAAGTATGATCTTAACCAATTTTTTATCAAAAGAATATAACTTTTTTATTGAAGTTTTCATGTCCGACATTTAAGTTCTATGAAAGGTATGTTCAAATCACTGTGACGGCACTTTCAATTAAAGACATTAATTTACATCAAGAGCTTAATGGCTCTAATTTGCCTACATGCTTTTCTCGACCAACCCTGCTTTCCAGACGGATGACCATAACGTATACGATATTTATGTATGTTAATTGTACTTCTAAGAATATACTTTTGTTTAAACATTTCGGCCATTTTATTATTGGTAGTTTAAATATCCCAGTCTATATTGATATAGATATTGTTCTATCACCCCGATGATATACATATTGCTTTTTAAGTTTTTTTGCCTTTTGGCGTTCTCTTTAATTTGCAGCATTCATATTCTCAGTCTGAAAATAGCTTATAGAAGTTTCCTTGTACACCGCCATATGCACACCGTCGTTTGGGATTTATCAAAACTAACTTAGTTAACTGTTTAAATATTGTGTTGCGCTTCAGGTAAGGCGGAGTTGACAGTAATATTCATCACAATGACAGCCTATAAAAAGCCTGTTATTCTTCCATATATTTTTGTTCTTTTGCCTTCGTGGTAACCTTTCATTGAACCAAATGAGCATGTATCTACGATGGTTTACATACTTGTTTGGGGGTATCTTTGAGCCTTGAGCATGACCCAAAACTGTATTTCTTATATTATCAAGATAAACACGAAAACTTAATTTGCACAACTTCCTCATGCGGCAAAAGCCCATGATCATAAACTTGAGATTGGCGACCAATCACAAGTTACAAACATCAACATGTGATAGGCTGAAATGGAGACCTGTCGCCTTTGCAACCAATCCGATGTTTGATATTTGTAGCTGGTCTTCAGTTCAAGTTTAATAAAGTTGCGCAAATGACAATAATCCCAAAGAAATAAAATACGAATAGAATGTCGTGACATTGAAATAGAAACAAATAAACTAGTCACGATATATTCCATACATCAAACAAGAACTATCTTTAAAAAAAGATAAACGGCGTTGATGGAGAAGATTTATATATACATGTATATAAGAAAGAAAGAAATATAGAGAGGCGAAGCAGACACAGTTTAGCTATTTTAATTTACTTGTTATAGCTGTTGACGAACCCTCCTGCCTTCTTAGTATGACCTACAGATTAAGCGACCGAATCATGACAACTCATTAATTCATTGAAAATGTCTTTCAAAAAAATGTTGAAGCTGTTGCAACAATTTCATACGGTGATAATAAGTCGAATAAAGAAGCAATGTCTTACATTAAGTCTTGATCTACATTTATTCAGTTTCAATAAAATACCTCTTGTAGAGTTAGAACTCAAGATGAATAAATGTCCTTGAAATTTAATAAATATAAATAATAACAGCTTGTTACAAGAGCGAAATCTACCAACTTTTACGTAAATTAACTTAAAAAAAGTGTCCCTAATGAGGAATGAACCCGGGGCCTCCGCTTGAGAGGCGAAAGAGTTATCCACTACACTACAGAGAGCTAATTGTGTTTAGGCTTTGAAATTAACAATCAGTATCAAAGAAACTAGAAAGGAAACCGTAAGAACTAAAAATATCTGCACTTCTTTTTCGTTTTACACTGTGTATTGTACGCAAGTGTTTACCTGACACCCAAGAATATTCCATACTCCATATAAAATTGTATTTAAGCCATCAATATTGACTTAACTAGTTATTTAAATCATAAAATGTTTTTCTCCAATACAATTATCGCTTTTAAAAACGAAAATGCTCGAACATGTATGTGCCAGATAGAAATACTTACACAAAATTTAAAAATCTTCACGGTAATCGTAAACAACACCAACTAACGACAATCGAAATAATCTATTTGTTTTTCCCGCTACATAATAATAAAAATCCCACTAGATACCTCTCCACCCTGCTAGATGCCTCTCTGGTGTAAATAGCTACCAATCGAAATAGTTTATTTCCTTTTCCCGCTACATAATAATAGAATACGAGTATTATTTACAATAGTTCATTGGTCGAAAAATTAAGTCAAAAGTAAGCTTAGACAGCTAACGCCGAAAAATTCTCTTGTTCTGTCAAATTGATAACAATAACAATATAAATATTGAGCAGACGCAAACAAGCAATAGCGATTTGACCAATGAGGAATCATCAGCCAGGAATATTATAAAACCGAGATTCTAGACCAGTCTCAAATCCCAAGCATCTTAAGGATGCAATGCAGTAATGAAGTTATTTTATCTTGTGTCATGACCAATGCGACGATAAATATACTAGTAAACAATCTTGCAAAGAACGAGAAATAATGATCGAAATAAAATCTGACTACATTGAAAAGAAAATTGCGAAGATAAATATACTAGTAAACAATCTTGCAAAGAACGTGAAATAATGATCGGAATAAAATCTGACTTCATTGAAAAGAAAATTGATCAGATAGATTTGCTTAGTTAACCTCTTTTGCGCTGGTAATATACATGTTGGCTTATACATTGTATAGAAAATGTGTCAAATTTATCACTTGAGAAACCACCAGGTATTCCTTTCGTGTTTCTCTTTACTAACTTTACTAACTCTCTGAACTTCATAGCCAGCATTCTAGGCAATACAGACATCTTCTGCAAAGCAGTATGAAAGACGATTGACAGGCTACAATACACATTTTGTTAAAAAAATAAATAAAATGACAAGAAAGCTTATTATCCGTCTAGTTGTTAGTCTATATTATATAAACTCGTTAGAAACTATCAGGATGTCCCCTCGTGTTGCTATCTTCAGACCAATAGAACTACAGTATTCTTCGGGTATTATCTGTGGAAAAACTGCCAGGTATGTTTCGTGTAACTATCTATATACGATCAATACTACTGCACAGTTTGCAATATTTCTCTGGAAAAACTGCCAGAAAGCCATCTATATGCTATCTATAAAACAATAGATACCTCCTAAATATTTAAGAAGAAAAAAACAGACACGTCTTAGCTAATGGATAATGCTGAATTATAGTTTAGTATTATCCAAAACTCTATGTTTATACGAAAAATGTTTTAAACAATTTTGCCTCTACATTGAAATATTTACTTTCATGCAGATGATTATTATACAAACCAATTTACTGATTTATTTTCCACTTTCTCCCATATTTCTCAAATGGGTCCGGCATATGCGACATACTTAAATTGGGTCACATGGTTAAGAGAGGTAATACCTTGTAACATAGTAGTCTTTTTTCATTACAAATATTTGCTTTAGCGTTCAATTAGAATTAGACAAGAACTCTCTACAATCTTAAAATTTCATTATTATCATTTACCCCCCCCCCCCCCCGCCCCCACCGATGGTGTAAATAAAGAGGTCTGAAATTCTGTGTGTTTACTCTTTTTCGAATTCATTTACTCCATACACTTGTTATAACGTCCTAATCGAGTAAACAATGTCTATCAGTAATTTATGCTGAAATATGTCTATTATACAGCGCATTGTTGGACACATTGTTATCACTTTTAAACTGTTCTATCAAATGCGTACATGAATGCCGCTTCATGGAATATCGTCTATACAAAGATACTGTATTGCTGGGCTTGCCCTAGAACCTGGTTTAAACCACCAATGTCAAAAGTGGTTTCAAGCCAATAACACCTCAGGATTTCTTTTTCGTTGATTGTTTTTAGTGTCACATTTTACAAATGAGCACTTTATAAACACACTTTCTTTTTTCCTCTCTACTTTTTCGCTGCATAGGGACTGTGCTTTCTGGGTGGATGTGACGATTCCTAATCTGCATACATGTAGTTCACTTTTGTGCTCACAATCATAAATCCGAAACTGGATTGCATAGATTTGCATTTAAACCAAATTAAATTAAAACATTGTTCAAATAATTGTTATTTCAAAGTATTAAACAAAGTATCAAATCAAAATATTGTAGGTGAAGAAAATACTAAGTAAATTAAAATCAGAAAAGTTTACATTCTATATGACTGTTCATTTGCAGCAGCGGCAATTCTGATTTGGGAAAAGTTCTCGATGACATGCGTGTTAGATGGGTGTAAGTCATAGTGTTTCGTGAAGTTAAAGCGAGATAAACTTAACTTTCCTATACAGAGGCTGCATTGAAAAACATGTCAACATATTTAATGCATTAAGTCTAGATGTATACTATCCGATGTTCCCTGTACCTGGGGTTGTTTCCTGGTACAATTCATCGCCGATTATTGTTCATTCAGAATAATTGTTCAGTTTAGACAATTCGCTATTTTGTTTTGGAATTAACCTTGTTATTAAATCAAGCGAACCATTTTCAAAGTTTATTGAACGTTGTGCGAACAAAGCGATCAAAGTTAACATTGTAAATAATTTTGAAGGCAATCAAATACAAACTCGTCTTTGATATGACTTTGTGCCAATGTTTCTAACTCCCTGAGACCTTTTCCGAATCCTCCAACATTTATTTAAAAAGCACAATAACACATATTATGGTTCAGAAAGATAGAAAATAACCATTCGGCTTGACAGTGCTCTCAGCTATTTTCATGTATGTTCGCATGCGCATGCGTGCAAAATATTCGAGATGGTGGGTTGGTTGGAGTTCGTTCACTTAGCCTGGTTTTACATGTTTGTTCCTATGACAACCGAGAAAGAACAAAGCGGAAGAGATCGGTATATTCTTGAATCGGGTTCAAACCGTTCTTGAAAAATATGTTTTTGTCGAAAACATTTTCATTCAAAATCTTCCCACATATCATATCTTTTTTATATCAAGTTTGAAAGTAATCGAATGAAAATATCGCATCTACCGTGTGAGTTGTTCTACATGGATAACGAACCAATAAATAATGCCATATACAGCTCAATCACAATATCTCAAAACATGTATCGAGTCTTTGTCTGTGATGAGCTAAAATCAATCTAATTTAACCCCTTTTCATGTCGCCATATTATCCTTTTCCTTGTATCTTTCATACAAAAGCGATCCGATAACGATATGTTTTCATTAGTCGCTTAAAGCAATCGATGCAATTCTTCACTAAGCATTAAACAGAATATTTCGTGATTTCGAGGAATTTTAGCTTTAAGTTAGTCCGTTCACATCAACTGTCAATTACTTGACTCTGTAATGGCATGGACATCAACGGTCACGTGAACCTTTTCTAGATCTTTTGTTTTTCAAATGTGTGGTTGTAAAAACTTAACATTATCCCGAACGATTATTTTGAGTACGATTTTGTAGCAATTTTGCTTTCTAATTTTCAGGGCTAGAATTCGATTTGAGCAGAGAAATCAAATAGCTTACTTATTTACTAAGTACTTGTGTAATTACTTTTGTTTTTATATTTCGGCCAGATTAAAGATAGGTGGTTTCAATATCCCAGCCAATAAGGTTTAGGATATTGTCCAATCACCCCCAAGGATATACTTCCTGCTTATTAAATTTTGCCTTTGGCGTTGTCTGTAATACGCAGGATTTATATTCTAAGATCCCCTGTCAAAATTCTATTCTGTTTAGTTCCGCCCATTGTTTTCTCGTTTAGGGCGAACCCATTCTTTTATCTGGGGACCATACGCCGCTGAACATGGAATAGTATTAATCTGAAAATACCTCATTGAAGGTTCCATGTTCACCGCCATATGCAGTTGCGCTCAACCGGGGGCTAGGCGGCGTGGGCAGTAATATGCAATCCCATTACTGCACATGAAAAGGCTCAATCAAACAGAGCCTGCAGTATTTTCATATTTGTCGTGTTCGGTGGCTTTCAAAGTTTCCTTTTTACTATTTTATTGATTATTTGTAATTATTTTAGTAAGTTCTGTACCTATTATGTCAAAATGGTTTTAACATAAAAACCTGGTAATTTTCTGATTGGTCTGCTGTACCTGTAACCCACACACCAACTTTAATAATATAAAAAGGTGAAATATGCATATCAGGAATCGCCACATTCAGAAAAAACAGCCTTCCCACACAGTCAAGAAGAAGAGAGGGCACATCAAGCTCGAGTTACGTATACAGAAGAGTTAATTGTATCTTAAGAATATGAGCTCGCATTGATACGCTTTTGTTTGGTTTATGAGATATTTTAAAAGACAATTATACATGTCGTTAAATTCAGATTTTTAACAACATATTTTCAATTCTTATAATGAACACAAAATCATTTGTTTTAATAGGATCGGTAGGTATTTATTACTTCATAACCATTAATCAGCAAAATACCCAAATTCATTTTAAATCAAGTTTAATGAAATTTAATGATATTCTGTTTAATGTTTGCTTTTGAGCACTAAAAGTCTTAAAAGTCTTACAATCCGATTATTCAATCTATCGATCAATTGAATTCATTGGATTAACTAAGAAAATTTAATTAGTACAATAAATTCCAATTACTGAAAAAAATTAGCTAATGCCTGATGCTTATTCGGATTTCATTACAGGATTCGGCTTGCGGAGTTGGAGGGTGAATACCATCAGCAACAACAGATGCCAGGAGAACCTTAATGTTAGGTTTGTGCAATGTCATTAAATGTGCAAGTTAGAAACACAACAATCAGCGAGAATATATGAATGATTGGATGTGTTGCAGCGCTGGGACAATAAGGCCAATGTTTAACATACTCGATCAGTCATATCGCGTGCCGATTCTCAGCAGAAGCTCACATCGTCGATGTGAAAGATTACACGTCTGCTGTTGGACAATTCTTAAGTTCACTTAATCTCGGGAAACTCTTAAAGCATCTAGAAGGATCTTCATTGTGTTAATATTATAAAAACGAGCTTTGCGTGAAAAACAAATGCCGACCAGGGGGAATTATTCTGAGCAGAAGAGAGACCCCACTGGTTTTGGAATTCACGAAAAAAACATCTCAAGTCAGTAATTAGATAAGTGATAACTTTGACATTCTCACAAAATTGAATTAAATTCAGTTCGAAACAAATTCTCGAGAAAAAAAGCTAAATTTCACAGTTCACTGTCAACAACTTACCTATCCTCCTTCAACAATAACAAAAACCTAAATTTCTTAATATAATTCGTTAAACACATTAGTTACTATAATTAAGAAAGTCTGCGATCACTTCGGTCTATTGCGAAACGTTTATAATTTATTTTTTATGTTAAATCTGTTATTAAAAATATAATAAAACTTGACACAGCAGCGTAAAATATTAGAAAAGGAAGGGCACAAAGATTATATTGGTGTGTTGAAATATGTTCCCGAGATGAAACCTGATATCTGAAAAATATTTCATATAGAATAATGACTCCCCGGTCATATTATGAAACCCCCACACGTAGAGACAGCGCGCTCGACAATTCGAATCGTTTGAAACAAATGCAACTATGGCCAAACATTCATCTGCAATCAGAAAAAAAAGTTAACAAGTGTATAGTGAGGGAGAAACTTAATTTCAAATAACAAAATAAATTCTTAATGTATCATAAATATTGAAATGAAACTGGGAATATTTTTGGAAGAGATAGAAAACTTGTTAGTAATTTATGATTGGAGAAATTAACTTTTAGTTCAATATCTATCACTTCAATAATGTAACAGCAAGAAGAAAACTCAAATGAAAAACAGGCAAAACTTGAAAAAGCATAGATGTTGGTGAAAGTGATCTAGATGATGATGGTAGAATTTGTTAAAGGTTCAAGTGCATAAAAACTTGAACATAAAATCTATTTTTAAAAAAGGGCATATCTTTTAAATAATTGTAGCAGAGTTTTGGGTCAGGTGGTTATGGTAAAGATTAAAATAGTGACTATATATTCTAAGTTTGAAGCTGATATCTCATATAGTTTCAAAGTTATGGACCCAGTGCAATTTTGGCAAATGCAATTACTAATTGCAAAAGGGGCATAACTTACAGAAATATTTCCAGTTGAGCTATGGGTTTGTTGATAATAATTTAGAAACTGATGGCAAACATATATTCCAAGTTTCAAAGTAATATCTCAAGTTGTTTCAAAGGGGCCGACACCGGGGCTAGTAGGATAGCTCCCCTATTCTTCGAATAGTCGAGCTTGAAATGACCCTCTCATAGAATTGTGTCCCCTTATAGAATAACGACCCCTAAGTCAATCCCTAACCCTAACCCATCTAAGGTACATGTAACCGTACAACATAATTATCGCTACCGTACTGTTGCTTAATCAAAGCACTGAAAGTACTTAAAGCCAGTGGTGCGTAAACATTATGGAAATAAAACAAATTCATAATGTGGAATATAAGTTTAATTGCAGTAAATTTTTCATTGTAAGTAAAACAATAACTTTCAGATAGATAAACAGGGAACAATCATTGAAAAATATCCAATTCAGGTGTTGCTGAAAATTAGAATGTTGAAGCCACACATAATAAAACTAGCCAAACTATTGAAAATAAAGTAATTTAAGGAGAACTATTGGAATGAATGTAAAAATTGAACATTAAAAGCAACAGAACAGGGCAAATACAAAAACCATGATCAAAATGCATCACTGCCCACATTGCCTAGCCATGCTTTATAGCAATACATCACAACTTAAAGCAATGCCAAAGGTCTTATAAAAGTCTTTTGGCAAATGAAAGAGGCATAACAAATTTTTGTGTCAATCATAGTTACTCTGTGACACAAGCATATTTGAATTTTCCACTTTCAATTGGGTTAGCGAAATTATATTAATTTCAGCTTATTTCTTCTTTTTTTTTGTATTTCACTTGATTATTACCACTTTCTTAGTAATTACACAGGGACCCTGTGATTTAGGCTATTTGAACTTGGTTTCATTTATAACAATGTGTCCCATGGAGTCAGCATTATGTTAATGTTTCCATTATTTAAGAAAGTGTTGAACCTTATCAGGGTTGGCAAAATGCCAGCAAATATGAGTATTTTCCATGCCGGCAGTATTTACTGGCAAATACTGGTCGATTGAATCGATCAGCCTAGAATTTATACAATATTACCTATTATCAGCATTCATATGGATAATTTTAAGCTGAAAAAGTGATCATTTGAATTGACTATCCATGGAATTTTTACAATACAATGTATCCCTTATAGTCAGCATGTGTCAACTTCAAAATTCAATTATTAACAATAATGGAGTGAGCATTTTAGTGGATAAACATTTTAATTGTAAACAAGTAATGAGCACAACTTACAATAAATATACATGAATACAATAACAAATAAGGTTAGATACAAAGAAGTCTCTGTCTACCAGGCAATCTCTTCTTTCCCCTTAAAGTATCTGTAACAGAACACTTCTGTATTCATACCAATACATAACCATTTCCTTGCACCTAGGCAAATTGTTTAGGTCATTTATGACACTGCTGTTGCCTTTGTTGCCCCTGGCTATTACAGCCCCATCAGGGTCTATTTAATCAATAGACCCTGGCCCCATGTATGAAACATGTTGTTTTAATAGTTAAGACCTTATGGCCTTGCTTGTTACATGTAAGTCAATAAGTGTCAATGGTGCACAAGTGTGTCAGCATTACTTTCTCACTTGCTGTATTTTTAGGTTCTAAGTAAAAAAAAGACAGTTCTTTAAGATTTTTAAAGTGATCACCTGATATGAAATTTAATGAAAAATATCTGAGTAATTTAATTATTATTATGATAATAAATTAATAATAATCAACTAAGTTAAGACTTCTGCAGTATTTTAAGGCAAAAAAACTCATCTGTGTATTTGCCAGTATTTTCCAGTATTTACCAATTTGCGGAGTATTTTCCAGGCCGGTAAATACCCCGTTAAATACTGAGGGTGGTATTTACTGCCCAACCTTGAACCTTAAAAATTATGTAAGATAAAGGGGCTGTTTATATTCATTAGCTTGAGTCCTTTACAGACACCTTTCCCCAACTGTTCAACCTTTTTCGATGCATGTGCCACATCCATCTGATCTGAACCTACACTCTGAATCTTGGTCAGAAAGTACATTTACCTAAAAGATCCAACAAGAGACCGTCGAAGATGGATGATGCTCCCCGAATGGGTACTTTGTCATAAAAAGGATTAGTTGTATAACTATTGAGGTGAATATTGAAAATGGTGTAGTGCTATGAAATCAGACAATTTTAAAATCCAACTATAAATAATAAAGTTACGGACCAGACACAATTTTGCTGCAAGGTCAAACTGTGACATTTACGTTCAAGGTAGAGACCCAAATGAGCATGACACATCATCTCAATATGGTGATCATTTCTGTGAAATAATTTAAAGTTCTGAATACAAATAAGAAAGTCATGGGCCAAACAAGATGTGGATACAGGGTCATGCTTTGACTTTGACCTTAAGGGTAGCAACCTAAATGTTGTGCGTGACAAGTCTTCTCATTATGATGATCAATTCTGTGAAATAATTTTAAAATCCGACTTCAAATAAAATATTTATTGGCCGGACACTAATTTGCTACAAGGTCATGCTGTGACCTTGACCTTGAAGGTAGTAACCCAAATGTTGCGCGCAACACGTCATATCCGACTTCAAGTTATGTGCCAGACATGAATGCGGGATGTATGGACTGCCAGGTGGACATACAACCCATCGACTATATGCTCCCCCGAATTTCTTCGGGGAGCATAAAGCCATAAAAATGAACAGAATCTGCTCAACCTCAACTAATAATATGCAAGTTGATATGGTCAAACCTTGTCACACATGGCATACAAGCTGTATCCATGTTGGTCCCTTTATACTGACTTATGCATAATAATTTATGTCTAAAACTTAAACCCTTTACTCCATATATGCCCCTTTATGGCATCAGCAAACAGGGTAGATCTAGATCACCTATCACCTCTGTGCTATCTGATCAGGATCTGCACTGTTCACTTTTAGATTCGTAACGGTATTTCTGAACCAGATGTGCATGAATGTTCTGTCTGGTCTGGATCTAGACTAGATACACATGCGATAAAAGGCATACATACTAGTATTACGGCAGAAAGGGGCTCTTGATCAACCATTTTAGTTATGCCCCTATAAATGACATGAATAACTGTTTAATAAATATTATCATCTTCAACTAAAATCTATTTCAGAAGTTACTCTACATCTTAAAGCTATTTCATTTAATATACCTTAGTCAATGCAGATTAGGGGTTTCATTAAAAAATTTGACCCGGGAGATGACCCTTTGACCATTGAAAATTCCAGAAAGCCTTATTTTGACCCATGGGATTTTAGCTGAATAAGAAAGTTATGGGCCGGACATGATGTTGCTAGGAGGTCATGCTGTGAATATGATGGAAATGACTCTTCAGATTAAGCACTTAGAGGAACCGTTGGTCTATAAGTATTATTATTTTCTTTGAAATAATTTTAAAATCTAACTTCAAATAAAAAAGTTATGGGCTGTACACTAATTTGCTACAAGGTCTTGCTGTGAATATGATGAAAATGACCCTTCGGATTAAGCACATAGAGGAACCCTTGGTCTATAAGTATTATTATTTTCTTTTAGGTATGTATTTTTCTTCACAAACTGAATACTGGCCCGACCTAATGAGCTGGTGACTGTCCTTTGCTTGTGAAAAGAGTTGTGAAAATCAAGTCAGAAATTGGCAAGTTTAAT
Source organism: Corbicula japonica (assembly GCA_038501625.1). Lineage (NCBI taxonomy): Eukaryota > Metazoa > Mollusca > Bivalvia > Venerida > Cyrenidae > Corbicula > Corbicula japonica. The sequence goes on from JAZAYU010000206.1 coordinate 779,745, forward strand.
TCAGTGTGGCAGATATGTCATGTAATTGTCATAAATTTATCCTTCCATAATTACCTAGCGAAAACAAGGTTATTTAAAAATTAAAAATACTGGTTTCTAAAATTTGTGTTTGAAGTGGTTGTATCAAAAAAAACAAATAAATTGCAACAATTTTGGGCAACAAAATTTATAACTTTTCCAAAATTATAGATGCTGCATTATATGATTTCATATCGGAGACCTGCTAATTATATATATCTGGGCCATATGGTCTCAAAGCTTGGCCGTATGGTCTTTAACTCCTGGGAATATTGTCTTTAAATCTGGACCGTACAGTCTGCATGTCCTGGGCCGTTACGTTCATCAATCTGGGCTATAACAAGGGGCCATATTGTCCTTATATCATTGAGACTTGGAAGTTAAAGTTTCAATTTCATCTAATCTTGTAAGAAACAACAAGAACTATTTACCTTGTTAAGACCCTGTAACTGCCGGTGTGAAACAGTCGAGGTGTCTACCTTTAAATCATCACTGAGAAAATGTAAACAATAACTACATGTAGATGTGTTCTCAAGCAGCTGGTTTAATACAAATCATTAAATGCACAATATGCAAACTTTGTAAGTAAAGATGATTGCATATTTTTGCATACAATGACTGCACACACAAACAATTTTTGGGATACAGTTGAAACAGTTAAAAGAAATGTCTTGTCCTTTCGGAAATTACACTGTAATCAAATTTTTGTTGTCGATGCCTTTGTTTATTTGTAATGATTAATCTGTTCAGGATTTCACGAAATATCTCCCATGTTAGTTCCACTTCCGAAAAAACACATTTTGCATCATTTTCGTGGGTGTCTCAATTTAAATACGCACAAAACATTGGCTATTTGTTCAAGTAAAATCTTCGACGTTGACATTGTTCAATACTTTGGGGAAACACAATCGAAGGGAGGTCACTGCAGTTGTGTGTAGTTTGGGCTAAACCCCGTACGTGTTACGTAACAATCCGTAAAACTATCGACACAGTATATTTTTAAATAAAGCAGAAAGAAAGATGTATATTTACTTCAAAGTTCTTGCAACGAGTATGCGTTCAGAACATTACTTCAAAGTTCTTGCAACGAGTATGCGTTCAGAACATGCGCCATTTGACACACCCCCATTTGACGTCATTGTGAATGGCTAACACATACGCAGTTTATTTAATCAATTAATCGGTAAAAGTGCGCCTTTGTTGCTTTTATTGAGTAACATAACTGATCCTTCTTTATCAGCAATCAATTAAAATGATCGTCTACAACTGATTTTTCTCGTTTCTATAACACGCCCGGTAAACACTGCCTCCTTCACCAAAAAGTGATGTTAAGAAACGGAGGCATGTTCACTTCCGTGCAGGAGGCATCGTTATATTTTTTGACAACAAAGGTGAGTACAATGTTTTGTATTATATGTTTTGCAGAAAACATAACTGCTTTCGAAAATCGGAGAATGTCATACCATGTAAATATGATTGAACTTCATGTTCGATACAATTTTTATATCAGATATTACAAACTGGCTTGTCTACAACGTTTACAATGTGAACGTAACTTGCACTTTTAGGTACTGTCCATGAAAATGGTAGATTTTTGGGGCCTGTAGTTGTTGCAACAGACATTTTGTTCGTGGATATATCATTAATATAGTCCCCTCATGGTCTCTGAACAAATCACATAAGGTTTGAGTTCGCAAAAAGTCTACTATACCTATTTTAGATGAAGTGCTGGAGGCATAGGGGTGGTGAAGGCGGCATCGACGAGGTGCTGGAGGCAGAGCTTTTGTTTCATCACCTCATATTTTGCTATAAAAAATTCCCATTCATGTATTATTATCAATAATATTAATACTATTTTGTATTAAATTGTATATTATGCAATTTATAACCTATATCTATATTATTTTAATGTTTGTTCCATTTATAATTCGGTAGCGACTATTTTGTGATTGTATACATAGTTGTTTTTGTTGGGTTTTGTGGCAGTGTATAGTCCTCTAAAATTTGGACCGTAGTCAGTCCTAGGAGGCCTGTCTCTAGGTCCGGTAATCAGCATCTATAAAAATATATACTCAATAATTAGAATTACCGATTAAAAGATATTTCTTTGGTTTGAAATAAAGCAAAGAACAGGACAGGGACATTTAAATAAATACATGTATAAAGAAATTTCACGGGCCTGGGTCATTTCATTGAAACGGATATTATTGTTCTCAAATCAATGTTAATTTTACAGTCTCTGACGACATAAATACATGTTAAACGTGCTCTTGCTTTTTGTTAAGATTAGGTATTTTTTGCGAACTTATAATATTTTATCAATTACTTTTTTATTACAATATAATTTGTAAAAGGAACTATAATTATTTCAAAATCATGTAAAATAATTAAGTTTAAGCATATTGTTAATTTATATCAGTCTTGGTAACTGTTACCGGGGTGCTTGAATTTACAGGTTTTACATGTATTAACGGTTTGTGTATTCTTTTCTTTGTACTTGAGTAGCACCGTCTTTTTCGTTTTCCTTTAAAGATCGCCATCTGCAAAACAAACAAATAATTGCAATGCATATAAATTTCTTTTACTACAACTTGGTAATAGTATTATTGTATGAACCATATTTATAATGTATACACGTATAAGCGCACATCAAATATAAAATTTATTATTGCTTTGCCTCCAGCACCTTTTCGATATAGGTAATAAATTACATAAAATACAATTTAACTTAACATACTATTAATATTATTGATTATTATACATGAATGGGATTTTTTACAGCAAAATATGAAGCAATCAAACGAAAGCTCTGCCTCCAGCACCTCGTCGATGCCGCCTTCACCACCCCTATGCCTCCAGCACTTCATCTTAAATAGGTATAGTATGCTTTTTGCGAACTCAAACCTTATCTGATTTGTTTAGAGACCATGAGGGGACTATATTAATGATATATCCACGAACAAAATGTCTGTTGCAACAACTACAGGCCCCAAAAATCTACCATTTTCATGGACAGTACCTAAAAGAGCAAGTTACGTTCACATTGTAAACGTTGTAGACAAGCCAGTTTGTAATATCTGATATAAAAATTGTATCGAACATGAAGCTCAATCATATTTACATGGTATGACATTCTCCGATTTTCGAAAGCAGTTATGTTTTCTGCAAAAATATAATAAAAAACATTGTACACACCTTTGTTGTCAAAAAAATATAACGATGCCTCCTGCACGGAAGTTAACATGCCTCCGTTTCTTAACATCACTTTTTTGTGAAGGAGGCAGTGTTTACAGGGCGTGTATAATTGCCTTGGAACTCTTTCCTGACGTCTACCGAAAGCTGTGCTGCGACTTTTTATATTTGAGCGCACCTGCTGAAAGGTATGAGCTTTCTGATTGTCATTTTATTGCCAGTGGTTCCCACCACTGGCAAAAATATTTATCCAGTTATGAAGTTAATATCAGAGCCTTAATATTATTACCTGGATCATAAAATTATGACCGTGGTGTCATAATATTATGACCGGGGAGCATAATATCAAGACTACAAATAAAATCGGGGGTCATTATTTTATAAGGGGGGGGGGGGTCAGTATTTTATAGAAAGGAGTCATTATTTTATATAAAATAATGACCTGCGCCCGGGCCATTATTCTATGGGGGTCAGTTTACAACGTAACACCGCAGAGTGAGAGTAAGAACTCGTACATGATCTTCGAATAACAAAACTTATCAGAAACAGACATGCTCGAGCAACATATTTCAAACACACGGTTACAAAAATCGAATAGCGAACAATGGTATCACGTGTTTATACTTTGTGGAAATAAGACGGCGTTTTATTTGTTGTTTTTTGTGACAAAAATAATCATTTTGATCGGTATGTTACAAATTAATGTCACTCAGTTTTTAAAATCAGGTTCTACGACGCGCCAAGCCCACACTTGCCCAACTATGTTGGTAGCAAACTGGAATTTCATTAGTGATATTCATCTTTGCATCGTTAGCTCAATACATGGAGTCTCCCGATACATATTAAATCCATTGTATGATGTTACAGTTTGCGTTTGCGGTCGCCGACAAATTACATCAAATATTAAACATATGCCATTGCTCTGCCACCATTCCCTGGGGGATTCAGAGAAATTACTTCTCGCTCACCATAAAATAAACACAAAATTGTGTCCTAATAACTCTGGTATGTATGTAAAGGCCTTAAGTCAGGACAAGATTGGAAATCAGTTTTATTTTACATGTAGATTTTAAGTTTATTCAACTTATAAAAATGCACAAGGGGCGATGTCACTGGTCGCAAATACATTCATTCTCTTTATAAATGGTTTAAGTTTGAATACTAATATAATTATTTCAAAGCTGTTTCTTATCTAATTTGTATACGACAAGTGTTCGGAAATTGTAACAAAGAAATACGAATTATTTTTTCTAAGAGGGACATATATTCAAACTCAAGCGAAGTTTTTATCCTTGTGTCACAAGTTACGAAAACAAAGCAATGTGTAATTTGGACAGATGAACACATAAAAAATTGAAAATTGAAATATACGAGGACAATGTTTGAACAAAGGCATTCTGGTGTGTAAGTCATATCGCAAATCTAGTAACAAGTTAATGCCGTTTGAATAAACATCATGATTGATTGTCCTTAAGCATGAAAATATTAATCTTATATGTAAAGTATAACTTCACAAAAATATATGAAATTCAATATATGTATCTTCTTTTTTTTCAAACTATCTTTTAAAATATGGAAACTACTGAAAGCATATGTCATCCATATAATTTTTATATGTTTCGGTTTCTTGACAAGTTATGAGAGGAAATATTGGCGTTCTAGACGCCATATAACCTGGGCTACAGGCAAGAAAGGTTGCATGTGATATCGGAAAGACCTAGAAGGTCATAAAAGGTCATTGAAAAGGTGAGCAGGACAAATGCTGTAAGGAATCAAAGCGCTGAAAGCGTTGAAAGACTGGCGCGCTGGTTTTAATCGAACATGCCCTGCACATATATCATTACTGTAAACATATGAAACTATGTGTGATTTTTTCGTTAAACTTTGTGACAGTTACTATCATCAACATTAGCAAATAATTCAGTATATTCAGGGATTTCAATAGATGCAGGTACTTGTATTTTGATGCAAGGAAATTAGGTTTTCCACTTTTTTTTCACCTGAATCTTAGGTTGGGGGTCTTTTTGATGCAGAAGCGTATGATTAGTAATTAAATTTTGCTAGAATAACGATGATCAGTCTCCGCCACAACTGAGTAGTGTCAACAATGAAATGCACAAGGCTCATGTACCTTAGGAGACTGAAACAGTTACAATCTTAATTTTTACGTTGATCGCAACAATGCATTAACAAAAATATTCGCCAACTTACTAACGGTCTCCCCAGGATATTTGGAAGGGTTGTCGCTGGACTGTTCGTGGATTTAAGCTCGCGAAACTTTATTTTTTAACAATCATTTTATACAGTTTTATATTTGTAACAAAGTTTACTGCAAAAACTATATATAGTACATAAATAATTTTTTTATCTCTTTAGAGCCAAGAAAGGTACAAAGTTAAAAAAAAACCATAAATATTGTGAAACAATGTGTAAACAGTATGTCAACATGTGTTTTAATAACATAAACTGATCTGATCTCATCAAGTTACATTGTCAACTATATACTCTGTATAGTTAGTTTTTCACCTTCATTGTCCAAGATATCTCGCACATATCAAACTCAGTGTTTCATTACAACTGACAGAATTAGGATTCAGAAGCCTCTTTTTTCTTGGGCCCAAAAGCTGACTGCCTTATTATATTCAAACTTTAGTACATCAGGACCTTCCATGGATATCATTAACAATGAATTTAATGTTGAATTGTTAAGCCTGCTTCTAAGCTTTGTCTTCACTCTTGATAAGGTGGAAAAAACCCACTCACAATCTGAAATTAAATTAAGCATCTAAGCATCACATCCTGATCACAAACCACAATGCAGTTGGTACTCATACGCGAATAATAGCAACACAATTAACCTTTGTATCAATTTTTCATTTTACTTCATAACCTTGCTTATTTCAATGTGGTTAATAATAATAACTTAAATGCAGCTAAAATCTGATTGCGTTTGTAATATTGACAGAAATCTAAACACTCTTGAGGTGAAAAATGCATTATAAAAACACAACATGATGACAACACATGTACATCCTGCATTCTTGAATGTTGCATCATGTTAAGAGACTCAGAGATCAGTAGGGCAAGCGGTTTGCACAATTGACAATAACTAGGTTTACCACCGATGACCATAGTTAATGGTAAAAACCCTAGATATAGGCTGATAACCAGATGTCGGACCAATTACCTTGGATATTGGCGAAAACTTACCGACTGAAGTTCTTGGAGTTAACCGTGGTTAACGAACAATAATTATCTAGGGTTTTCACTAGTAATTATGGATATCAGATCTAATGTGCACTTGGCACAAAACTCTAGATCCAATATCTATAGTTATCGACCAATAACTATTGATATCGGCCCGATTCATAATTCATTTTCAGAGGTCGCAAACATTGCAAATGGCGAAAACTAGCTAAAAATTCAAAAAAGAATTTTGGGGAAAATACTTATTTCTACTTACACTTTGAACCTGGAAGTAAGATTTCCTTGAATTTTTCGAAAACCCTAACATTATTTTGATGAATTGGCACTAAACATTGTAGATCAGCATATACTTATTTCAGGTATGAGTTGTTTTGGTATATTGTTCATGATTTTCAGAGTTCTCATGCAAAGGTTTTTCTTTTGTTTTAGTATGTGCTTGGTAATTAGAACATGAATTAGACTAAACTGAGCTTGCAAACATTTACTACATCCATAGCTAAATACATTTCTTGACTAAAATCTAGGTGGCAATAAGTATTTCCCCCAAAAGCCATTTTTTGAAATTTTAGCCTTTTTTCGCCATTTGTAGTGCTTGCGATACCTTAAATCACAACCTTGCTTATTTCAACTCTGTTAAAAATAATAACTGAAATGCAGATAAAATCTGATTGAGTTTGTAATATTTCCATAACATGACAGAAATCTAAATACTGGTGAGGTGAACAAATGCATTATAAAAACACTACAATGATGAGTACATCCTGCATTCTTTAATGTTGCATCATTTTAAGAGACTCAGAAATCACTGACATCATCGTCACTATGGCAAATGGTCTGCACAATTGATCCGATATCCATGGTCAGAAACCCATAACTATAGATATTGATCCGATAACCATAGCTATTGACAATAACCAGGGTTACTGTCTAAAAACCATAGTTATTGGTGAATATCCTAGATATCGGCCGATAACCATAGTAATTGTCAATAAATGTGGATATCGATGTAAACTATAGTTACCGACCAAAAACCATTGTTCTCGGCGTTAACTGTGGTTACAGTGATTTCAATTAATTCAGATTCTTGCTTTTTGAGGCAAGCATATTTGAATTTTTCAACTTTTGACCCCACCTAATTCAGAAAACAATATATGACTTAATTTCAGATTTAATTTCGCGCATTTAAAAAAGCAAAAAATACGCGAATTTTTTACCCGGGCATAATATGATGATACCACAGTTATAGAATACCACGGTAATGTTTATTTTATATATATATATTTAGATGAAATACCATAATTATTTTCCGCTATTTTGCGGCAACATGAAGGTGATGTTAACGCGCCATTTTAACGACGACACGTCATTTCCGTTGTTTACATGTTATTTTCTGGTGCAGTATTAAACCGTTGGAATGACAAAAACCGTTTAACGGTTCGAACGACGACTAGAGAGTGCTGGATGAGCGGTTGGATGGATATGTATTCAAGTTTGTCATTTAATCTTTGCATTCTTATCAGTTTTTGAATTATGGAGATGTTTAGGGACTAAACACTAACTGTCGACCTTAAAACCAATTTCCGTTTATTACGACCCGCTAAAATTGAGTTATGATTATTTCGCTTATTCAGTCAGATGTGTCGTGTTAGAAGTGAAAAATCTACGCCCCTCGTGATATATCCTTACGCATCTGAACTCCGCCCTGTGAATTATCCTGCGATAATTCACCGGAAGCTATTGATTATTTCTTAAATATCTAGGGATTTCACTAATAACTATGCATAACTGATCTATTGTGCAATTGGCACAAAACTATAGATATAAACCCTTGGCTGTTGTCTTGCCATTGTTACTGTTTGACACGCCGTTTGCCCAAATAATCAAATATCTATTGTTATCCACCAATAATTATGGATATTGGTCAGATAACCATAGTTATTGATGATAAATAGGGTTACCAGCCAGTAACCATAGTTATTGGTGAAAGCCCAAGTTCTTGGTCAATTATCATAGATTTCATTCATATCTATTGCACAATAATTCTGATATGGTTATTGGTGAAAACCCTAGATATTGCCCGTTTACCATGGTTAAGGCTGAAAACTATGGTTTTCGGCAGGTAACTATAGTTTTCGCCAATATCCATAGTTATTGGTCCGATTACCATAGTCATTGATTAAAACTATTGTTATCATTAGGTATCACCAATAACCATAGATGGGTCAATAACTATGGATTAATTCCACTTGCTATAGATCAGTCCATACAAAAACTCGTACAAATACATATCAAAACTTTCAATAACATTACACATACATGTATTATGAAAGATGTTTTGGGACCATACTACAAAAGTTACTACCGGGTATAAAGTTACATGCACTACTGAGTTTCAAAGCCACTTGTTGAAGTTGTTCGAAAAAAAAACAACACATCTTATCACAAAACACAAAATATATTACATTTATTAAGACAAATACTTCTTGGGTAAAATGCATCATAAAACATTTGTGAATACATCAGGAATTAATTTTTTTTCTTGATGTATTCAAGATTGTTTTATGTCCTTGGACACTGATGCCCCCACTGCGGCAACATAATTTTTAATAACAAAGGGTTATAACTCTAGTAAAAAACCCTTTCTTTACTATCATCTACACAAGTCATGATCCTGCTTGATCATCTGTGCAAGTTTGAAAGAAATCAGCCTAATTGTTAAGGAGGAGTTGATGCCACAAGATTTGGGGACATACACCATTACGGGGGCATGCAACTCTACCAGTATGCCTCCCACTTTGTGGGGGCATAACAATTTTAAATGCAGAATCCTTAAATACATAACAAACTTATACTATCAATGTATGTGATGTAGGCCACTATTTATTCCGGTGAGTTATAGAATTTCTCTGTGAAATAAATGTAAGTGACCATTTCTTTACCAAATTAGCCAACAATGAAAAAATCTTCCTACCTTTTGGATTATGAATATGAGCCAGTCTCACTTCATATGTGTTGACCAATATGGACTTTGTCTAATGGTAAGCTTCAAATAGCTGTGACTTCACTTGCAGAAGAGGTTGCTTCTTCATCTTAATTTGTAGGCCAGACAACAAAGATGCACTTGCTATCTTATATGTTCCTATATGTTCAGCGACACTGTCCATATAAAAACGTAAAAAACAGCTCTTTTTCAACACTTTTCTGGATCTGAGTGTATTTTCAGCAGTGATTCTTGATTAGCCATGCTTTATTTCCATGCTTCAATATAATCTTGTTCTACAATAAGATGTTCACTTAATCAATCCTTCCAAACTGAATACATGTATCAGTCATTCATTCAATAGCTTCTTAAATCCACATTTTACCCACCAAGTATATTAGTTGATTCAAGTTGTGTACAGTAAACATCCGGTATACATTTCACACTTTTCCAAAGATAACAATTTAACACAACGAATCAATGGAACGAAAAGATAGCATGTCACTAACATGGACAACTGTGTTTTTATCAGCAGTAATAAATGCCGATCGAATATTAAAAACCTAACAATGTTCACTCTTTTTTTTACAACTCGCTGCAAGTCAGCTGACCTACTTTACTGTATTCCATTTCAGGGGGCATGCAAATTCATTTTTGTTTCATTCCTCGTAATGATAAAATTGTTCAACAGAAATCTATATGCATCTTCTTTTAAATTATAAAGTTTAACAATGAAAAGTCTTCGATTCCTGCAATAAAGTTGTTTATTTAGTTCTTACTCGTCGAATTACTATTACTGCGCATGCGCGACCGGATCTCTGGACACAATACAATAAGACTAACAATATATATCCAAAACTAAGTAGCATTAATATATTCCCACTACCTTATACCGTCTTGAAAATAATATCATAATAGGTATTCAGTTAACACAAACAGGTATAATAAATTATGTAGTGCAACCCTAGAACCTGGTTTAAACCCCTAGTAGCAAATTATTTTGCCACTGACTTCCAATGCGCTAACCCATACGTTTCCCCTTTTTCGTTAAACAATCAACAGACAAATCATTTATTTTCCTCTCTTCTTTTTGCTGCAGGGAATGCTATGTTTTATGAGTGTGGCGATTCCTGATATGCATATTTCCCTTTTTATATATAGTACCATGAAATTGAGTTATTTTATTTATTTAATGCAAGTCACAAGGCTAAGTAAATATATATATAAAAAAAACATTGCCAACTTCTTGAAACCAGGAGTAGACTTTCTTCCACTTAGGATCGACACCTGACTGGATCGAACTGGCTGTTCGAGGTAGCCGGCGTTGATTCAGTGTCTCGGCATGCTGGGGTACCGCGTCCGGCGTCGGAGTAATTTCACGACGTGAAGGGGTACTTGGCGTCGTCAGCGTCGCTCTTGAAGGGCTATCCGGAATGATCTCGATCTCATTTCTAGAATTTTGAAGTTCAGAATGCCCGATGGAGTTGGCATCAGCCTCACAAGGCCGGTTTCTCTTGAAATAAGATAGAATTGAAGAGTCGTCGTTCTTTCGCGCATGCATACTTGAAAATGTGTCCGACGAAAATGAACTGATCGTTACGATGATAGCGCAGTAAAATGCCACAGAATGTATTTCTTTTGCAATTTAAGTTCTAACTGCAACTTGCCAATAGATTTGTTTAAAACAAATCGATTATCGCACAATTATTTTCATACATGTATACAGTACAATTTTCGAAGTGTTTGTCTTCTAATCACAGAACTAAGAATAACGAAATTATTACTCATGATCCCATCTCATTAAAATCATTGAACATTATGTCAAATACACCGGGTTCCGCTATTAATTGAGAATATCAACAGTCGGCAGAGCCAAAATACGATCAAACGACACCGACAGACTTGCGAATTCACCACGTGCAAAGGCGGAGTTATCTCAGCTGATAGTAAATAAATCGATTGTGATTGGTCAAATCGCCCATTGCTTAACCTTGAATGAGATGTGTATTGAAAAGCGACCTGTGTTTACAATGCAAGAAACAGAAAATTATGACATGCCGATTTTGAATAAACGGATGTCGCGAATTTAACACTTGTTGGAAATTGATCAAAGCTTGTTAACGGTTGTCTGGGGAGAATACTGGGACCCGGCCCAATCCTTGATAGCCGAGCAAAATCTCGATCCACAACTACTCCAACCTAACCAAAATGGCAACCCACGCTATCTCCCGCTTGTCACGTGACTGATTTGTTTTTAATCGTTCTTTTAATATCCTTTCATAGTTGTTCGAACAACAACATTAAATAGTTTTCTTGTTTTTATTTGTAGCATTATCTTTCAAAGTTCGCATTCCTTCTCGAAATATTTGTATTTTCTTAAAATGCACTACTTTTTATGCCACACCACTACGAAATCTTTCAGGCGTAACTAAACTACTCATGCATATCCAGTTGCTTGTTCACTGCCGTAGCTGGTCATGATTTTACTCTACATTTGTTCGATGGAATTTTTGGCATGGATGCTCCAAAATTACACGGAAACTTACTCTCAATCGCTCAGAATTCGTGGAATGGTGTGCTGCATTGTGCTTCACACGTGTGCAGAACTTTTCGGCCTGCTCTCGCGGTGACCACTTACTTGATACGCTCTCGTGGTCGCAATGATACACCCGAAGTTAAGGAATGCGCGTCGCAGAGTCCACGGCATCGTTAGTTAAGACTGGTGCACATGCGAACCAGTCTAAAAAAACGTGCGAACTTACAGCTTCCCCTAATAGACTTACATACATATATTAAACATGCGCTCTCATGTATAACTATAATTATGTTTTTGTTAGACAGCACCACGATTATGGCAACGAGGAGTGAATGTAGGGCGTATGCCTTGCTGGTGAAGTATCGATGTTTTGTTTTCAATGTGTTTAACTTCAAATCAAGACCTTTAAAATCCATTTAAATAGACGCTGATGTTGTGCTTTTAGAAAAGTCAACAAACATATTAGTTGCACCGTGTTGAATGTTTATTTTTAAAATTGTCGCTTACGTAAAGTGACTAGATACTGTTAAAGTTTCAAGCCTGAATGTATTTCTATGATAAATATATTACACCCTCCATATATAATATTCTCATCCTTTTGCAAGTACCTTTTCTTTATCTAACAATGACTAGATTCTGCATTTTTTAGAATTATCACTTAGAAAAAAGGAGTTTGAGTAATGTGAGTTTTATATCTTTTTTTATGATATGCCACAACAAACTAATTGTTGACAAATCGAATTAATGAAAATGATACTTAAGTGACAATTTTCAAGGTAAACATACCAAATTTTAACGGATCAAAAGCCTATAAATCCCTGCACATTAGTTTGAGTGTAAACATGCGCATGGTCCAGTAGCAAATGGTTTAAAGACGTAAAAGGATGTTAAGAAATCGAATATATAAGCATTTCGTACGGAGTTGCGTTTAATACCTAAATCAATCGGCGTAGCTATTAATTAGTGTGGTCATTTTTGATAAATGATTTAACCAATATTTATATCGTCATGTACAGCACGTTGGTGACAAGAAGAGACTTTGATTTTACTTTGATAAATTTGTATGAAATAAAACTGTTTTAAAACATTGGTACCTAACTTCAAGGAAAAGAATGAACAAAACTTTAACACTTCAAAATCTAGTTAATTCCGGAACTCCAGAGAGACAATCTAAAAAACACGAATGCGGAAGTTCTTCAAAGAAACTTTATAAATTTTCTCGGAAGTTGTGACTTTTCTCACCAATTAAATATTTTGAAGAAGAATTGAATTCAAATTAAGACGGCAAGAAAGACATCAACTTGAAGACTGTTATACATTTGAACAAATAAATAGGTGACATTTAGCAAACTTTTTTTTCATTTTCCATACTTTTTTAAGGATATTATTTCTTTTAAACGAACTATTATTTAACGAAATATTATTTCGTTTAAACGAAATATTAATTGATACGAATTTACATTATTACGTTTAAACGAAGTTAAAAGTATGGAAAATGAAACAAAATGGTACATATCACCTTAGGGAATCCGTACATAACGAATTGGAGCGCCATAGTTTTGAATGTTGGAGATGAAGACATAACAAAGCGAATGTTTTGTTGAAGAATGTTTGATGAAGAATTGCCAACATTAGGAAAATATAACATTTAAAATGGGCTCCTTAATTTCTGCAGCTCGGACGTTTCTTCTTGACAATGTTTAATGTCAACTTATATGTTTCGTTCGGAGACCAGTGGCGTTACGTTAATGATATATCCACCATTAAAATGTCCACAGCAGTAAGTCCATATCGAAAATTTTGACGGACATTACTGAAAAGTGCAAGTCTCTTTCGCATTGCAGTTGTAGACTCTACTGAGAAATAAATCTGTAACACCAGTCGCCATTTCAGCCAATCAGATGCTTGAGATTTGAGACTGGTTTCCATGCTCAGTTTTATAACCTTGGGCACTGTTCCAATGTGTGATCTGTGTTTTTGAAGTTGATCATTATACACCCATGCTCTCCTTTCCTTTCTACTTTTTGGCTGCTGCATAGGAAGGCTGTGTTTACTTTCTGAGTGTGGCAAGTTCATATGCATATTTTTTTTTTCCTAATTACAGTGACAATTTTTATCAACCGGCCTATATAGTTTTGTTTAACACAAAATATTTGGAATTTGTTTCTTTACACTTGGAATAGTTGGTCTAATGTGTTTACGTCACGGAATGTCGAGTTCATATCGCAATTATTGTTCGTACGTCTGTATTCCGGAACATTACAATTCTTTTAGGAAACATATCCTTGCAACGCCCATGGGATTTCAAACAAGCTAGAAAGAGGGGTGCACGTTTGTAAGACTCCTGAAGAACCATGACCAGAGCTCCAGGGTAAAAGGTCACACCTTGGGGTGAACGGTCAAACTTCGACAAAAATATATAGTTCGGATCATAACTAAGCAGTTGATAACAGGATCTTAGAAATTCTGCAGATTCATCTTTTATAGATGTTAACAATTTATTATCTAATAGTATAACATTGTCTGGTTCTTAAAAGTGGCTGTGTGGCGTAAATACAACACTAAAAGCAGAGACTGGCGCACTTGGTCTATTCATCTATCAAATAGTCATTTTCATTTTACTTTATAAAGATGGTCCAAGATGTTACTTCTTATTAATTGAATAATATGCGCTACACATGGTTACTGATTATAATTTGAATTTTTTCTAAGTTTCATTTCTGTTATAGTATTATGTATGCTAAATCTTCTTTAATCATTTTGTCATTTGATATTTTGTTTAACCGTTTCTGTTTAATGTTTGTGTTGATTTATTGTTATCTTAGACAATAGGTAAAATTTTATTAGATTGTGGTCAACTACAGCTGTTTTAAAGATGAAACATTTGAAATTAAAGGAAATACCAACTTCTAACACACAAAAAACACAATAATTGTCCAGAAAATAGGATAACGGCAGCGCAACTTCTAGTTGAAACCTCGCTGTTGTGTTGTTTGTCAGTTCAGTATTACTAAATTTATCATCTCCAACAACACCTTATTCCGTTTGTGTTCAAAACCACGTTCTAAAATGCAACAACTTGAAATTACCTGAGAATCAATCAGGAAGCTATACATGAAACCTTTTTATAGGCGACACCGGTTCTTATTGATATTCATAACAACAAGTTAAATGTTTGTAAACCTTTGCAAATACTGTAACAGGCAAATATTCAAGACGAATTGATTATAAGTGATAATGATTAATGGTTAATTGTACTCTCACAGTGACTCTATATATCTGATTAACTTTCAAGTGAAGTTGATCACATGTATATAAGTTTGTTTTGTTGTATACCTTGTGTATGGCGAATTTCTTTGTTGCATAAGCCTGAATAAACTTTCTTTTCTGGTCAGTTTTTTTAACCTCTCCAAATATAGCCAAACATTAAGATTCTCCTTATTTAGTGCTTCGATTGGGTGCAATATTAGTGTGGTTACATGATTATTTCCAACTCTCTGGCCAAAATCTCGATGACTGAATATTAAAAAATAAAATATTGCTGCCCTCTCTGGATCCACAGATGTATATAATCATTATACATGAGAGTATAATCAATATGAACAATTATGTTAACGTTGATGAAATGATTAAATTTGTTTAAAAAAATTTCCGTTCTCTTCATATTTACCGGAAAACGTGACTGAAATCTTAGCAATGAGAATTGTAGAGTCCTTTGTCTAATTTCCTCATATGTCAGCTAATGTCTAACCTCGAGGGAAATGAACCACATGGCGACGACAGCATCGAACTGCGTTAATTCTTCAAGGACATATTCCTGTGCTGTAAATATTATATCTCAAAACAAATATCGAAGTACTAATTAGCAAAATATTTTAAAATGGTTTATAAACTGACCTAAGTTATTTAGTGGGACTGCTTATATCTCATATTTTAGAACCGCTAGTTATACTTTACTTTAGTGCAAACACAAAATCTGACTAAAATAAACAGAAAAACACGTGAAGTTTACCTTCGTGTGCCATTCAGAGGGGATAAAAAGCAAACATAATTTTTACAGCAACCCTTTATAAATTACACACACAAGCAAGCCCGCTAACTTTGGAAAATTTCAGCCTAAAATCATACTTACATGTACACATCCATTTATTCTGTTAAAAGCGCAAAACCTTTTACCGCACGCTTCATTGTAATCAATGCCAAGCTGTATGCCTTTTATACTGTATGTGCAACTAAATGCATTATATAAACTACAAACACTAAAAAAAATATATTTGCATGCGATGAAGATGCGATAACAAAAGCAAAACTTTAATGGGATACAAACAAATCCATCTTTCCTTTACTCTCTTATTATTCTCCAGTATTCTGAATGGCTGCAAATGCTTTTACCTGCAATACTAACTTCTTTTTAGCTATTGAGCTGTGAGCTATTTTCAATATATGCAGCATATATTCAGAATAGAGTTTATAATGATAATGTCTGATTTTTATTTTGAAAATAAATTTTCTTTCTAAGAATGATTCCTTCAGAGTTTGTATACAACCTCAGCCAAGGAGCATGTTAAAATCCATCAAACCCCTAGTTTAACTTTCCTAAAATGTTACCAATGCAAATTTTACCTTTTTGTGCTACATAGTCGCGATAAAAGCAAACTCAAAATTGTACAGCAACCCCATATAAAACACACACAAGCCCGCCCTTCTCTCTCACTCTGGAAAATATCAGCCTAAAATCATACTAACATGTACAATGTAATAAACGTGAAACCTTTCACGGCTCGCAGCACGCTCCATTTGTAGCTGATGCCCAGCTGTATTTCTTTCAAACTATATGTGCAACTTAATGACTTATAGAAACTACAAACACTAATTAAATCAAGCATTCGCACAGAATGAAGATTCGGTAACAAACGCAAAACCTATATATGACACAAAAAAAATCCACAAATCCTGTGAGTACAGTTAAAGCAAAATTCATATTTTTGATATTTTTTTCAATCGACATACAACAAACAGCACATCCGCTTTTGCTATCACGCCGAACGGGCACTACAACAAATAGGAAATCTATTTTTCTTAGCACTCTACATGCATTTTAGATACTATAACGCAAAAATAGAATTTCACACGTACTCAACTTTAAGCCACATTAACTATAACTGCCTTTCCAGTGCACTTTTTTAAATAAAATTCATATAAACATAACATTTCGCACTGCAGATGCCAGTATAGAAAGACAAACTTTTTCAGACCCACACAGTCTTCTCACTCCGCAAGTAAAAACCAATCTTTCTCGTAAATTTAAATCCATGAGCGCCAAGCACTGCCCTCATGAACGCGGAACATGACTTTCTATGGAAACTCCAATCAAGCAAACACACATACAACTAGGTTGAATCTCTTACGGCATGTTTAAAGGTTGGTGAACCCTCAAACCTGGTTTAAACCCGTTCAACTGTGGTAACCCCTTTTTCGTTCATTGTTTAAGGTGAATTATCTGAAACTGATCATTTTATAAGCCCACACTTTCTTTTCCTCTCTACTTTAATGCTTCGTGGTGAGGTCTCTTTCTGTGTGTAGCAATTCCTGATATGTATATTTCACTGTTTTCACCCATGCTCTAATTTACCCACGCGTCCCAGATGCCACGAATACAAAACAAGATCCAATATTTCTATCATGCCTTATATGCATGAATATTAACCTACGCATAACACAAACACAAATCCCGAATTTCTTCCCATACCAATCTCATTTAGAACGAAATATCTATTAAATGTCCACCGTATTACAAGCACAAACATCCCGAAAATCCTTTCTCTGGCTTTCCAGATTTTTAACTTACCAATCTCGAATTTGCATCGTGCACATGTTTCCTCGGACATTCAAGCTCACATATACCGACATTTCAACAACGCACTTAAGAAACGACAAAAATAAATCCAATTTCACGTGTACAAAATGTAAAAATAAATACTTTTACATGGCTTTCATTGTATAACAACGGATCGGATTTTTATTTTGATCTACATTTCCCAGGAAGATATATATACATGTTTTTTGAACATTAACTTGTTTGTCAATATGTTATGTGGTAATATGATGACTTCAAAACGAACTCTTTTTTTCGAGCTTATATTGCCAAGCAACTGTTGTATGGAAAAGAAAATTTGTACAATATCAAAAATATCAACATGATGCTAGACAAGATAATTCGTAAAATAAATGGATTGTTTTTTCTCGTCCACATGTCATTGTTAAAAACGGAAAAAGCAATTTAGAAGTTTTGTGAATTTTAAGGTGCTTAAAGACAAATGTGAACGCGTAACATAAGGGGTACTCCAGCTTTTACTGGATACTTCTAATAAATGAATAGCTGATCGTAGGTGTTCGAAATGTTTTGTTTATAAAACAATTGGATTGCCCTAAATGAGAAAAAGAGAAAACAATGGGGGAAAACTGAACAGAATAGAATTTTGACATGAGATCTTAGAATAAAAAAACCCTGCATGTAACAGAGAACGACAAAAGCAGAAAAGAAAAAGCAGGACGAATATCCTTTGGATGATTGAACGATAGCCAAATCAATATTGGCTGGGATGCTAAACCCCATCTTTTTGAAATAAGCCGAAATATTAAAATAAAAAAGTGCTATTAAAATACATAAGTTCTAAACAAACTTCAACTGGTAGCTGACTTTCCAATTTAAGAGATCATCAACGAATGCCGACAATAATAATTTAGTCTTTTAAAAACATTCCATTATTGCCTCTTCCCTTGTTCATTGCTCATGTAACCGTTTGAGCATTAACACCCTGTACAAATTCTGTAAATTTGCGAAAGCATCTAGTAATTATCGCTAAAGCATTGTTCAGTCTTATTTTGGTATTATAAATTTACCGCTACACTTGTCTTATTTTTTCTCGTTGAGACATTCGATGATACAGATGCTATAATCAGTTAGACCCATTCGGCCGTTATTGATAAAAGCAACTCACAACATGGGAACCACCATCCAGAATTTTAAGGTTTGCAATTTGCGTTATGATGTGCTGCAAATCTGTCAAGCGTGAAAAACTGAGTCGCTTACATACCAGTCGACACAATCTAATCACCCGCAAAGAGTGTCTGCTTTGATAATTTCACTTTCCGAAATCAACTCCGTCGACATATACCAACAGTCAATGAAGTATACACGACATGAATATATACTCAAATTTCATGTTAATCATTCACATAACTACCGTTGTTAAAAATATGTGTTGATATAACAGTTTTACTATATGTAAAAATTATGCTTGTTTTAAAAATGCGTACGTTGCTTTATAAAACCTGCGAACCGCTTCTGGCTCACAACATGTAGAACTCATCCCATTTCTTGGTTTGTCAAAGATCTACCTTCTTCTCGTTCGAACTGCATCGTATCTGCTACTTTTTCTCGCAGATAAACTTGAACTCCGTGTTTTATGCCACAAGCTATTTCTGGTAGGTTATATAGAATATTGAAATCTTTTCCTCGCTTCCTTTCTATTGTACGTGTACCATGTGCTTTCACATAACCTTTAGCGCTGGCGTCATTTAATGTAACTATATTTACGGTAAAGCCCTCATTTAAGTATCTACCTTTTTTATTCTAAACCCTAGCATTCTCTCACTAAAAGCTGGTTACATCCACGGCACGGGTACTAACTTTTACAAATGCGATCAAGCCAGCATGGCTGAGAATGCAATTTTGTACGTATCTTTTTCTTACACAAGACGCTTCGAAATGATAAAATATAATTATGTTCAACGACCGATGATAAAAACCTCGCTGGAATCAAATCTAGTTTACATCTCAATACTTGAAATAAAACTGACTTTAATGCGGCTTCCAGACGACATATTCATTCGGTTAATACGGATAACTTATTGCTGATGAAATCCCAGAAGTGCCCAACCCATTGTGATATTGTAACATGTCTTGAGGGTGTCCAAGTACATTTATGTTCTGCTAATTAAAAACCAAAATTCAAGCAAGCAATGAAAGAGCTAAAAGTTATGCATGTTATTAATATTCGTGACCCCAATTCTATCATCTCAAACATAATTATGTGGTCTACACATCGCAAGTATTTCACGAGTACTTTTAGTGTTTTTGGGGGGTAAATATGACCAGCAGCAGCAATAACGAAAAGAAGTGTTATATTAGTAATTGTTTTCTTTTCCTGTCGAATTGGCGGTGCGGGTTTGCTCCCAGGTAGAGGCAATATCATTTCAAGCTAAATTTCAATAAGTGGTACGAGACGTTGATATATGAATACAACGATATGTACTAGTTAGATCATATCGTATAAATACTAGTACATTAATCGAGTAATAAAAGCTTGAAATTTCGAACAGGTTTTTGACATTTTATGTCCTCAAAATTGTTTTTGTCGACAGTCAAATGCTAACCTCGATCAAGCTTCGTCTTAAATAAATGAAAAAGGAACTGAAATGTTCATATTTGTCGTGTTGGATGTCTTTCAATGTTCCATTTTCATCTTTTTAAAAGCCACCGAACACGCCAAATATGAAAATACTGAAGGTTCGGTTTGATTATGCCTGTTAATGAGCAGTAATGATAAATGAAATATGCATATCAGGAATCGCCACACTCACAAAACACAGCCTCCCCATGCAGCAAAGAAGAAGAGAGGAAGAGAGCATGTGAATAAAAGTGCATATAACATGAACTGTTCACCCCGCCTAGCGCAACTCATTATTTATACAACTATAAGTAACGTGCTCAAAGGGCTCTATAATTGAAAAGAGCGATGATTGAATGTTCGGGGGTCTCCAAAGGCCACCGTTAATGGATTTACTATGTGGATTTACCGATACCTCTGTGATAACTCCGAAATAAGCAGAGAGGAAAAGAGAGCATGTGTTTATAAAAGATCTATTGCAATAAAGATACCACAAACAATAAACGGAAAGGAGAACTGTCTTGGAACGTATGTTTAATGTAATAAAGATACAAATAAATCCTACATTACACTCTTCTTCATGCTTTCAACGAAAATAATTGTCAATTATCATATTGAGAAGATGTATGTAAACAAATAACAATAAACCTGACCAATCTACTGGAACGGACGTGATTTGAGCTTTTTTGCATAATTGTGATTAATAAGTCATTGTCACTGATTTGTTCTAAAATGTTAAAAAGGAAGTAATTTATACTTGATAGAGTATAAAAAAGCAAAATATGCATAACAGGTATCGCCGCACTCACAAAACACATCCTCCCCACGCAGCGAAAAAGGAGAGAGGAAGAAAGGGCATGTTTATTATAAGTGTATGTCAATTCAAATAAGATGCCACAAACAATTAACGAAAATTAGGACCCGAGGGGTTACCGCCTTGGAAAGGTCAGTGGCAAATCAAATTGCCATTGGGGGTTTAAACCAGGTTCTATAGTGCAACAACCTCACACTTGCCCCCAACAAACAATTACAAGTTGTCTTGGTGAAATAACTCCAACCTACCCATCAACTAAACTATGTTCCATGCAAAAGCAATAGTAAAATACCAGCCAAACCCATATTAAGAAAATACATCTTCCTCACGCAACCGAAAGTTGAGAAGTACAGAGATATTAATTATTTCATATTTTTTGTGTTTACAAGAGTTGCGGGAGTTTGTTATGAGGGTGCAAAACTCGTGTTCATGAATGATGTTTGCATGTGCTATGTTGGAAGTTTAGCTCTGTATTATGTATAATTTCAGAACTTGTTCATGAAGGAGAATATGTTTGCAAGGGTTGCGTTGAGAACAAAGTGAAATATGCATATCAGGAATGGCCACATCCAGCAGACACACAACCAAAAGGTAGAGAGGTGAAGAGAGCATGGTTATACAATAATCAGTTTCAATCAGTTTAAACCAGTATTATTTATAAGTACAAAACTAATGTTCATAAAAGAAACTAAGTTTTGGGTACTTAGTTCAGTTCATTGTATTTCGGGTATATTAAATCTATGTTTCATGCAGGAGAGTATGTTTGCAAGTGTTACGTTTGGAGTTTTTGATTCACAAATTATATATATTATTCTTTTTTATTTCATTAACTTGAACGTTTTGTTCTATCCAACGACTGTGCTTTCTCAAAACCAGTATCATATATACACGACATCTGCAAGAAAATTTAATAGATAGCAAAATTCACAGAGATAAGATGTACTGGGAAACCGATGACGCAAAATGCTGACAAAATCCCTGAGATAAATCAATATGTAGCAGCTGGGAGGTAGATCATTAACTTACAAAAATAGAATCTCACAATCTCGTGGAGCTAAAATAGTCTTTTCACTGGAAACATAATTACTCTTTCGCTCGCTGTTCTGAGATACGACTACATTTTTAAGGATTATATTTCTTGACAAGAATTGTGTACATTTACTGGTATATCAAATTTTTAATTGAAATTCGTCGTTTTCGTTTAACTCAGTGTTTCGTGCTAAATAAGTTATTTAATTCGAAACTTCCTCCTGAATTTGCATAAACAAGACAATGTTGAGCACCCATGTGTATTTGACATTTTGAGGTGAGACATTATTTTCTACCATTGTAGCGCATTCGTTGAAAAAGAAAAAGAATACTTGAGGTTTCTCAATTAATCATATTGGACGACCGATAAATGGCATATTCTGCCTTGTTTGTAATCGAATTATATTTTGTCTCGTTTAAAAACATATCAACACTGCACTGCCTCTTTGTGAAATACATTAACGTTGCACTTTCTCGTTGTAATATACTCGTACACATCATATTTGCACTGACTCAATTTTGCGCCATGTGTTTGTTAAGTCATGTCATTTCTAATGGTTGTTTTTTCTTATTCTATCGAACTCAAATTGCGGTTTTGAAATGTTATAAAAAATGACTTGTTTAATAGTTATGTACTTTTGGCTTTTTAATAAAATATATTTAGAAAATGCTTTGCAGGAAAATTGTGGGACGTTATATTTGTCCAAAGGATATATTGATGTCGAGCATAGGCATACCACAAAATAAAATTTTACTGTTTAGGCCAGAGAAAATAAATTATTAGATTCTCATCCGGATTTTGGGAAAAAAGGGGCGGGTGGACACTTTTTAATTTATATTTTTTTATAAACGAAATACCTGAGAACAGAAGTAAAAACTAACTTAAAATTTTGAGACAAAGGCATTTATAGTTACCAGAACCTTTGGTGTAAATTATTCGTCCATCTTTTCTATTTCTTCAAAAAGGTCAGGATAACAACTTACCAAAGAAGCAGGTTGGTGCCTATTCTTGCTTGAAAAGCCATACCAGTCTTTAATAGTGACACTATCACCTTCGTTAAGCTTTGAAATTATTACCATTTTATATATCCGGGATGGTCTAAACCTTTTCTGTCCGGAACAGAATATGTTCCGATTTTTTTGCCAATAACTTTTTTGGACGGGTGGTTTTGGACAGGGGCGGGCGGGGATGAGAATCTAAAATATTTTTTCTATGGCTTTAAGTAATTTTGATAATATACAAATAAAACAAGAATGAGCACTTTTCCAAAAATCTAAAAAAAAATTCACCTTACGTAAATTTATTATTTATTGTTTTGCAGAGATAAAATAAATATGCAAATTCACAATGCGTGTTAATAAGCTTACACATTATTTAAGTTGAAAATGGTTAAGAGTTTTCCATTCACAATTACAGACCTCTTCACATAGGTCAGTAGACAAATAATAATACAATAAGGTTAAAAACTAACTGTTCAGAAACGACAGAATTTGAAGATAGCAAAGAGTTCTTTTCAAAATCTGGTTGATCACTACAGAAAAAGGTTTTTGAATAATTTTTAAAGAAAATGAAATATGAATATCAGGAATCGCAACACTTAAAAAAAACATAGCCTCCCAAAGCAGCGAAAAAAAGAAGAGAGGAAAAGAGAGCACATGTTTATAAGTATGTCAAATTCAAATAGGTCACCAAACAATTAACGAAAATGAGAACCCGAGCGGTTACCGCCTTGGCACGGTCAGTGGCAAAAAAAATTGCCATTTGGGGTTTAAACGAGGTTCTTGAGTCCGCCAACCTCACACTTGCCCAAACAGGTTTTCATATCAACACACAAGTACAAGCTGCCTTGGTGAAATAACTCCAACCTACCCACCCATCAGCTCAACAATGTTGCATGCAAAAGTACACAAACATATAAAACATAAGAAGCAAATAGCATTTCTAAGCCAAAGGGCGGGTACTCAATGATATTACCGAGACGAGAGCTCCTGGAGTCAAGTCAGCAAGAACACGATGACAGCGATAAAAGAAACAAATCGAGCTACTAGGTTCTTATACAAGAGATTTCCCCTAAAAACCTTCATAAACTCTTCAACCCCTGCCAGCGTCGTGCAACCAAAGAGGTAAGCATAATGGTCAATTGTAGAAGGGTAGGCCTGCAGAGCGCTGTGAAAGTGAAGAAAAGTGAAATATGCATATCAGGAATGGCCACATCCAGCAGACACAGCCTCCCCACACAGCCAAAGGGTAGAGAGGAAAAAAGAGCATGGTTTTAGAATAATCAATTTCAAAATGGACGCCACAAACAATTCACGAAAGTGAGAACCCGAGGGGTTACCGCTTTGGAACGGTCAGTGGCAAAATAATTTGCCACTGGGGGTTTAAACCAGGTTCTAGGGTGCACCAACCTCACACTTACCCCCAACAGGTTCTCGTATCACAAAACATGTACAAGTGGTGAAATAACTCCAACCCACCCATCGGCTCAACAATGTTGCATGCAAAAGCACACAAACATATAATACATAAGAAGCTAATAGCATTGCAAAGCAAAAGGGCGGGTACTCAATGATCTTACCGAGACCAGAGCTCCTGGAGTAAATTCAGCAAGAACACGATGACAGGGATAAAAGAAACGAATCGAGCTTCTAAGTTCTTTTCCCTTTTCATCTATTTCAATATCACAGTAGCGTAGTTTGTGCCGTGTGGCGGCTGTAAAAAGTCTCCCCGTACATTCAATTAGTGCCTTTATCAGTTACGTCCTTTGAAGATCGTTGAGCACGATACTTATGTACTAATTTAATAGTACTTTTGTTTTTATATTTCGGCCAGTTTAAAGATAGGTGGTTTCAATATCCCAGACAATAAGGTTTTGGATAGTGTCACATCACCCCTAAGGATATACTTCCTGCTTTTTAAATTTGCCTTTAGCGTTGTCTGTGATACGCAGGATTTATATTCTAAGATCCCCTATCAAAATTCTATTCTGTGTAGTTCCCCCATTGTTTTCTCGTTTAGGGCAAACCCATTCTTTTATCTGGGGACCATACGCCGCTGAACATGGAATGGTATTAATCGTTTGGGATGGATCAAAATTGTCCTGTTTATTGGTGTAAATATTGAGTTGGGCTCAACCCGGGGCTAGGCGACGTGGGCAGTAATATGCAATCACATTACTGCCCATGAACAGGCTCAATCAAACCGAGCCTGCAGTATTTTCATATTTGTCGGGTTCGGTGGCTTCCCCTTTCATCTATTTTAAGAAAAGATTTCCCCATAAACCTTAAACCCCTGCCACCGTCGTGCAACCAAAGAGATTAGCATAATGATCAACTGTAGATGGGTTAATCACATTAAAGCCTGCAAATCACTGTAAAATCTTGTTGGTAACCTTTCTTTTTAAATTTACAGATGGTTTTTACGAATAACCGGGAGAAATTAACATTGCCTTTTATCTTCTTTAGTTTGTAAATTAAATCTCCATAAAAAAAGGGTGTGAATTACCTTGTTGCAATAGTAATTTTAAGTTGCACCTGTATTTATGAATTAGATCTGGGTATCGGCGATAAAACTTGCAAAAGGTTTTCCTTAATTTGTGATACTATCATTTTATAGCTGTATTTGTTGTTGTACAAGAACTAGAGTTTGCAATAAATCTTGCTTTGTACGGTGTTTTGTGCATTTTCGAAAATCTTGTTGGTTACCTTTCTTTTTAAATTTACAGATGGTTTTTACGAATTACCGGGTGAAATTACCATTGTCTTTTATCTTCTTATGTTTATCAGAATTTACTTGAATGAAAGTTACTCACAGTAGATATTTTCATAATGCAGTGTAGATTTACAACTTATTTCAATATTTTTCCATCTTCTTAATTGCTTAATTTAATTGAATTTTACATATTTCAATGTGACAATAATGTTGATGTAGCTTTGATGCATCCAGACTGGACTTAGTTTATGGCGAACCACACGCCCAGTTCTTTTATTTACCATTTTGCTGTAGATAATTTTTTAACTGCTTGCTTTTTACAGTCAGTTTTCTTCCTTCTAGAGTTACGAATGTACTTTCAATCTTACAAATACCCCTTTAAACACATAGGGAAGATGTTATAAATGTGATAATTATAAGTTATGCATAGACCACGGATTACAAATTTTCAGTCAAAGCAGATATAACAGATCATAGCTAGTCAAAAACATCCTCCTTCACCGAAAAAGAGGAAATGATAGCATATGTTTAGAATAAGATCTATTTCATAAACCGCCTACCGGTCGCCAATCTCAGTTCTGAGCTTGAGCCAGATGCTATAGTAAAGATCAAAAATAGTGTCATGCGAGAATTTTGTAGCGTTACCTTACGGACTGACTCTAGCAGCTGACCTTTAACGATCTTTTCAGACATCAATTTTTCAACAAAGTTAGCTAAGTAGCAGTTTCCTGCAACTGATGTTTATTATATGTTATAGTGTTCTATATCTAGAAACTGAACGGAGATTAAAGAAATTTGAAAACTAAGTCAACGAGATAAACACGTGTCATTACTAATGGATCCTTGATTTACGTTAGCGTATTTGTAACATTCTGGAGAAGTGGCTTTCTATTATATGTCAATAGTTTTAAGATTGTTAAGAAGCTAAAATGTACCTGGTCATGTATCAAAACGAAAATATAATGTGTTTTCAGCTATCAAAAAGGTAATATATGCATATCAGGAATCGCCACACTCACAAAACACAGCCTCTTCACGCAGCGAAAAAGGAGAGAGAGACAGAGAGCATGTTTTATATATGTCAATTCAAATAGGTCGCCACAAACAATTAACGAAGAAGAGAACCTTTGTGGATACCGCCTTGGAACGGTCAGTGGCTAATGTAACCTTTAGAAGACAAACAAAATAAATGTGACGTCACGTATTTTACACATTCAACGCACGGGTGAATAAATTTGATTAATATATCCTTAAATACATAAATGAGTCCAAAATGTTCGACGAATTTCGCTCCTGCTCGGTCATTGTTATGCATTATATAAAAGTAAAATGGAAATTAAAGACATCCGAGACATTGAATTATTTCACACAGTGAACTGTGAAAAAGCAGTTTTGAATTCAAGCAAAAATTTTGGTTATCATAATACGGAATTTGTGGCATTTGAATCATCAGATACCCTGACATGGTTGTAAGAATGTCCAAAATGTTTTAAGAGTAGATAAATTTCTTTAAAAATTTATATTATAAGTCGTTAGGAAAACGATTTCTGAATGGAATAAACATTTTCATTTTAGCCTGTATTTAAATGCATTGCTCCGTTCGTCATTGCTTTGTTATTGACAAAAAAGAAAAATATCAAAATCTCTCTAACCGCAAATAACAGATCAATAAAACTTTGCAGAGACCAATGTTATTAATATATGTTTAATTTACATACGCTAAGAAAAGTTAGAACAGTAAATGAAAATAGGTTGACCTAAAATATCCCTATTATTTTATTTGCAATTTATCACAAAAACGAAGCAACACTAAACATCAACTAAAATGTCTTTAAAAGTAATGAGTTACAACAATATCTAAGATCCTTTGGTCTAATAAATGTATTCAATGTGAGTTATTTGTAAAAGTGTGTTTGACCTGCAATTTCCTGGTAGCGTGGATGACAAAAAAAATTGTTTATTTCTCTCTTCATAATTGAAAGTTATTTTCAAGGACCTTCGATAATGTTGTTAGTATCATTGCTTCCTTTTTTTTTGATAAATTGGAAATATAATTTTAGGGATGTTTTAGCTCTAACTATTTTTCTTCACAGCTCTTACTGTAGCAATTATTTGTGCAAAGTTTAATGGAACTGCATTGTGCCGTTTAAGAGATTTTGATATTTTTCTATTAAATTGTCTATGACAAAACAGTGACGAACGGAGCAATGTCTTAAGTGATGTGTATTTCTCGTTTTTATGCAGTGTAAGTTCCTCAACGGACTCTTTTCCGCGCAGTAATTTACATTTATTAGATCTTTAAATACTTCATGAATGAATTCGTTCCATCGAATTAAGCTGTTTGGGAATGTGCATTTTTCTTTTGCCGTGAATTGTAACAGAGAAGTGTTTTATGTCTCCTTTTTATTGTTCTTTTTTTTCTACTTTCTTGTGAATTGCCTATTCGTCAAGTTTGTTAAGGGTTGTTTAGTTGTTGATGATGATGTTGCGTTGTGTTATATTTTGGTGGTGCGGGACATTAATTTGCTCTGATTTTATTCATTAATTATAACGTCTTAGAAGGGAAGCCTGAGACAAACGCGCATACTGGTTTGTGTTTTGTTTTTGTTTTTATAAAATTAAGTCTGCCGCCTGCGACCAGTGCAAATAGTGACCAGCTTTGCACCTGAAATATGTTTTATATGTTTGGCAAGTGTGAGAATGGTGCACTCAAGAATCTAGTTTTAACCCAGAGTGGCAAATGATTTTGCTACTGACCGTTGCAATGCGGTAACTCATCAGACTGATTATATGATAAATCTATATTCTCTGTTCCTCTCTACCTTTTGTCTGCTTGGGGAGGCTGTGTTTTCTGGATGTTGCAATTCCTGACATACATATTTCACCTTTTATATCTCTTCCTAGCTGGCCATTTGATGATACGCAGATAGTATAGTTGGTATAAGCTGCATTTAAAATCTGCTCAAAATAATTCGTGTCCGTGTTAAAAAATGAAATATTTATATCATGAATAGCCACGCCAAGAAAAAATCAGCCTCCACACAGTCAAAACACAGAAACGAACATAGAGCAAAAGTAAGTCTGAATGTGCAGAATGTCATAGTTTCTCTCCCCCCCCCCACCCCCCACCCCCCAAAAAAGCTATGAAGAAAAGTAACCAATGCAAAAATGAAACAATTTAAAGCCCCAGCCCTAAATTTAACTAAGAATATACTATTGAAAAATCATATTTATCCATATAGACTCCAATATATAAACTCTCTAACAGAACACAAAAGGTCCGATTGAATTCTTTCTTATAGACGGGATTTTCAATGATATTGTTAAATTATCGTTAACGAACATTTTAAGAAGCTAAATAGAATGGAGCTATATTTAGCACCTACGAAGAGACAACTTCATGCGCGATCTCGATTTATGTGACGTTTCGAAAATCCTACTTTCGCTTTTAGTCACGCGGACCAAATTTATTTTAGTTAATTAAAATTTCATTAGCCCTAACCAATGCTGCAAATTTGTGCCTATAGTTCCAAATACATGTAATATTTCATACAAGAGCGGGTTAAATTGAAGTAATGCCGCTTTAAAGAACAAAACATACACAAAATACAACATCTCAACAAGGCAGGCGACGATATAGATAATGAATGACCATTATTTAGAAAGGCAAAACCGCGGAAGATACCGCAACTCTAATTTCGCATAAATAAATGTAGCAGGTGTTCGCAGAAATAGTAAATTGCAAAAGAGATCATCTGTAACAGTTTTGGGAGGCAAAAAACAACGAGATCACAAGTGCAAATGCGAATTATATGCTTAAGTATGCATCAGTATGGATAAATGAAAAATCATATATTGAATTTATATTATACATATGAGTTGACATGTCACTGCATGTCTTTGATTATCAATTGTACATTTATCGATGACTGTGTACTAAGTATATTGTTTTGAGGCGAAAAAATATGGCACGCCTATACTGCCTTCTTATGAGTATTCTGAATATGTGCAGAAAAAAATCATTACGTGCAGAAATAATATCTTAATGTGCAGAAAAAACATCATCGCCTGCAGTACAAACATCATAACGTTCAGTAATAACATCTTAATGTGCAGTACAAACATCATAACGTGCAGTAATAACATCTTATTGTGCAGTAGAAACATCATTTTGTGCAGAAGTAACATCTTTATGTGCAAAAGTATCATCTTTATTTACAGAAGTAACATCTTTATGTGCAGTAGTTACATCATTACGTGCGGTAGAATATCATTACTTGCAAAAGTAACATCTTTATGAGCAGAAGTAGCATCGTTATGTGCAGAAGAAACATCTTAATGTGCAGTAGTAACATCATTACGTGCAAAAGTAACATCTTTATGTGCCAAAGTAACATCATTATGTTCAGTAGTAACTTCATTTCGTGCAGTAGAATATCATTACGTGCAAAAGTAACATCTTTATTTGCAGTAGTTACATCTTTATGTGCAGTAGTAAAATCTTTATGTGCAGTAGAATACCATTTCGCGCAAAAGTACAATTATTACGTGCAGTAATAACATCTTTATGTACAGAAGTAACATCTTTATGTGCAGTAGTAACATCTTTATGTGCAGTAATAACATCTTAATGTGCAGTAATAACATCATTATGTGCAGTAGAATACCATTACGTGCAAAGCAAAAGTAACATCATGATGGCAGTAGTAACATCATTACGTGCAAAAGTAACATCATAACGTGCAGTAATAACATTTTTACGTGCAGTAGTATCATCATTACGTGCAAAAGTAACATCATGACGTGCAGTAGTAACATCATTACGTGCAAAAGTAACATCATAACGTGCAGTAATAACATTTTTACGTGCAGTAGTAACATCATTACGTGCAAAAGTAACATCATTACGTGCAGTAGTAACATCTTTACGTGCAGTAGTAACATCTTTATGTGCAGTTGTAACATTTTTACCCGCAGTAGTAAAATCATTATGTGCAGTAGTAACATCATTACGTGCAGTGGTAACATCTTTATGTGCAGTAGTAAAATCATTACGTGCAAAAGTGTCATCATTACGTGCAGTAGAAACATCATAACGTGCAGTAAAAACATACTTACGTGCAGTAATAACATTTTTACGTGCAGTAGTAACATCATTACGTGCAAAAGTAACATCATTACGTGCAGAAGTAACATCTTTACGTGCAGTAGTAACATCTTTATGTGCAGTTGTAACATTTTTACCCGCAGTAGTAAAATCATTATGTGCAGTAGTAACATCATTACGTGCAGTGGTAACATCTTTATGTGCAGTAGTAAAATCATTACGTGCAAAAGTGTCATCATTACGTGCAGTAGAAATATCATAACGTGCAGTAAAAACATACTTACGTGCAGTAATAACATTTTTACGTGCAGTAGTAACATCATTACGTGCAAAAGTAACATCATTACGTGCAGTAGTAACATCTTTACGTGCAGTAGTAACATCTTTATGTGCAGTTGTAACATTTTTACCCGCAGTAGTAAAATCATTATGTGCAGTAGTAACATCATTACGTGCAGTGGTAACATCTTTATGTGCAGTAGTAAAATCATTACGTGCAAAAGTGTCATCATTACGTGCAGTAGAAACATCATAACGTGCAGTAAAAACATACTTACGTGCAGTAATAACATTTTTACGTGCAGTAGTAACATCATTACGTGCAAAAGTAACATCATTACGTGCAGTAGTAACATCTTTACGTGCAGTAGTAACATCTTTATGTGCAGTTGTAACATTTTTACCCGCAGTAGTAAAATCATTATGTGCAGTAGTAACATCATAACGTGCAGTGGTAACATCTTTATGTGCAGTAGTAAAATCATTACGTGCAAAAGTGTCATCATTACGTGCAGTAGAAATATCATAACGTGCAGTAAAAACATACTTACGTGCAGTAATAACATTTTTACGTGCAGTAGTAACATCATTACGTGCAAAAGTAACATCATTACGTGCAGTAGTAACATCTTTACGTGCAGTAGTAACATCTTTATGTGCAGTAGTAAAATCATTACGTGCAAAAGTGTCATCATTACGTGCAGTAGAAACATCATAACGTGCAGTAAAAACATACTTACATGCAGTAATAACATCTTAATGTGCAGTAGAAACTTCATTATGTGTAGAAGTAACATCTTTATGTGCAGAAGGAAAATCATTTCGTGCAGGAGTTACATCTTTATGTGCAGAAGTAGCATCTTTATGTGCAGATGCAACATTTTATGTGCAGTGGTAACATCTTTATGTGCAGAAGTAGCATCTTTATGTGCAGATGCAACATTTTATGTGCAGTGGTAACATCTTTATGTGCAGAAGTAACATCATTATTTGCAGTAGTAAAATCAGTATGTGCAGTAGAATACCATTACGTGCAAAAGTAACATCATTTCGTGCAAAAGTAACATCTTTAGGTGCAGTAGTAACATCTTTATGTGCAGTAGTAACATCATAATGTGCAGTAGTAACATCATTATTTGCAGAAGAATACCATTACGTGCAAAAGTAACATCATGTCATGCAAAAGTAACATCTTTAGGTGCAGTAGTAACATCTTTAGGTGCAGTAGTAACATCTTTATGTGCAGTAGTAACATCATTATGTGCAGAAGTAACATCATTATTTGCAGAAGAATACCATTACGTGCAAAAGTAACATCATTTCGTGCAAAAGTAACATCTTTATGTGCAGCAGTAACATCTTCATATGCACTAATGACATCATTACGTGCAGTAGAATATCATTACGTGCAGTAGTAACATCTTAATGTGCAGAAGTAACATCTTAATGTGCAGAAGTAACATCTTTATGTGCAGTAGTAAAATCATAACATGCGGTAGAATATCATTATGTGCAGTAGTAACATCTTCATGTGCAGTAGAAATATCATTACGTGCAGTAGAAAATATTAACATGCAGAAGTAACATCTTTATGTTCAATTACAATGTACTGTAGTAACGTCTTTTTGAGCAAACGTAACATCGAATTGTGCAGTAGTATCATAATTACGTGCAGTAGAATATCATTACGTGCAAAATTAATTATTCGCAGTAGAAACATCAAAATGTGCAGTAGTAACATCTTAATGTGCAGTAGATACATTATTGACCCGTGCAGAAGTATCATCTTTATGCGCAGTAGAAACAATATTGACCCGTGCAGAAGTATCATCTTTATGCGCAGTAGATACATTATTTACCCGTGCAGAAGTATCATCTTTATGCGCAGTAGAAACATTATTTACCCGTGCAGAAGTATCATCTTTATGCGCATTAGATACATTATTTACCCGTGCAAAAGTATCATCTTTATGCGCAGTAGATACATTATTTACCCGTGCAAAAGTATCATCTTTATGCGCAGTAGATACATTATTTACCCGTGCAAAAGTATCATCTTTATGCGCAGTAGATACATTATTTACCCGTTCAGAAGTATCATCTTTATGCGCAGTAGATACATTATTTACCCGTGCAGAAGTATCATCTTCATGCGCAGTAGATACATTATTTACCCGTGCAGAAGTATCATCTTCATGCGCAGTAGATACATTATTTACCCGTGCAGAAGTATCATCTTCATGCGCAGTAGATACATTATTTACCCGTGCAGAAGTATCATCTTCATGCGCAGTAGATACATTATTTACCCGTGCAGAAGTATCATCTTTATGCGCAGTAGATACATTATTTACCCGTGCAGAAGTATCATCTTTATGCGCAGTAGATACATTATTGACCCGTGCAGAAGTATCATCTTTATGCGCAGTAGATACATTATTGACCCGTGCAGAAGAAACATCTTTATGCGCAGTAGATACATTATTTACCCGTGCAGAAGTATCATCTTCATGCGCAGTAGATACATTATTTACCCGTGCAGAAGTATCATCTTCATGCGCAGTAGATACATTATTTACCCGTGCAGAAGTATCATCTTTATGCGCAGAAGATGCATTATTGACCCGTGCAGAAGTATCATCTTTATGCGCAGTAGATACATTATTTACCCGTGCAGAAGTATCATCTTTATGCGCAGTAGATACATTATTGACCCGTGCAGAAGTATCATCTTTATGCGCAGTAGATACATTATTGACCCGTGCAGAAGTATCATCTTTATGCGCAGTAGATACATTATTTACCCGTGCAGAAGTTACAATCATCTTTATGCGCAGTAGATACATTATTGACCCGTGCAGAAGTTACAATCATCTTTATGCGCAGTAGATACATTATTGACCCGTGCAGAAGTTACAATCATCTTTATGCGCAGTAGATACATTATTTACCCGTGCAGAAGTATCATCTTTATGCGCAGTAGATACATTATTGACCCGTGCAGAAGTTACAATCATCTTTATGCCCAGTAGAAACATCATTACGTGCAGTATGAACATGATAACGTACAGTATGTACATGATTACGTGCAGTAGTATCATCTCAATGTGCACTGAAAAAACATCATAACGTGCAGTGGTAACCTCTTTATGTGTCGTAGTAACATCATTACGTGCTGCGTATACAAGATTGCGAGCACTAGAAACAACATTACGTGCAGTATTAGCATCTTTATGCGCAGTGGAAACATTATTACCTGTAGTAGTAACATCTTTAAGTGCAGGAGAAACATTATTACGTGCAGAAGAAACAATCACTTATATGCATTTATCTTGTAAATCTCATATTATAAAGCTCTTAGACATGTCAGTGTTTCTCATAATAATATTTTATCAGAATAAATTCAGAATTTATACGCATGTGTTTGTGAAAACATTTTAATAGTTTGGTGACATAACGGAATTATGAATGCCTATTAGGACACTTTTATAGAAGTCTCCCGTGCGATGTGTTTTCTCAGAGAGAGAGAGAGAGAGAGAGAGAGAAAGAAAGAAAGAAAGAAAGAAAGAAAGAAAGAAAGAAAGAAAGAAAGAAAGAAAGAAAGAAAGAAAGAAAGAAAGAAAGAGGACGGACGACCGGAAGGACGGTCAGACTGATAGACAGACACACAGACAGACACACACAGACCTGGGATAGGATGGGACGGGATGGGATGGAATGGGTTGTGGTGAGTTGGCTTCAGGCTGGCTTTGATCAGCTCAAATCGGATCGGGGTTAAGCCTCCTAATCCAACACTCATCTTGTCGTCTTGAGGTATCATATATGGGTTTCCGGTTGTGACGACTTATAATTAAACACATAGCAGTTTAACGACACTCAAAGGGGAAATGAAAGTGTTCATTTAAAAATGTTGACTTATAGTCTCAAGAGATTCTAAACACTTAAAAAAGGAACCTCATGTATGTTGTTGCTGATGTTGTTGTTGTTGTACTGCCATTAGAATTTAAGCAAAGGAAGAAACAACAGAGTAATGCGTTTTCAGATTCGTATGAAACATACATGTATTCTTTTCTTTTTACGTCTTTTGAATAAATAGTTTATTTGTTTGAAAAAATCTTAAACAAATATATATAATGGCATTTGGATGCGTGATGGGACCTCTGTCTTGTGGTATGTAAATATACAATGTTGCGGCCTTTGTGCAACACTTCCCTTCAGGTCCGTCACTCCACAATATTTACTTTCTTTCCAATTGAAATCAGCAATTTGCATCAGCTCCTATTTAACTTGATGTTCTTAATAAAATTGTTGAAGTAACCAAGTTTTAGCGATTTTGGTAGATTGCTAGTTTTTATTCAAAAATGTGGAAATTGTTCAATGTTACTTTTACTCATTTATTTACATTACAGCAGAAATATAATATAATATTTTGTTGGCATACGAATAAGATTATAAAAAGGAAAGGGGAAAATCAGAAACCTGGAATATTTTTCTTAATTAAAAAAATGTATAGGATGATTGATCAAGAGCACACTGCTAGATACATCTTCGTTTTTCTCCTACGGCATGTCTGTTGATTGCAGTCTGACTTTTGTTTTCATGAAAATAATGCCAATAGGAGTGTTGTCATTTCGAAGAAGAATGCCTTTTTGATCAAGCAAACAACATTATTCCTTGCATCAATTAACCCATTTTTTTCAGACAATTATGCGTTGGGAATCGAACTATCGTCTTTCGAGGATAACACGTATTATATCAGGGGTTTTCACTGTGATAATCACATAATTATGCCCCCCTTCGAAGAAGCGGGGGTATATTGTTGTTATTTCATTTACGATAATACGATTAATGGAAATATTTGCATTCTTGTTTAGTTGTTGCCAATTTTCAAAAATATTTTTTCCGTCTTAAAATTCATGTGACTGTTCTTTTGACGATCCGAGATTCTGTAAATGTTTATGGCCTGGAATCAAAATGTTACCGTTTACACATGTAAACATTTGAGCCTTAATTGATGTAAATAGATATAATTTTGTGGGTACATATACAATTTCATGGTTTTCATTAAAATAACATTTTCTTAAATTCTTAAAATTTGGTTTTCAAATTTGAATATTAAGTTTATATATAAATCTAAATTTTATATGGGGTTTTGAATTTCTAGAATCTTCCCACAGAATCCACTTAAATTAGTACATAGTGGCTAGTAATAAATGTACATAAGATTTCATAGTGTCATTCTGTTCAAACTAAATGTATAGTCAAAGCAAAAACAAGAGCAAAGCAGACAAACTTCTGGAAGAAGTTAAGGAAGTTAAGGGCTCGCCACACTCCTCCCAATCGTATTCATCGATAAAAAGAAAATTATCAAAATCTCAATGATGGCAAAATGCCGTTCAAAGAAACTTTGCACAAATGAATGTTACTTATAAATCTTCATTTTGCATACAGTAAGACACGTTAGAATAGTAAAGAAAACAAGCTAGACCTTTAAATTCCTTAAAATTCTATTTACATAAATTCACAAAAACCAAGCCATACAATACATAATTTTAAATTCCCACGTGAGTGCAATGTTACTGACAAGAAAATGTTGTGTACTTTGTTAAAAACTTTCAACTTCTAAAAGAGAAATCAGTGATTGTCATCCGTTTACGCGACCAGGAAGCGGCCAGAAAATTGAAGGTCAAATTAACACTCTTTTAATAATATCTCGTAAAGTTTACATATGTAAGTCAGGAGGACACAATAAATTGTTGTCAGTATCATATTACTCATGAGGGCATTAAAATGATCTTTTGTGTTGTTTAGTTTTTGTGAATTTATGTAAATAGAATTTGAGGGAATTTTTAGATCTCGCGTTTTTTTTTTACTGTTCTAACGTGTCTTACCATCTGCAAAACAAAGATACATTAATAACATACATTTGTGCAAAGTTTCATTTATCGGAATTTTGCCATTATTGAGATTTTGATAATTTTCTTTTTATCGTTGCATAGGACTGAGAGGAGTGTGGCGAGCCCTTAATGTACTCAAAGTTAGCCCTGTAAAGGGAGGTAACTTGTAACTTTAATCCAGGTTGACAAATCTGTGCTGTTTTTAATCAACATATTCACAATTGAATGGCTGAGAACCAGTTCAACAAAACATCATTGACTTGTAACCTTTAAATATGGTAATTGGTTTTCAAAAAAGATCTGTAAAGTGTCACATGACTTAATTAAACTGAGTTATCGCAGGGGTTCTATTCTTCACCAAATAGAGCGACTTTCTGTGGGTTTTTTACTATCGTCTTTCGAGAATAACACGTATTATATCAGGTTAAAGTTAAAGAAAAATATCTTGCTGAAATGTTTACTGGTTATTTATACCGCTGTCAGCCTTTGTTAGATCTGTTTTCACGTTACTAATTATCGTTTCATCTTATCAACCATTTAATAGATAAGATAAGCTGCTAAGATTAAAAACATTTCAACACCGAGAACAACGTTTAAACAACTTTAAAGGGATCTTTTTTAAATTCAAAATGCGGAAATTTAATAAACTGCAATACTCTTGTCAAGTCATTTTTACATTTGTTGAGATCAATGACAGAGAAGCAGTCTAGAACTGAGCGCGTTATGGGTACGAAGGTTTCTAAGAACGAATGAATGTAAACAGGAAGTTCATCCACAAGAGCACGTTTTTATGAAAAAAAAATGAAGTTGTGGTGATTTTAACAAATTTTTGTGGTTAGATATTTAATAATTTGAGTTTTATTTGCAAACAGCTTTAATTTGAGACTCTTTCTGTAATTCAGAATACTGCTGTCATGATTTATAGAATCGATTGATATGTCATATTTTCGGACAGGCATTACAATCCGGATAAATTATCCGTTTGTGAAGAAAAACAAAACAAGTTTATATGTTTTCTCATAAGAATAACATAGAAAGAAATATTAGGCAGTACTCTCCTAAAATGAAGGCGTTCATCCTTTACCCCAATTGGACATTTCAACCCCAAAATTCATCCCCAAATTTTAAGATGTAACATGTATTAACACCTTCATTTACGTATTAACCACTTGCTTTAAAGATATTTGAACCAGGGATTTCAATAGTTTATTTGAAAACCAGGGGTTGTCTGAACTGAAAAGATAGTTTTCAATTGATGATACTGTCATGTTTTACAGAATAGAGTGTATGTCATATTTTGGACAGGCATTACAATCTGGATAAATTATCTTTGTGAAAAAAAATTTTTTTTCACATGTTTGTAGGTGTTCTCCTAGGAAGA
This sequence comes from Corbicula japonica, assembly GCA_038501625.1. Lineage (NCBI taxonomy): Eukaryota > Metazoa > Mollusca > Bivalvia > Venerida > Cyrenidae > Corbicula > Corbicula japonica. The sequence continues at coordinate 818,350 of JAZAYU010000206.1, forward strand.
GTCTCCTCTACCTGCTGCTGGTCAAGCAGACTATAGGGGTAGGACTGTCTCCTCGACCGGCTCTGGTTAGGATTATAATTAGGTTCTCTGTAATTAGCATCGCTGTTTGAGATTGACTTTTTTCAAAATTAGTGTCTAAAAACACTTTTGATTCCGAAAATGACTGATTACCATGCACTCAGTCCGTAACGAATTGTAAACAAAGATCGTTGTTATGTTGGATCATGTCAGTGATCAGTAAAACTGTATTTTGATTACAGAAATTAAATTTTATTATAGAGTACAAAGATTTAATAAAATTTCGGTCTGCAAATGAGCCTTTTAAAAGTCATGCATGGTCACTGCGACGAATATAACAGACCTTTATAAGGTACATACTGCATTTTTTTCCATCGCCGTACGATTTACATTTCTTGCCCCTGTGTATAGAACTGTAAGTTAATATTTCCTCGTTAAAATTTTTCTATGGTGGCGCGCTTTGGCTGCAGCAACTGATCTTAAAGCAGTCAATGCGAATGTTTGTGGGTCAGCCGGACATGTCCGGTTATTTTGCTTGTTGACCGACGAAAACTTCTGTTATTGTCGGACACAATGTCCGGTACAAAATAACATCTAGCACCATTTCATTTTTGGAAAATTTACTTTCAGTTTCATGTCCAGTGCTATTTTTAACTGAAATATCATGATTTTTCTGCACGTTTTTATCCGTGTGTCACTAAATGTAAACCCCAGTACGTGACGTTTCCGGAAATATTCGAAAAGCTTTCGGGTCAAGGTCCCTATAATTCCCATAATTCAAATCGCCATAGTAAACAATCATGGCAGACAAAGTTAGAGGAACTGATAAAAATATTTAATCTTTTTGATCTGCCGATGATTTCATTGAAGAATTACAGAAGCAGATAGATTAAGGTTTCGGCTTAAGATTCACTCGTGATACGATGTAAATGCAAAATCATTGAATTATGGCGCAAGGAGATTACGATCTCGGACTTTTGTATGGGCAAATGAATGAACAAAAGCACGTATCAAATTATTAATCTCTGCTTTGGTGGTAGTGATAAAACTTTTACCATCATTGAAGGGTTATGAATTAATTTGATTATGTGTTAATTGCAACACTATCATGAAAGAAAATCTCTAGATGACTTTGACACATTTGTAAAAGAGGTGTGTAAGTCATATTTTTTCAAGCATGGGCATAAGCAAATGTACAATATCAATACATTTAACAACCTTTCAGCATTACACAAGGTACATGGTTACAGTTGTTATTATTTAGAAATCTAAAATATATGAAAATAATATGTTAAAATATCTATTACTTAAAGCTAGATATAGTAAATACATATATTTATAATAAAACTGCAATTTAAATAAATATTTTATGTCGATGGCACAAAATACAGTCGACAAAATTGCAACAGGCAAAAATTTGTTGCGACAGGTAAAATTTTGGTGTTTACCTGTCGCAATGTCCTGTGAAGGGAAAAAAGTTTTCGCGTAGACTGCTTAAAGTCTCTTTTGTAAAACTGCACATTTTCTTGTTTTTGGTATTTCAAAATTTTGACTTTCAAACTGTCATAATCTGAAAACTTTTCTCCAATTTGAAAACTAGGTAATTCAAATTCTGGGGAAAAACATTAGCGCAAATATACTATTGAAATTTCCGACATCCATGTTTATTATTCTAATGAAAAATACGATTTCTTTGAAGAATCAACGTTGAACCATCGACACGTAATTATGCCATTATGAAATTGTTCTTTAGTTCTAAAATGGACCAAACAATAGAGACATTTTTGTTGTAATTTATTGAGTAACAACAAGCAATAATCTAGATTCCTGAGAAAACTGAGTAGATCAATTAGAATTGATAGTTTAAACAAGTTTGAATAGTCGAAATATCAGAGGACAAGCAATTGGTACCATTATTATTTCACATGTGAAAGCACATTTACAAAAAAATGAACAAACATTTAAACCACAAAATTAATAGAATTCCCGATTGCATCCGATTTTGAAGTTTAAACACAATTTATGACTTGGACTGGCGAATATAGTATCAATTCTGGAACCGGTCGAGGAGACAATAGTACATGTTTAGTCTCCTAAACTGGAGCCGGTCGAAGAGACAGTCCTACCCGTATAGTCTCCTTGACCGGCAGGAGACACTTCCTTTCTCCTAAGGATGTATGTTTTCTCCAAAGGGTAACATAAAAGAAATATGATGCAGTACTGTAAATTGTAGTATCAATGCACAACCAATCCAATGCCCAGTTCCCACAGGCGAGTCATCTCTTCTAACTGAATTTTACTTCTTATAAAATTGGTTTAGCTTCTTTTTAATTTATTTCCAAGTGTCAAATGAGTAATATACTAACTTGATATTTGAAATGACAAATACACAATATTTATTTGTATTCTTGCAAAATTTCCCCATTTTTCCAGAACTCTCCCGCATAAAAAATGTCCTCAAGCTCAGAATTGGGTGGGATGAAAAAAAATTCAAAGTTGCTTGCATAAGAATGCAAGAATCTGCATCTATTGAAATCCCTGTTATCCCCTATTATAAAGACATTTCAACCCCTCTTTCAGGGGTTTTTCATGACTCTATGCCTTCGGAAAATGGAGGTGTTCCCAATTCAAACGGCCCCGTTCCCAATGAATGAAATCCAGTTCTCATTTTTCCCAATTGAATGCATAATTTATTTTCTTTTCAAATTTCATCAAAAGTCTGATGAAGGATTTGTTGAACCCTGCATTAGGTACTGTAATACATTGTAATTAATTTCAGTTTTTCTGTTTGTTTTCAGGTAATAAACAGTGTGCTTTTGTTTGCCAGTACTGAAAGCAAAATGTCAGCCCCAGTGTTTCAAAGGAAGCTTGACTTGGCTCCTACTGCGACCATTGACAAAGTGGCACTGAACAATTATGTAAGTTACATTTAACATAAAGTGAATAAAACTTGATTTTTCCCATATTGGATCAAGCCAGATATGAAAATATTAGCTTATGATTGATAAAAAAAATCATACAGAAGTATTGATGTAAGTTGGTTATATAGTTACTGCGATGTTAAATTCTACTACTATAGTCCGATTTTACGCATTGAGCTGGGATTGTACTTTTGTATTTATAGATTTTTGGAATATTCCACAAAATAGGGTAGTTAGATATTCCCATCATAGCTCATAATGTTAAAATTGAACGGTATGTAACATAAGGCTTCATGGCCATGGCAGTAACGCACCAGATTTGTAACATTATGGCATAAGGGTTATGTGTTCGAATCACGTGAGGGGGGATTTCTTTTTTCTGGTTTTATATCATTTTTTCAAAACATTAATGTAAACACTGACAAATAGCCATTTAATGATTAAGATGTCGCGATCGAAGCTTACTCAAACACAATTTTCGGACGGTGCCAGAAATGGTGCAGAATCGTTTTAAATTTTTTTAAATAAAAGTAAGATAATGTAATGAAGGTTCCATTTACAACAATTGTTTACAGAACGTCAGTGTTCACAGGTGTCAGCGCCCAAGCTGCTCAACAAAATATATTGTTATAAAAAGGAATTAACATGAACCAAATTCAAAGAGAATTGCAAAAAAATAAAGATAAAACAAAGCAATAAATAAAATCATACAATATGAACTAAATTTAAAAAAACAACATACAACAATAAAAAAACGTACTGTTATTGGTTTCGAACTTTCAATGTTTTGCATCACAGCCCGAGTTTATTACCCACTGAGCTAATATATCGTGACCGAATATCTGCTAACAGGTTTTAATGTCGTATAAGTTTACTTAACGGTAACTGTAAATTGACGCACTTTACCTATTTAAGATTATAACAGTGGACTTTTCTTAAAGGTCACGGCTCACGGTTCAAAATCAAACTATATCCCTTTTATTTCCTCATATGACAGTGACACACAATAATTATTATCTGATTTTTTTTTAAGAGTTCTCCAGATTTACAATACAAGCAAATCTGAGTAGTTATTTTCTTTCAAAATAAAAAAAATTAATAACACTTGAATTCCGGTTGAATTATGCTTATATAAAATATATATTGTTTAAATTGTACTAACATACTAGATCTCAAATTTACTGTTAATTAAGACATCAAGAACTTTCTTGTGGTCAGTAACAGATGAGATGTTGCTTTGGCAGAACTTGTGCTGATTTTAAATAAACTTTCCTCAATGTATTTCACAATTCAGTGTTCTTCCCAATCATCAACAACAACATCATCAGCGTCACTGCTGGCACTATTGTTATAAGGCTGCAGTAGCAAATAAAATCTCTGGATTGATCAACCTATATTCATACAGAATAATCAAAATGTTTGTATTGTAAAGTACAAAACTTCTGTTATTTAAATGTATAATGAGCTTTTGTTGCAAGTTTATTCAATTCCTCACCAAGATAGTTAGTTCCAGATTTACCTAGATGACAACCACAGCCCCTTTTTCTTTTGCTCTTTGTATGTGAAAAGATTTAATGTGTTGTCTGTTTTTTGTTTGAATTTCAGGTTGTTGCGATGAGAAATGTTGTAAAGCGGGCAAGGTTGTTTGTTATCAATGATCTGGTCAAGAAGATTCAGAAACTGAGGAACAGAAAGTAAGAAATTCTCATTTCATTTTATGCTTTAAGTGGCCAGTTGTCTTGGTTATTGTAATTGAGTCAAAAAAATACTCTTTTGATGAAATCTCCATATAGGTTTTGCTGTTCTAACCTCAACTTCAAAATGATATTGTTCCTTGAATGTTCTTTGATTTTGGACAAGTTATTAAAGATAAGATTTACATGGTTTTTTTTGTTGATTCCCTGTTAGTAATCAAATTTAGCCATCTTTACTTTATTCAAACAATATGAGTACTTTCAAAACTAGTTTTAGCTAGCAGAATTAATTTTGTAGAAAACATAATAAATGAAATTAGTAGCTTTAAAATAATTTCCAAATTTTTTCCCAGATGAGCATTTCTACAACATCATGATAATCGTAAAATTGATACTTTATTGTTTTTAACAGGCCATAGAACTGACATGAATATTTTAAACATAACAAAACAAAGTTTTAAAAAAACTCAGGCAAATGTTAGAAATAATAATTGTCTTGTTTCGAAGGTGATTATTTCAAAACAGGTGTTTGTTGAAGTAGCGTGATGCTAATGACCAAATAAATTTGCAAAATTCTACTACTAGGTCAGTAGATCATAGTAATGAATTGTTGTTAAGGCTCCAACGTGTACAAGTTTTCGAAAACATTTACACAGACTATGAAAAACAAACTGATCCTATTTAAATGTTGTTTACATTATATAGACCTGCTAGCAATGTGTGAAGTGTCATTGTAAGTTTAAATGACTTTGCAATTCCATCATAATGCGATTTTAAATGGTCAATAATTATACATACACCTGTGAAATTCCGAATCCTTTAATTTTCAACATTCACTGACGTGATGGAGATGTCTCGAAAACTTTTGGTGTTTCTTGTTTGAAATAATTGTGTACATGCTTAAGATGAGTTACATGGTCCCAGTTCTCCCGTCAGCATATGCCAGAACTACATTGAATAAGTTGCTCTGAACCTTGGTACGCCCATCTTTCTTCAATCTTTTAGAAGTATTTCCAAACTTCGGGCCGATGATTTAGCCAAGATTAAAGTTGAACGACCAAAAAGCGGAAATGATTTTGCATGTTACTGATGACGCATCATGCAAAGCATGTGGTGATAAAAATTTTTGATTGTGATTACATTTACGATAATACGATTCATAGAAATATTTTGCACGCTAGCTAAGTTGTTGCCAATTTTTAACCAGGTTTTCTTTAGAAAAATCCTGGTTATTAGATTGGGGTAGGTCGTTGAGCGGGCGGGCGGGCGGGCGGGCCTCAACATTTTGTTAATTTTTTTGTGAAAGATGCGTTTTTCTCAGTAACTATTCAAGATACAACTTTGAAACTTCACATAGTTGTTTGACATCACAATACTTATTATCAGGACAAGTTTCATAATCCTTCATTCCATGACTGTAATTTGACAAAGTTATGCCCCTTTTTCACTTCAAAATTTTGTTAAGTTTTTTGTGAAAGTTGTGTTTTTCTCAGTAACCGTTTAAGATACAACTTTGAAACTTAACATAGTTGTCTGACATCTCAATACCAATTATCAGGACAAGTTTTATAATCCCTGACTTCATTTTGACAAAGTTATGCCCCTTTTTGGCCTTAGAAATTTTGTTAAGTTTTTTTTTTGAAGTTGTCTTTTTCTCAGTTACCATTCAAGGTATAGCTTTGAAACTTAACATAATTGTTTTACATCACAGTGCCAATTATCAGGTCAAGTTTCATAACCCCTGAACGTGTTTTGCTAAAGTTATGCCCTTTTTTGAGTATTTTGTGAATGTTATCTGTTGATGCCAAATTGCCTGTTGACGCTTATTTGGTTTGTGGGTAGCTTGGGATTGCTACCCAGGTGTCTGTGATAAAGGTCAAGGTCACTGTTGCTAAAAATAGAAATTCAGCTATTGATGCCAAACTTGGTATATGAGTAGCTGATACAAACAGCAGCTTGGGATTGCAACCCAGGTGTCTATGATCAAGGTCAAGGTCACTGTTGCTGAAAATAGAAATTCAGTCCCCCCCCCCCCCCAATAACTTGAGTTTGCCTTGGTATATTGATGCCAAACTTAATGTTGGTATCTTATGTCAAGATGCAGCTTGAGATTGCTACCCAGGTGTCTGTGATAAAGCTCTAGGTCACTGTTACTAAAAATAGAAATTCAGTTTCTGCTTAATAACTTGAGTTTGCTTTGGCCTATTGACACCAAACTTGGTTTGTGGGTAGCTTATATCAAAACATTACTTAGGATTGCTACCCAGGTTTCTGATAAAGGTCAAGGTCACTGTTGCTAAAAAAAGAAATTCAGTTTTCTCATTATTACTTGGGTTAGCTGTGATCTATTGACACCAAACTTTCTTTGGTTAGCTTATACCAAGACATAAATCGGATTGCTAAATGAAAACCTGGTTTTCGGCGCGTGGCGACTTCTTTTCTTGTCATTAAATATTTTTCTGGCTTTATTTTCACATGACCTTTCTTGTAAACGATTCGAGATTCTGTTAAGTTTATGTTTACACTTGTAAACATTTGAGCCTTAATTGTTGTAAATAGATTTAATTTATTGGATAAACATTTTCATGGTTTTGTGGTTTTCAGTAAAATAACATTTTCTTTTTTAAATTCTTAAAATTTGGTTTTCATATTTAAATATTCGTTTATATACAAATCTATATCATATGGGGTTTTGTATTCATAGAATCTTCCCACAGAATCCACTCAAATTAGTACATAGTGGATAGTAAGACATGTACAGAAGATGTCATAGTGTCCTCAGATTGTTGGAGAAACATTCTGTTCAAACTTACTGTATTTGATGTTTCAGAGGATCAGAAGAAAGTCAAAACAAAAACAAGAGCAAGGCAGACAAACTTCTGGAAGAAGTTAAAGTACTCAAAGTAAGCCCTGTAAAATACGACGTCACCAGTGCAGATCCTGATAAGATGGCACGGATGTGCCGACTGATCTGGATCTACACTGGTTGCACATGGGTAAAAATGCGTATAATTATATGGAGGAAAGGGTTAACATAAACAAATCTTATCCAGTTTCATTAAACTTTAACTTAATGTATATGGGCAAAGGTCTTCATCAGATTCGAATACCAATCATATCAAATTAGTATCATCAAAGTTATAGCCCTTTAGTTATAAAAAAAATACTTGACATGGGCATTATATAAATTTATGTTTTGTGAGAATTTTAAAATATTTCATTTATTCAAATTGAAATTTCCATAAGCTATCCTCATTATAGACATGTGTATTTGGTGATGTCACACTTGACTGTTTTAAATGATGTCTTTTTTTATAGAACTATGGAATCCTAGAAAATATTGTTATTAGAATATTTCCTTGTTACTGATACAGTTCAATGCTCTTTAAGGTTGATAACAGGTCAGTGACCAGGCAAAATTGTACAGTACATTATATCACATATTTTGATTGATATGCCTTTTGACATGCTGAATATGGTAGTAATTTGAAGACCTTCCTTGTATTTCAGAATTTAAAGCCAGACTATGTGTCAAAGTATGCCTTGGGCTCCACCGAGAAATTTGAAGAAATTGCAATGAAGGTAAGAAGGGTAGCATAGAAAACCAGTAGCCATATCTTTGATTCATCATATGATTGTTAAACATCGTAATCTTCGCAACCTTACTGGGAAGTTTCACAATACTTCTTTATGTTACATGCCTTCTTAACTACTTAGAATCTTTTATAACTTTTGAAGTCCTCTTAACTCAGTATACATGTACATTCAAGAGACAGCTTTGAAATTTCTCTTGATTTATTGGCAACATAACAACAACAATATGTGATAGTTTCACTATATACAACTTTTATTGCATTGGCAAACAGTGTATATACATATCAGCTGGCACATCCATGCTGTCTGGTCAGCATCTACAGTGTATGTTTTTCAATTCATCATGTTATTTCTGACCAAAAGCAAACAGTGTAGAAGCTGATAAGATGTTCCTGCTTATCTGGATGTACCCTGTTCGCATGTGCCATAAAGCCATAAAAAAGGAGTAAAGAAATGTTTTGAGTTGATTTACAAAAGACAGTGCATTTGTGACTTTGCAGAGGTCATTGTACTGTTATGTAACTAAGTAATCTAAATGATTTGACATTAAGTTCTTTGACCACATCATATTCTTCCGGAGATATCTACAGAACAGGAACACAACGTCAAGACTGTTGTAACTGTAATTTAGTTAAACAACAAAAACACAACAGAAGAACAGCTGAACTGATCATAAATCAAGACAACTTCTGTTACACATTTCAGACAAATTAGAAAGTTCGATAAGTTGAATTTATGTTATTATAAACTTATATAATTGGGGAAGAAATCTGCACAAACAGGAAATATGTTGTTAATATTTTTATTCCGACGTTTCGATTTATAATATTCATCAGGGAATAACAACATCAATTGCATGACGTCGTCAAAACGGCACGTAAACGCCACTTTGACTCTGATACAAAATAGCGGAAAAAACGTATATTAAATTATGTAAATTTATACACAAAGCAAACCCAAAATATGATAAAATTAAACATTGGATCTAAACAATACTAGCAGTTTCTACATAGAAGAAGAGAAAATTGAAAAAAGAAACTAACAATATTTTACTATCATAATAGTGATTTTGCTTACACAAAATTACATAAAACATTATTTCAGATCGTAGACGATTTTCGTGTTCATTCCCATCGGATGCAAAGTACCAAGTTTATGGATCCAGTATGTTTCTTTACATAGTCTGTCCATCTCTCCGTGTACCACATCAATAGGAATGAACGAAAAATTGTCCAACGAATGCTGATTCGTATTAAAATGTGTAGCAACATTGGTCGAATAATACGGATTTATGCTAAAATTATTAATATCAAAACGATGACTGTTCATGCGTTTCGATACTTGCTGTTACTTACAGTTAATAAGATAAATTACATCGTTAGATGTACAGTCTGTAGAGGACCTCAGTTTAAAAGTCTGAGAAGTATTAAAACTGTCAAAATGGTCATTTTCAATAATGTGTTTACAATGTGAGCAACGGCGTCTGTTACATTTTTTTGAAAAAAGATTGTAATCACGGTGTTCTGATTTAAATTGTGCATGAATTAAAAAATCTTTTAAATTTCTCTGTCGTTTGTATGTAATAAGTTTGTATTATAAACTTATATAATAAAATTTACTTTACAAATAAGTTACATAATTCCGTCCACAGATTTATGAAGAACAGCTGAAACTGTTAATAAATCAAGACAAAGTCTGTTGCACATTCAAACTTCAGACTGCTAGACTAAACAACAGATATAAAGAATTATTTGTTGTGGTTAAAAAGCAAAGTCTTTTACAAATGAACAAAAGGAACTGGTATTTTTACAAGTGGCTTAGCCACAAGTTTCTATGGTAGTGTTTTGGAATTCCTAAGTGAAATTAAATTGGTTTCACTGAAAGAAATACAATATTTTAATACATTTGTATTATGTTTTCTTGTCAAACAAATCTGATAAATTGAAGAGACTGGTAATAATTTTTAAAAAGTAGTTTTGTAAAAGAAGGGTTAATAAAAATGGTATTCAATATGGTAAAAAAAAACATTTTTAGCTCACCTGTCACCAAGTGACAAGGTGAGCTTTTGTGACCGCCTGATGTCCGTCGTCCGTCATGCGTCGTCAACAATTGCTTCAATCGCTTCTTCTCTGAAACAGCTTGGCCAATTTTGATGAAACTTCACAGGAACAATGCTTAGATGATGCCCTTTCAAAATTGTTCAAAAAATGGAATTCCAAGCAGAACTCTGGTTGCCATGGCAACCTAAAGGAAAAACTTTAAAAATCTTCTTCTCTGAAACCACAAGGCCTAGAGCTTAGATATTTGGCATTTAGCACCCTCTAGTGGAACTCTACAAAGATTGTTCAAATAATTTCCCTGGGGTCAAAGTTGGCCCCGCCCCAAGGGTCACTTCATTTGACATAGACTTATATAGGAAAAACTTTAAAAATCTTCTTGTCTGAAACCACAAGGCCTAGAGCTTAGATATTTGGCATTTAGCACCCTCTAGTGGAACTCTACAAAGATTGTTCAAATTATTTTCCTGGGGTCAAAACTGGCCCCGCCCCAGGGGTCACTTCATTTTACATAGACTTATATAGGAAAAACTTTAAAAATCTTCTTGTCTGAAACCACAAGGCCTAGAGCTTAGATATTTGGCATTTAGCACCCTCTAGTGGAACTCTACAAAGATTGTTCAAATTATTTCCCTTGGGTCAAAATTGGCCCCGCCCCAGGGGTCACTTCATTTTACATAGACTTATACAGGAAAAACTTTTAAAATCTTCTTGTCTGAAACCACAAGGCCTAGAGCTTAGATATTTGGCATTTAGCATACTCTAGTGGAACTCTACAAAGATTGTTCAAATTATTTCCCTGGAGTCAAAATTGGCCCCGCCCCAGGGGTCACTTCATTTTACAAAGACATATAGGAAAAACTTTAAAAATCTTCTTGTCTGAAACCACAAGGCCTAGAGCTTAGATATTTGGCATTTAGCACCCACTTGTGGAACTCTACAAAGATTATTCAAATTATTTCCCTGGGGTCAAAATTGGCCCCGCCCAAGGGGTCACTTCATTTTACATAGACTTATAAAGGAAATCTTTAAAAATCTTCTTCTCACAAACCACAATGCATACAGCTTAGATATTTGGTAAGTAGCATTGTCTAATGGATGTCTACTAAATTTGTTCACATTATGTCCCCTGGGCCAAAATTCGCTACGCCCTAGGGTTCTCTTGGTTTACATATAAATATATAGGAAAAATATGAAAATCATTTTTTCTCCAAAACTAATAGGACTAGATCTTAGATATTTGGTGCTGAGAATTGTGTAGAGACCCTTTAACAACATTATTTAAATGTTGGCCCTGGAATCAATATTTGCCCCGCCCTGGGGGCTCTCAATTTGTAAAAAAAGGCAATTTTTAAAAATCTTTTTACTGGAAACCTCATGCCTTAAGCTTAGATATTTGGTATGTAGCATTGTCTAGTGGATTTCTACCAAGTTTGTTCAAATTATGTCCCCTGGGCCAAAATTGGCCATGCCCTGGGGTTCTCTTAGTTTACATAAATAATCGTTTTTCTCTGAAACTAATGCGACTATGACTGGCCTCGGATATTTCCTGTTGAGTATTGTGAAGAGACCCTTTACCAGCATTATTTCAATGTTGGCTCTGGGGTAAAACTGAGAGTACTTTTGTACTCAGGTGAGCGACCCAGGGCCCTAAGGGATCTCTTGTTAGCTTATCTGAGCCAAAGGTGAAGGCGCTATTTCAATCAGCAGAGATCAAGATATCTGTTGTCTGTCGTCATCTTTTGTTTGTTAACACAATAGAGGCTATGATTGTCATCAAACTTTGTCAGGATGTTTGTCTTAGTGGTGTCTTGATCCCTTCGGAAACTAGGTCATCTTAGGTCATAAACTAGGTCACCAGGTCAGATTAAAGCAAAAATTTTGTTAATGCAACATAGGTCAAATTTTTATGCTCCCCCCGAAATTCGGGGGAGCATATAGTTGTCGCTTTGTCCGTCCGTCCGTCCCGTCCGTTCGTTCGTTCGTTCGTCCGTCCGTCCGTCATAATATTGTCCGGACAATTACACAAAAACTATGAGAGGTATCAAGACTAAACTTCATAGGTAGTTAGATCTCGTTGAGGAGCAGTGCAGTGCACAAGAACTATAACTCTTGCTTTATTCATTTTTGAGTTATTGCCCTTTGAAATTTCTCATACTTACTTTTTGTCCGGGGCATATCTCACAAAGTATAAGAGTTATGAAGTTGAAACTTCATAAGTAGATAGATCTCAATGAGGAGCAGTGCAGTGCACAAGAACCATAACTCTTGCTTTATTCATTTTTGAGTTATTGCCCTTTGAAATTTCTATTACTTTCTTTTTGTCCGGGGCATATCTCACAAAGTATAAGAGTTATGAAGTTGAAACTTCATAAGTAGATAGATCTCAATGAGGAGCAGTGCAGTGCACTAGAACCATAACTCTTGCTTTATTCATTTTTGAGTTATTGCCCTTTGAAATTTCTCATACTTACTTTTTGTCCGGGGCATATCTCACAAAGTATAAGAGTTATGAAGTTGAAACTTCATAAGTAGATAGATGTCAATGAGGAGCAGTGCAGTGCATAAGAACCATAACTCTTGCTTTATTCATTTTTGAGTTATTGCCCTTTCAAATTTCTCATACTTTTTGTCCGGGGCATATCTCACAAAGTATAAGAGTTATGAAGTTGAAAGTTCATAAGTAGATAGATCTCAATGAGGCTCAGTGCAGTGCACAAGAACAATAAATCTTGCTTTATTGATTTTTTATTTATTTCCCTTTGAAATTTCTCTTACTTAGTTTTATCTGGTGCATATCTCACAAAGTATAAAAGTTTCTGAACTTGAAACTTCATAAGTAGAATGATCTCAATGCGGAGCAGTGCAATGCACAAGAATCATAACTCTTGCTTTATTCATTTTTAGCTCACCTGAGCACGAAGTGCTCATGGTGAGCTTTTGTGATCGCCTGATGTCCGTCGTCCGTCGTCCGTCCGTGCGTGCGTGCGTCGTCAACTTTTTCTTCAAACGACTTCTTCTCCTGAACTCCTGGGCCAATCTTGCTGAAACTTGGCAGGAATGTTACTTGCATGAAGCTTTACCAAAATTGTTCAAATGGTTCCGGTCCATTGCCTATCTAGGTCACAGAGGATAAAAATAGATTTTGAACATGAAATTTTAAAAAATCTTCTTCTCTGAAACCGTAAGGCCTAAAACTTTGATATTTGTTGTGTAGCATCACCTAGTGGTCCTCTACCAAGATTGTTCAAATTATTTCCCTGGGGTCAAAATTGGCCCCGCCCCAGGGGTCACTTCATTTTGCATAGACTTATATAGGAAAAACTTTAAAAATCTTCTTGTCTGAAACCACAAGGCCTAGAGCTTAGATATTTGGCATTTAGCAACCTCTAGTGGAACTCTACAAGGAATGTTCAAATTATTTCCCTGGGGTCAAAATTGGCCCTGCCCCAGGGGTCACTTCATTTGACATAGACTTATATAGGAAAAGCTTTAAAAATCTTCTTGTCTGAAACCACAAGGCCTAGAGCTTAGATATTTGGCGTTTAGCAACCTCTAGTGGAACTCTACAAGGATTGTTCAAATTATTTCCCTGGGGTCAAAATTGGCCCCGCCCCAGGGGTCACTTCATTTGACATAGACTTATATAGGAAAAACTTTAAAAATCTTCTTGTCTGAAACCACAAGGCCTAGAGCTTAGATATTTGGCACTTAGCACCCTCTAGTGGAACTCTACAAAGATTGTTCAAATTATTTCCCTGGGGTCAAAATTGGCCCCGCCCCAGGGGTCACTTCATTTTACATAGACTTATACATGAAAAACTTTAAAAATCTTCTTGTCTGAAACCACAAGGCCTAGAGCTTAGATATTTGTCATTTAGCATCCTCTAGTGGAACTCTACAAAGTTTGTTCAAATTATTTCCCTGGGGTCAAAATTGGCCCCGCCCCAGGGGTCACTTCATTTTGCATAGACTTATATAGGAAAAACTTTAAAAAATCTTCTTGTCTGAAACCACAAGGCCTAGAGCTTTGATATTTGGCATTTAGCACCCTCTAGTAGAACTCTACAAAGATTGTTCAAATTATTTCCCTGGGGTCAAAATTGGCCCCGCCCCAGGGGTCACTTCATTTTACATAGATTTATATAGGAAAAACTTTAAAAATCTTCTTGTCTGAAACCACAAGGCCTAGAGCTTAGATATTTGGCATTTAGCATCCTCTAGTAGAACTCTACAAAGATTGTTCAAATTATAGCCCTGGGGTCAAAATTGGCCCCGCCCGGTAGGGGTCATGTGTTTTCCTTATAAATATATAGCAAAAACTTAAAAAATCTTCTTCTCCAAAACCGCAATGGCTAAAAGTTAGATATTTTGCATGAAACATTGTCTAATAGACCTCTAACAAAGTTGTTCAAATTATGGCCCTGGGGTCAAAATTTGCCCCGCCCCAGAGGTCATGGGTTTTCCTTACAACACTCAGGTGAGCGACCCAGGGCCCTAAGGGCCCTCTTGTTGAGTTAGTGCCCTTTGAAATTTCTCTTTTTTTTTGTCTTATTTTTGTACAATATTGTAAAATGCTTTCTGTTTGAATCGTAAAGGAAACTTTCAAATACAATATCTTTCTTACAAATTCTTCCTGTTCTAACAAAAAAGTATTTGTGACAAAGCGGCGTTGGGGAGCATAACCCGTCTCTGACGGCTCTTGTTTATCTGATTGTCATCAAATTTGGTATGAATATTGATATTGATGATCTATACTCAAATAATTGAAATAATGTTTTTGAATAGCTTTGGGGCCGCGTCCTGGGGGGTTAAATTTTTTTCTTTTAAATTCTGTTATAAACCTTTGATTCTCTACAGTTATCAACCAGATTTTGAAAAAAGCTTTATACCATCTTAAAATAAAATATTTTCTAAACATTTCATTCACTGGATTTGAAACAAAGATATTAGTAGCAGAGTGAATATTTTAATTGTCAAAATTCCAATATTTCTACCTGTCTTCAGCTATATTTAGAGTTGCTCTAATACCAGGTCTTAAGATATATAAGGGTGCATTATTAGAGGTCATTCCTCTATTTGCTAGTCAGTGACCTGTTGAACTCTACTGCAGCTTCAGCTCTGTGTTATGTGATATTAAAAGCTATGGACTCCAGATTTATTAGGGTAAATTTTATGTCATTTTTAACAGATACTGACCAAATAAACATTCTTACTTTATAGCATTTTGGAAAAAAAACTTCTGAATATTTTATTCACTGTTTTAAGTAAAACAAAAAAAAATCAACAAATTTGTAGCAGATTCTCACATGTTCAGACAATATATAACAGCGAAGTCTCAGCTGTATACAGTGAATGTACATAAACTGGCAAGTTAATCGGAGCAGGAGGTCTCAGAACGCGAGTGTTTGATTTTTTTTAGACTTGTCTCAGTTTTAGGCAGTCAAAGGCTTGAGAATTGAGTACAGTCTCTAATCTCAGTTTTATTGTCTTTGATCCTGATCTTTACTAAATCAGTCTTTAACCATTTCCGCCATATATACACATTTTTACGCAATGTGAACAGTGTAGATCCAGGTCAAGCTGGCACATCTCTGCTGTCTGATCAGGATTTGCACTTGTCACATTTTGGTCAGATATAACCTTACAAATATAAAAGCAAACAGTGTAGATCCTGTTTAGATGGTACAGATGTGCCGGCTGATCTGGATCTACACAGTACACTGTCAGGTGAGTGATAGTGCCATATTGCCCTCTTGTTCTTTTACTGAGAAAACTGCACTCTGTGATTCAGAGGAAAACATAAAAGAAAAGATTGTGATGTAATCAATGTGGTATGTTAAAGAATAATATATTGACCTAGCCTTAGGTTAGTGACTTATCTTAATGTCATCATAACATTATTATCAGACAGAACATTGAACTGTTAATATTTAATTAAAGGCCAGTGAAGGTCACAAATTAATGGTGACTTTAAATGTTATGAAACCTGTGGAATAAATATTAATGTGATATTCTTTGGCCATGTGTTGTCTGGATCCAAGGCCAGATGTTCACAATTATGTAATACAAACAAACCAGTCTTTAGCAGCCACCCAGTATAGTGACAAAAAGTGGCTGCTGAAGACAGGTGGCTGTAAAAGTCAGTAAAAAATTAGAACATAATGTCAGTTTATGTCCTATTCAAACTGGCTGTTTAACAAAGGTGGTTGCTATTCGGAGGTGGCTGCTAAAGCAGGTTTCACATGATATACCCCAGTGATATCATTCTTTTGCATGAAATGCTCAAATCATAAATTTCAGTTAATATTTTTCAAACATTATTTTGTCATATTAAAATATTGATACTGCACAAAACTGATTTATAGTAATTTACTATACTTGTTTGTGGCTGTATTCCCAAAATTAGGTGCCATCATAGATTAATGATACCTCAGTCTTTAAATTTTGGTATGTCTTATTTGTTTACTGTTATGAATCCTCAACTTTCTTTGTGTTTGTGTTTAACAGAAGTGCACAGACTCAAAATCCTTAAAGAGAATCTGTTGTGTTTTTTTCCAAAATATATTCTGTTGAATCCATTCTATTTTTATATCATTTGTGCAAGAATTGTTGGTTAACATTTATGATTACTGGCAAATTGTAAGTACATTTAGTATAAATATGAATACATGTACACATGCAGAAGATTTTGTTACTTATATTTCCAGCACAGCAACAATATAGACATGCGGGCATTAGCAAGGCTAGCTGAGCAGAAGTTTATACAAGAAAAGGTGACAAAATTCCGTACAGACCATTCTGACTGGAAGGAACTGGTAGCGTACCTGATGACCAAACAAACCTCCAGGGAGTTCAAAAAGAAGAAGACTAAAGAAAAAATGAAGAAAGTGGAGACGAATGTTAAAGCTTCTGAGACACTTGTTCATAATTACCTGAAAGACAAACTAAAAGATAAGGGAGTTGTCACCGACAATAATTGTGAAAGTATAGAAGATATAATAAAAAATTCAGAGAAAGTAGCATCAAGTGAAAAACCTCAGGAGTATGACATAACAAATAAACGCCATATCTTTGCACGGCTGGAAAAAATTGCTTACTCAGAAGGTGGTGATAGTGATAGTAATGGCAGTGATGAAGATGACATTGATGAAGATGATAATGATGAGGATGCAATTGAAAATGATGATGATGATGATGATGATGATGATGATGATGATGATGATGATGATGATGATGATGATGATGATGGGCATAGGAAAGAGGAATTAAAAAAGACATTAAAGGTCACTAAACAACAGAAATTATCTTCTCTTAATTCTGAAAGTATAAAACAAAAATCAAACCCTAGTCAGATTAAGAAACTCTTAAAATTGGTTGATATTAAAAACACAAGTGCTAGCTCTGAAGAAGAGGAAGCCAGTGATGAGTCATTAAATGATGCTGATCATGGTTCTGATGAAAACCAAACCAACAGTATTGGTCTTGAAAGTGATAACAGCGAAGATGAAAGTGATAATGATGGTGACAATGCAGATGAAAGTGATGATAATGATGATGATGAAAATGAAAGTGATGATAATGATGATGATGAAAGTGATGGTAATGATGAAAGTGATGATGATGATGATGATGACTGTGATGATAATGATGATGACAATGAAGGTACACCAGACGATAACAGTGATCGAAGTCCAAGCAAAAAACACATTTCAGATAAAAAATCATTAACAAAAATAAAAACTTTAAAACAAAGGAATATAGATAAAAACAGTGAAGCAGACAAAAGATCTTATAAGAAAAGTGTAAATAGTGCACCTCCCAAAAAGAAAGTCACAGAGAAAGTGGAAGGTGAAATGATTGTGAAGAAACTGGACCTAACGGAGTTTGATAGAGATGAAATACCTACCATCTTGTTAAACACACATGCTGATACCACTGTTAAAAGAAAAAAGAAAACTAAAGATCCATTCTTTGCCGATGACAATGAGGAAACAAATAATAATGATGTTGCTGATGATAATATTGGTGACCAGAATGATGATGCTGCCGAGTACAGTGGCAAGAACAATGCGGGTTCTATTGAGCGGAGTATTGAACCAACTATGAGTTCTTTTTCAACAACCTTTCTGGGCTCGTTGAATTCTGATAAGATGATGTCCTGCAAGGATGCCCAGTTTAGAAGCAATGAGGACTGGAAAAGGTTACGACATGAAATGAAGGATCAACAGTCCATGATGAGGTTTGTAAGATTTTGTTTACTTGAACAATGCTATTATACATTTAAGTCTAGATCTGAGATCAGTATGGTTGTTTTTTATCTAAAGAAAATTAAGGTTGGTAATATATTGAATCGGGCTATGATATGATGTCTCATTCCACACAAAACTTGCTTTGTATGAAAACTGTCACTTGATTGCATTTTGCTACCATCACACTGATGATCACATATTATAATAATAATAATAATAATAATTTATTTCGGCATAGATAACATATAATGGTTCATGAGATAAAAGACATATACACAGATGAACTGATAAATTTCAAAGAGTTAAGATATTATAGATTACTTAAATTTTAAAAATAAATAGAGAACCATGACATGCTTCCTAACACCAAGGATAACACAATAAAGAGCAAGCCCTTGTTTCCATTGCGGTCCTTGTTGTGGGTGGCATGACCTAGAGAGGCAATTACAGTTTATGTCAAATTTAAGTAACCTATACCAAAAAATATCACAGTACAGAACATAATTTGACAAACACAATGTTATCTTATATCACAGATTGCTTGCTGAAAGACGAAATATCACATTAGTATCACAATATTAAATGAAAGACAATCTTGACCATGTTTAAGTTAACATAATTAATGTACATGTACCAATCTCCTACTATGGTATATTTACTAAAGACAGAGTTCGGAAGATGCCATAATTGTAATTCATTAAGAAACCTGTGCCTAAATAAGAATAAGCAAATAATTAAGACAGACACAAAAATTAATAATAAAATGTTTAAAAAGCTATACTGCTCAGAAAATGGCCTTTGATGGCAACCTTGAAAGACTGATACTTAGTGATGTTAGTAAGGTTGGAGGGCAAATCGTTTCACAACTTAGCACCTATAAAACTAAAAGACTTAGATCCAGCCCATTTGACCTTGGGAAGACCAAAACCACCCTTCTGGCTGAGTCTTGTGCTGTATGAGTGTACAGAGTCTTGTGAAGTAAAAAAGTAGTCCATATAATCAGGGGCAAGGTTATGCTTAACCTTAAAAACATGACACAACATAATCTGTTCAACTCTTTTGTTAACAGGTAACCAATTAAGGGTTTCAAAATGCTGTTGACCAACATGAGCTCTTTGTTCAAGGTTCAGTATGAATCTGACCAACTTGTTCTGAGTCACCTGCAATTTGTGTTTTAAAGACTGGGTAAGACCACTGTACCAAACAGAACATGCGTAGTCATAGTGACATTGGACTAGAGACATTACAAGTAACTTCTTAGTATGCTGGGTAAGGTACTCTTTCTTGCGGTGCAGAAACTTTAACCTTGCAATGGCTTTCTTAATAACTGACTCAGCCATACAATTAAAAGATAGAAATTGGTCAATGGTGACAGCAAGGTACTTGACAGCGGACGTAGATGTAATTAGAGTACCATTGCAGGTTATGTTAAGACTGGAATGTGACCTTAGTTTATGTTTTGACCCAAACACTATGGACTCAGTCTTTCCTAAATGAAGGGAGAGCTTATTATCAATAAGCCAGTGACTAACCGTTTGAAGATCATCTGACAAGGCCTTCTCGACAGTGGCAATATCTTTTCCAGAGACTAAAATGGCTGAATCATCAGCATATAGAAGAAATTTATTTTGTACACCACCTGACATGTCATTTACATATGCTAAAAAAAGCAAAGGGCCAAGGATGGACCCCTGGGGTACTCCGCAGGTCACATATGCTGTTGATGAAAATGTGCCTGAGACATCAACCAGTTGTTGTCTATCAGACAAGTAAGACCTGAACCATCTTATGATATCCTGGCTAAGACTGGTCGAATGAAGTTTCATTAAAAGGATTGCATGGTCGACGGTATCAAACGCCTTCTGTAAGTCTAACAGTACCATGCCAACCACATTACCCCTATCATTCTCCCTTCTGATGTAATCTGTCAAATGTATCAAGCATGTATCTGTAGAAAAACCTTTCCTAAAACCAGACTGAAAATCATATATCAAGTTACTGTCTTTGAAGTAGGACTCGACCTGGTCATACACAACCCGCTCAAGAATTTTAGATACTATATTCAGAATGGAGACAGGCCTATAATTACCAACAGCTAACTTATCATTCTTCTTAAAAAGGGGAACAACTCTTGCTGACTTAAGGTCATCTGGTACAATACCTTGTACAAGAGAAAGATTAATGATGTGGGTAAGGGGACCAACAATAACCAGAGACCCATCCTTGACAAACCTAGAAGGTATACCATCTAAGCCAGTTGCCTTATTAATGCCTAATGAATTTATATATTTAAGTACTTTACTCTCAGACACTAGTGAAAATGAATAACTATCAGGAAAAATATGTTTGTTTCTGTAAAAAGATTCAACAAAATTCCTTCCATATTTGTTAAGACCTACAGGTAACTTTTCAACAAGTTTACTTGCAACAGTTGTATAAAAATTATTTAAAGTTTCAGCAATAATATTCTTTTCAAAACAAACTTCACCATCAACATTTAAACACACATTTCCACTGGACATAGAAGAACCTTTCTTAGAAGGTAAACCAAGATTTTTCAAAGTTTTCCACAGAGACTTAGAATCATTTTTGTTCTGTTCAACTGTATTTGAAAAATATTCTTTCTTAGCACATTCAACAAGATTCTGAACTTTATTTCTTAGCAATTTAAAATTGTCGAAATTAACCTCAGATTTCTCATTTCTAAATTTATGAAAAGCTCTGTCTCTTTCCTTCATAGCTTCAAAAATATCAGAGTCCATCCATGGTTCAGTCCTATGCTTAATTCTGGTTTGTTTTACTGGTGCTACATTGTCAATTACAGATAAAAACAAGTGTTTAAAACTGTTCCAAGCATTATTCACATTTTCACACAATAAAACAGGATTCCAATCAGCTGCTAAAAGACTAGCTTGAAAGTTCTCTCTATTATAGTTCTTTAGGGATCTCAATGTAACTGTTTTATGAGAACCAACATAGACTTTAGTAACCTTTCTAGTACAATATATCAAACTATGATCACTAAAGGATGTATGTAATACACCTGACTGTGATATCTTGTGACAATCTGATGCTAAAATCAAATCAATGGTAGTACAACTTGTATTACTAATTCTAGTTGGCTCACATACTAACTGTTTAAAATGAAACATTTCAGTAAAACATGTATAAGACTGTAAAAGTGAAGATCTTTTTTTATTGGTCACATCTGTATTAAAATCACCGAGCAATAAGGTTTCTTTTTCTAAAAAGTCACAGGTAGAAGAACATAAGTTATCTAAAACAGTATAAAAGTTCTGTTGTGTAGGTGGTCTGTATAAACAGCCACATAAAATTGGTTTAGTTTTTGGTAAAAAAAGTTCCACCCATGTAGCTTCTAACTCATCATGGTTCAAATCCTGTCGACTGTTGAAGGACAAATCCGAGCGAATGTATATGCAAACGCCGCCCCCGTGCCGATTCCGATCTCTACGCTGGATGCAAAAATTGTCAATCTGAATTTCTGAATCTGGAACTGAGTCATCTAACCATGTTTCTGATAAGCAAATACATGCAGCTCTGGTCTTTCTGGCTAGTTCACTAATTTCATGTAACTTTGGTAAAAGACTTCTTACATTAACATGTAAAAAATGTAATCCACGTCTCTGAAAAACTTTAAAATCTGGTTGAGTGGGATGTTCAGGAGCATCATCTGGACCAGGTCCTGGGCAGGGGTGGATATCTCCACACAACAGCAAACAAATGGGTAAAAAGTCATTTCTTCGCTTTATCAAGCAAGAAGATGAGGAATTGCACTACGAAACTGAAGTACTTAAGTTTATAAAAGTTGTTATTATAGTGGTTATCTTACTGGTCCTACCAGATGGTTTCGCTCTATGTAGTTCTTAATATAAGGATGTCCTAGTCTTGCAGGTTGGACTGTTGGGGAAATTGGTCACTATGTAATATACTAATTGTTTTATCAATATTTTACAAGGTTTCTGCACAAGTCTTTGTAATGCAACCAAAAGTACATGGTTAATATGGTATCCCAGTTTTTATTTTTACTGTTCCTGGTTGTGTGTGAATATAAATTCATGTCCTAGCAAATAAATGTGTCAAATGATAAAGAGTTAGAGATTTTAAACCAAAAAAGATGAGCTGACATGATAAGGCTCTTGGAAAAAAATCTACAAAATATTTGTAGATCAGTGATTAAGTTTTACATGTTACATGTGATTTTGTACGTCTGTTACTTTTGTAAAACACAATTAGTAATACACTGCAGACTCTTTATAACGCGGATCGTTAAGATCCGCGGTCCATTATAACGCGGTCGTCCCGTGGATCCCCTATTTTTTTTCTAAGTCCATTTTTTCACCATGAAACGGCAAAAAATCAAAACCGGAAGTCATAATTCTTACCTGAAAATTTATGAAGCACACATCTGGTCCCTTAAACATCCAAGTTTTAACACCTTTCGTAGTGACAGGTATCAGCCTGGGGCAAACTGTCGATTGTTTGCACACTTATTGTTAATCAGTCGATCCATTACTGTAGGTTTGTTACAGGTGTTACTTAATTATTAATTTCAATAATCTTTAATCACATTGAGATGCATACATTAAAAGAAATCGACTATTAGCGGTCTTTAATTTACGCAAACATCGAGAATTTTATTCACTCCCGATGTAAACAAATCGGTGATTTAATATAAAAGCACAGTCGTGATGATTGCAATCACCACTGTTCTCTGAGTACGTTACGTATCTTAGCGATCAGTAGCCTAGTAAATCTCTGCTTCTTGCGGATCTACTGCTCAAAATAAATAAAATTTGTAAATCGCCATCTGCATATTTCGTTGTTCATTGCCGATTCCTGTGTTGTGATTCATTGCTTGGCGGTGAATTACGTCAAATCGTCATTTGTGTATTAGATCTAATATCAACTGACGATTTTTTGAAGTGTGATCAATTCGTCATTTGTGAATTAGCTATCCTTGTTAATTACATTTGACGAATTATCATTGTGAAAGATGTCTACACCAAAGAAGACTAGGAAAAAAGGGACTATTTTTTTGTAAGTACTGACCTGAATATTTTTTATCGGTTTTTAAAATAAAAGATCAGCCACATTTTTTACACAAACATTACCGACGTATAATCTCTTTTATTTACTTACATTGTGCTTTGATCCGCTCTCCTGTTTGTTTCATCAAGCAAACATCAAAGACGGCATCGGCTCATAACAAGACTGTATTTTTTTTCGGAACCGCTATCAAATCGTTTGATCTTTATCATTCACTGTGCACGTGACCGCTATCAAATCGTTTGATCTTTATCATACACTGTGCACGTGACGTGACTTTCAGCTGGGTGAAACTGGTCGATATTGCAATACCGAGATGTGAAATTTCAGATAAAGTTTGGATGTAATTTATTAAATATTGGAAAACGTTTGCGTTTGTAAGTGTTTTATTTTTTATTTAACATTAGATCGTAAATGTTGCCGTTTATTGTGTAATAATATAATCAGTTTTCTAATGGATAATACATGTACAAATATTATGTTTGCGCGGGAAAATCTGGACATGTATTTTGCGCGGGAAAAAAGTTAACGCGGATTCACTTATTAACGCGGTCGGGATGATGGACCCCCTATACCGCGTTATAAAGAGTCTGCAGTGTACATGTTTTTAGGACTCTTAAAGTGGATGAAAGGGCGATTATCCACCTTCTTTTGTTTTGCAGCTTATTGTTTTTAATTTACAAATACTTAAAATGATGCATGTATACCAGTAATCCTCATGGAATCTAAAAACACAGGCTCATTTTGACGTAATGATTACATAATGATTATAGTTATTGAAATCAGGTCATGTAATTTTTAAACTGTTTTCATGCCAAACTTACCGTAATTTTAAGAAGAAAATTTGATGGATTCATTTCTTTTCATTATCTAATACAAAATATAAATATTTAAAAATAAATTTAATTACTTGATATCAGTTAATGTGTAATAAACAAGTATTTTTTATTTATGAAGGCAGTTAATTTTCTAGACATTTTAATCAGTCATCTGATCAGGATCCACACTATTTGCCTTTTGATTTATTAGGTTATTTTTTACCAGCTGTGTAGATCCTGATCAGACAGCACAGATGTGTCAGCTTTTCTGAATCTACTCTGTTTGGCACATAAATAAAAACTATAAGTCCTGAGAAGAGAGTCAAGGTTTTAGCCTAAGTGCACGTTTGAGCAGGATATAATTGCCCATTCATAGACATATTTATATATTACATGTATATGCTTTCTTCTCTGCTTGTAACTAAACACAGTAAAATTATTAAAGTACATGTATGCAGCAAGTAAATACATTTGTTTTATTCAGCCACAATTACAACTGAATTAATTACTCTAGTTCAATTACAACATGTAAATATCAGTGCTATAAAGACGTAAAGTGATTTTCTTGTAATACATATTTTTCTTAAAGTCTGGTGAATACTGAGATTCTGAAAAAAGAATGCATGTTAAACTTTTTAACATGTTTCAGGGGTAGAGGTAGGGGCAGACCATTCCAGCAAGGTTTTAACACTTCTTTCCGTGGAAGAGGATCTTTTAACAACACTGATAGAGGGCTGCATGGAGGTTCAAGGGGTAGGGGAGCACACAGTAGAGGGAGAGGTGCTGACAGGGGTTCTTGTGGCAGAGGTTATCAGCAGTTCAGCCAGAGAGACAGTTCAGATACTCCTGCTAGAGGCAGAGGCGGGGCCAGGGGACGAGGTGGCATGATGGGACAGGGATTTGAGAATAAACAGGGGCAAAATTCTCAAGAAGGTAAATGGCTCTCAGACTGATTAAATATAAAAATCTTAATTCATACACTTAACAGAGATCTCTGTTAAGTGTTTGATTAAGATTTTTATATTTAATCAGTCTAATATAAGAACAAATAATGTGAATTCTTTATGGGGTTAAGCATTAAGCTTTTTCTAGTCCTCATTGCTTCTGAACATAGTCAGTCAGTTAATTTTTTTCTTTGTTCAGTGTAAATATCCCATAACGAACATTTGTGATTGAATACACAAATGTTCAGTGTGCCAAGGTGGTGTGTCACATTCATTACATATGCCTGTAGGTCCTAGGTCAAGGTCACTGTTTATAAAAATAGAATTGTTTTGATCAGGTTATAACTTCATTGGGTGTGGAGGAATTTCAAAATAACTTGGCAGGTGATCATCATTACAAGACAATGTGAGGTGCATAACACCAATTCCCCTTCAAACTCTTCAAAGGTCAAGGTCACACTTAAGGGTCATTGGTCAAAATTTGCTTTAAAACCTGGTATTGTTGCATTGCAGCATCTCTTGTTTCATATGTGTTTTCAATCCATGTCATATCAATCATATCAAACCTTAATAGCATCATATTCATAATTATAGTGCGCTGATTTCCAAGATAGCTTCATGTTACATTTTGTTGTGTTTTTTTTCTTCAAATTTTAGGCATTATGTTGTGTTGTTTTTTCAAATTTTAGGCATTATGTATATGCTTTTGTGAAAGGAAATTAACTCTTGCATAAGGGACATAGCCTATTATATTCCTTACAGACAAGTTGCATGAAAACATAAAAATAGAACCTTCCGTTAAAATCGTCAGCCACAGCTGAAAAATACCCTTGTTCAACCAAGCTTCTTATTTAGATGATAGAAATCAAGCAGTGCCATGTATTTTGTGAAATCTGTTACAGGCAAAGGCAGCTCACAGAAGTCACAGGGACTTCATCCTTCCTGGGAGGCCAGCAAGAAGAGAAAACAGGAACAGAAAAATGTCCTCCAGGTGTTCACCGGCAAGAAAATCAAGTTTGATGAATAAAGGCGGACAATATTTACTGCTTAAATATTTTAAGTGATTCTGTTCTTTTCTTGACCACGTTGTTTACATCTGATTCAGTAATGCTGACTTGTTATAGTGTTAGTTTTTATGACTGAACTTTTTGATAAATTCATTGTTGATATACTATAATTGTAAAAGACAACTTGGAAATATATAATATTGTGAAGATACCTGTTGCTTTATTTTATGAGTGAATAGAGAGTAATGCATGTTCTGTGTTACTTATGTATCATATTCAAAGTTTGCTAAACACCAAGGTGAGCACATATTTTTGTGATGTCTACATAATATAAATTTTCAGTAATTTATCCAGAAAGTACAGTTTAGACATTTTCCTGAATGGCAGTTGTGCAAAAATGGGTGGCACTTGTATTGTTATATTGTGTATTTTCTGTTGTATTCATCTACCCGATATTTGTAGGATACTCAATTTTTACTTTAAGTCAGTGGAGTGGTTTATGATATGATTTTAATCACATTGCAACATACCCATCATCTCATTCAATTTGCTTTATAAAGCACTAAACGGGTGCATAAAAATAAATGAAACTTATATACATTCAGCAAAATATCTCCGATAATTCTTGGCGCTTACTATAGTGCATTTTGCGGTCCAGAGCATGTGCATGCTTAAGTACTTAGGTCCATGTGTTTGCGGGACCATACCCTTGTCAAGCACATGAGCAATCTTGTATATTTTGCATATATGTTAACCCCAGGTATCCATCATTAAAGTCAAGGTCAGCATTAGGGGTCATAAGACTTTGTCCAGCCAATAACTTTTACGTGTATTTAGTAATCTTTACATTTGGCATGAAAGTTACCGAAGTGAGACAGAGAGTCTTGCTTAAACCCATTCTTTGTCATGCATTGATGAAACTTATTTATATTTGGCATAAATGTTAACCCCAGTGAGACCGTGTGTCATGTGCAAATCTCAGATTCCCGTCACAAAGGTCAAGGTCAGAATTTTTGGTCAATGGTTATGTCGGAGCTTTTCCAGCTTATGACTTTTACATGCCTTGCTTTTATTATCCGTGAATGTTAACCTCAGTGAGACAGACTGTCATGCACAAACCCAACGTGTCCATCTCAAAGGCCTAGCTCACAGTTGCAGCACAAAATTTCTTGTCAGACTTTGGCTGGCCCTTAACTTGAATGCATGGAGAAATCTTGTTTTATATGTGGCATGAATCCTTTACTTCAGTGAGCAAAGCCCAGTTCCTGTGACATTTGTCACTTCTGTGATAATTCTTGTTTTGTGACTGTGTCAAAATTGTGTGTTAACATTGCTTTCTCCACAATGGGTGCGACATGTTGCTGACAGAAATCAATTAGAGTTAAAATTTTAAGGTAAAAATTTTCATACAAGTTCCGTTCTTGCATGAAGCAATACTGAGGACATGTACTCTATTCCAAACAGAAAGTGGGCTCTTTGCTTTGCGTAATGTTTTTATTGACTGCTCTTTGGCTCATGGTGAGCTATTGTGACCGGTCTTTGTCCGATGTCCGTTGTCCGTCAACAATTTGCTTTAAACAACATGTTCTCTGAACCCACTGGAAGGATTTTAACCAAATTTGTCCTGAAGCGTTCTGGCACTGATTTTTACAGAAGTTGTTAAAATCAAGACCATAGGGTGAACCGTAGACTGGCTCACGTCCCTTTGTTCTGTTATATAGTCTCATGTCACTTGTACAATAATCAATACCTCCAAGTCCAAGAAAAGCAACTCCTGCAGGTACCTTACTGATATGCATTTTATTTCCCTCCCAAATTGCAGACAAAACATTTCGATACTGTTGTTTCTGTCATTGACTCATCTTATAGCTGAAAGAGTAAAAAAAAGGAAAATGAAATGAATAAAAAAAGGAGTTAATAAGTATTTCAGTGTTTTCTTTAATAAACCATCTAGCTGGTGCCAGGCTAGGTGAACCGCTCCCCAGCTACGGTCATCTACCACTAGGTAGATTTTAACCGATTCGGCCTGAAGCAACCCGGCATTAACTGCAATAAATTTTTTCAAATAATTACTCTAGGGTGTGTCAACCATTTTAACCATTTCCAAGCCACAAGGCTCATAAGCAAAATTTTAACAATCTGCTTTAACCCATTAACGTCTAGCGTCGCATATTTAGGACACTTTTGAAATCTGGTAACCGTTCGTTGTTAATATTATAAAGTTGCTGTTATCTTTGTAATGTGGCTGAGCGATCAGTCCATTATATCAGGTAACACTATTTGGAGATGAATCTGAAACAAATTTCTTGAATTCAAAAGGCCAAATTTTAAAAACCAGACACTGATTTCTGTGAATGAATATTGCTAAAAAATTGAATGTACTTATTTATGCTCAATAAATACTGCTCATGAAAATAATCAAAATTAGCAATTTGTAATATGGAAATATGTGTGTTAGTTTTAATACTAGAAATATAAATATATGCTTATTTTCCTTACACTGTTAACTGATCATCATGATGTCCCAAACTTGGGACGCTAGGCACCAATGTATACAAAATGAGATATAGTGTTTATGTATATGTATCAAATCAGAATGCTTTATTCTTGTAATATTATGTCTCCCCCCCCCCCCCCTCTGGGGGAGACGTATTGTTTTTGCCCTGTCCGTCTGTCACACTTCGTTTCCGCTCAATAACTCGAGTACCCTTTGACCCAGAGCCTTCAAATTTCATAGGGTGATAGCCCTTATTGAGTAGAAGAACCCTATTGATTTTGGGGTCAGAAGGTCAAGGTCACAGTGACCCAAAGAGTGAAAACCGTTTCCGCTCAATAACTCTAGTACCCTTTGACCCAGAGCCTCCAAACTTCATAGGGTGATAGCCCTTATTGAGTAGAAGAACCCTATTGATTTTGGGGTCAGTAGGTCAAAGGTCAAGGTCACAGTGACCCGAAGAGTGAAAACCGTTTCCACACAATAACTCAAGTACCTTTTGACCCAGAGCCTTCAAACTTCATAGGGTGATAGCCCTTATTGAGTAGAAGAACCCTATTGATTTTGGGGTCAGTAGGTCAAAGGTCAAGCTCACAGTGACCAGAAGAGTGAAAACCGTTTCCGCTCAATAATTTGAGTACCCTTTGACCCAGAGCCTTCAAACTACATAGGATGATAGCCCTTATTGAGTAGAAGAACCCTACTGATTTTGGGGTCAGTAGGTCAAAGGTCAAGGTCACAGGGGCCCGAATAGTGAAAACTGTTTCCTCTCTATAATTTGAGTACCCTTTGACCCAGAGCCTTCAAACTTCATAGGGTGATAGCCCTTATTGAGTAGAAGTACCCTATTGATTTTGATGTCAATAGGTCAAAGGTCAAGGTCACAGGGGCCCGAAGAGTGAAAACCGTTGCTGCTCCATAACTTGAGTACCCTTTGACCTAGGGACTTCAAACTTCATAGGTTGATAGCCATTATAGAGTAGAAGAACCCTATTGATTTTGGGGTCAGTAGGTCAAAGGTCAAGGTCACAGGGGCCTGAAGAGTGAAAACAGTTTCCGCTCAATAACTGGAGTACCGTTTGACCCACAGCCTTCAAAATTCATAGGGTGATAGCCCTTTCTGATTAGAAGAACCCTATTGATTTTGGGATCAGTAGGTCAAAGGTCAAGGTCACAGGACCCTGAAGAGTGAAAACCGTTTCCACTCAATAATAGGAGTTCTATTTTACCCAGACCATTCAAACTTCATACGATGGATGTCCTTATTGAGTAGAGGACTCCTATTGATTTTGGGGTCAGTAGGTCAAAGGTCAAGGTCACAGGGGCCCCGAAGAGTAAAAACCGTATCCCGTCAATTACTGGAGTACCGCTTGACCCAGAGCATTCAAACTAAATATGGTAATAGCCCTTATTGAGTAGAAGAACCCTATTTACATTGATGTTTACATATTCACTGAGATGTTAAACTTTCTTGAAGATTACACAGGCTTTCAAGAAGCCAGTATAGTAATACAGTCTGCATGGGGGTGGGGTGGAGGTGGGTGTTGAACGTATGGATAAAAAAAATAACTGATACAGCAGTGATATTCGAATTAAACAATTGCGCTGGTGTGCATTTGATGATATGGTGGAGCAAAACCTATGGATCCTGTACAGATTATTTACGCACTTGTAGACATGTCCCATATTTGGAGCGCTGGAACAGTTCCGTACTGTACTCTACCATACCGTACTACTGTACTGTACTTCAATGTGTTTTGTTCTATCTTTTATTTTATATACATGTATGTAAGAATCATGCGAGCGATTAAGGGCCATTTTGTCCTATTGTCTTGATGCATAAATATTTGGTTTCGAAATTGCTATTATATGATAAGCAAGTTCTACTATAGAATTTAAATTTACATGTAATTTAATTTAAAAGAGGGGGAACACCAGCTTAACATATTCTTGTTTTATGCCCCCCACGAAGTCCCACAGATCTTGTTGCATCAACTCCTCATTAACTATCAGGCGGATTTCTTGCACAGATTTCTTGCACCGATGATCAAGCAGGATGTGTAAATGATCGTAAAGGAAATCTTTGTTCCTGCGACCATTTTTACAGTTAGGACCATTTGTTAAAAATGTTGTACATGTAGCAGTGGGGCATCATTGTCCGAGGACACATTCAAGTTTCTTTTCTAAATCTTTGTCAAATGTATGCTACCTATTAGCTAATGATCTTTCATTATTTCTAAACCCCAAATCAACAAAATATTCTTTGGCCTTCAGGGGTTCGGATGGTAGTGGGTGTGTTTTATTTTTTTTATTTTTTAACTAATAAAACACAGTCTTCATGATGGGAAGGGCAGTGGTATGGTATGGCGGGACCCGACCCTTAATGTCTTCACTCACTAATTTTTCTATTTAAATTAACCATCAAAAGCACATAAAAAAACGAGTGGAAGTAACGATGGAGGCTAATAGCCAAAGTGGGACTTTACAGATATATTTTTTTAAATTTCCAAACTAACAAAAAAGAACACAGGAGGGGATGTTGTTGTTTGTGTTGTTTTTTTTTATTTGTGGGGGTGTGTATGATGGTAAGTGAGGTACTACTTTAATAGTTTTCTTAATAATGCTTGACGACAAAACATTTACGAGAATAGAACGACGTGTTCACGATACTTGCTTTCGACAGGCAGGTTTCCAGACGACAACAATATGCGACACAACAAATTGACAGACCAGACAATCCATCAGCTGGATACGGACACACAAAAAACTTGTTAATGTCTAAGCCCCCCGCCTACCCATGTAAAATTTATTAAAATGTCATTTAGTGTGAGTTTTTATTTGCACTTCTCATTTAAAACTGTTAGAACTATTAGTTGTCATGTAGATCTCAGTTGTTACTGAATTGTATCATTTTTAACAAAATATCTTAGATTGAAATCATTTAAAGGATAAAAAATGTACTGTACTCTTTTTTATATTAAAAATGGTTTAGGTTTTCGTTACAGATTTGTCTGAACTGTGAAATAGTTTGACAAAATTAAATAAATTAAAGTTTTAAGTGAAAGTAATCAGGATCATTACTAAGCAGTTTTCCTGAGCGTGACTTGAAGCGGATTTGTTTGGCCTGATGGATAACAGGTCACCAACCTCGACAGTGATCAACATGCTATAATTCATGTGTAATTACATACACTAATTAGCGTCGCCATTAACATTTCAAATTGAACAGCTGTACAAATGTGCGTAACCATCATCTTTATTTATGTCAATTAAACAATGTTAATCTCTACAATAACTTCAGTGAACTTAAAGTGAGATATAAAAAGTTCTCAGTGAGTATTCTTTCCATGTATTTTTACTAAAAGAGCTTATTTTCTGTATAAGGCATCAACTTCGTCTCATTAATTTATTTTTTGCGTGTGTTTTTAAGAAAGGTAATTCATAGAAATGTTGATCGGTGTAAAACCAGATCGGTTAGTGACGACCGGCAAGTTTGGTCTAAATAGAGTGTAGGACAAACTCTTCTGTCTGATTCATTTTACTTAGGCGGACTAAATTATATAGGTAAATTATCCGTTTTACGTCTAATCAATCATTAATTGTATAGCAATAATTATTTGTAGTTTAAATATCCGAAATTTCGTGAAAATATTGCAATTTCAGTATAGAACAGTCGTTTAAAAGGAATTATTGTCCGCCTATTCAAACTTCGGTTAAAGGTTATTTTTCCGGTGAAAGTTCCATTTACCCTTTTATGTAGTTTGCTCGCTCGCTATTAACGTTGTTGGCGATGTCAAGTTTTAAAATACGCATGTAATGAATAATACCTACAGTATTCTCTTATCGCTGAAGTTGTTAAAACACCATGTAACGTTATTACCATCATTAATTTACTAAACATTGCTGTCAATGGTGTTTCTGGTGTCTACCGTTACTACAAAAAGAGTTTAGTTTTAGACTTTAGATCAAAGCCATGATGTTTCATGTGAAATTTGGTTAACATCTATAGTATAGGGTGGTTTCAGAGATGTTTTCAGCATATTGCCGACAGATGTTGGACAAAGACCAATAGCCCACCCCGAACCCGCGGCGTCTAACTCGGTTGAGCTAAAAAAAGCAACGACTTATGCCGTAGAAGCTTATCTTTGTGTCGTATGGTTTAAAATAGGGAAATAATTGAATATGCGACAAAAATGGAATTAAAAAGATATTTGCCATTCATGTCAACTTACACACTCAACACATTTTTACCCATTTTCTAATTCAGTCCGTGCAAGTTGTTGCTCCCAGTGCCACCGCCTACATCGCGGGAGCCACCTAGAGTTATCTCCTCTTGCCGGAGCTTCACGTGACAGCCGTCTGCGGGAATTAGAAGATGAACATTCTGTATGGAGCCAGTATGTTGGTGGTTGTAACACTGCTGGTCGGCCACGCGGACGCCTTTGGCAGATGGGGAGTAAACAATGAGAAAGGGAGAAAAAGACAAAGAAATAATCTGAAGAGGAAAGCGGACGAAACAGACCTTTACAGTCTTTTTTGTAAGTTCTATGCGCGGTGTCGTTATGGTGTTTGTTGTTGTTATGTTTTAATATTTAGTGGAAACTCAATTCAAAACTACATGAAGCCGGCGAGTTTTGAACATGACAGTCTATTCGCGACTCGTTTGATCCGCCAAACACTCGTTCGGTTGAGACTGATAACAAAAATTCTATATTCCAGCTGTGACATATTTGAAAAAGTATACATGTGCCTATAGCCTTAGTAGTGTAAAAATAGCGTTTATTGTTATTCTCTTTTTTTCAAACTAGACTTATTGTATTGTTGCTGAAGCTGGTAATGTTAGTTTATCTTATAGATGAACACAGTAACCTAAAAATCACGTTAATATATTCTTTTTTCAGCACAGTGTACAGGGTCAGGTGGCCCCAATGTGCCGTCATTATTTGGCGGAATGTTTTTGTCTCCTACGGAAATAGATGATCTCGTGAGGGATACACAGGACGAGATCAGCCCGGTGGCTGAGAGGCGGCACAAGTCAAAGTCTAGATACGTTGAGACTACTCGTATATCTAGAGTAATTGGGAAAATCCAGACCTTTGCGGCACCCACGACAACAGCCGCAGACGAGCAAACGTGTTGCCAGACGTAAGAAATAAACTGAATCTATATTTGGACTTTTTGCCAGTAAATATGTTGTTGTTAGTTTAAAAAACGACTTTAACTATTTATAACAATAAGTGGACGATAGAAAAGAAGAGTAAAGTTTTGTTTTGCACATTCCACTTGTTTTTTTTGTATTTTTTTTGCTGTTGCTAAAATTGATAGTTGAAGAAACGAAAACTATATATGTGTAAGCTAAAGGCAAAAGTGTGCTTTAATTTGCAGAGAACTAAAGGTTACGGCCCCTGGAACGGTAATGGAGGACGGTAAATCTCTGTCTGTGGTACACATGAACCACTCGTATCAGTATATACAGGAGGGAGAGTGTGTGTAAGTCACATTGTTAGTAACTGTTACAGTATACAATAGCACATAAGCTAGCGTTTATTTAAGGAATGATTCTTATTTTGGTGCGGTTCATGCAGATTGGACGTGCACGCGAGAGCTGGCAAATCCATAAAGCGCGCTAGCGTTTTATGGTAAATTTGCCAGCTCTCGCGTGCACGTCCAATCTGCATGAACCGCACCAAAATAAGAATCATTACTTATATTTACATTTTATTCATTTTTTCTTTAAATAAACTTAAGTCGAACGCTTTCAAAAATTAGTATAAAGTGAAAAGGGGGAGTAATACGTGGGAGTTTTCAATAGTAACAGCCATGACGTTACTGACGTCATTACGGGTCATGCGGTTCATGCAAAATGAAACGAATTTTTTTAAACGAAGAAATCAATAGGAACGTAAATATGTCGGATTGTTCCGCGAGGAAGTGAAGCTGCGACTGACAAATTTAGTTTTTTCGTCAACCTCTTATAACAGTTGTCTAAAGGCGCTGGATCTTTACAGTTGTAAAGGTGTATGTACAGCTACATTCATGATATTTTTCCTATGAAATATACGCATGGGTACAGAATTTCTAAGTAGAGTAAATTTGGTGATCTCCATTACAATTTTAAGATTACTTTCTTAACTTGTGTTTAATACACGGGCGCATCGTCAATTGGACATTGTTGTTTTCTTTATTTACAGAAAGTCCGGCACACCTTGTCGAGGAATAGGCATCTGCACACAGATATATAAATACGCCTTCATGCTACTGTACGACGAGACCCTGATTGGACAGGTGAACCCACCTGTCCGGTATGGTCGGGTATCCGTCAAGTCACACTGTGAGTGTATGAACATTGGCAGAGTGATGAAATAAGTGGTTGCTGAAATGTTATCAAGTGGGGTGGAGGTGGTCAGGCAGAGAAACCTTGCTGAATGATATTAAGGACATATAATTAGGAGATACGATGGAAAATGGGAACTTGACAAACAAATTAAACATTTAATTTCCCATCATACCGCGCACACCCACCTACTTTCAACTTGACAATTATTGCCAGTTGTAATATTTCCAGAATTTGAATTCGGTTACCTTTATTTTTCAAACGTAATGTTTTGTGTGAACTTTGTCTCTAAAACACATGAAGTGCTGTAACTCTGACAATATTACCCTGAGCAGATGTACAAGTCTCACTGAATGAGTGGTGTATAGTTTGGTGCTATTTGATTTTAACGAGAGATGTCCAACGTGTTTCTAGTACATAATTATATGTGGCATTCTAAATGTGTTATTTCAAATAATTATGTTGAAAAAAACTTTATATGAATCCCATTAAAAATGAAAAAGAAAGCGGTTCACTTGCTGGTTTGAGTATGTGAATTCTAGACCGACAGAGGCAGAAGTTTATTGTTCTTGGTTAAAAAAACAACAAGTTCTTTTATAATTGTTTGGAACCTTAAAACATCATAACCATAGAACTTGTAAGGCCATGCGTTGTGCAAGTTGAGAAGTTATGTCTTTAAAAAGAAGGATGCAGATCAAAGCTTCTTCAGTATGGGATAATAGCTCAAATACACTCGCACACAAACAACAAAACCCTTACTGCAGTTGCAAAAGTAAATGAACCCTTGGTAACAAACTTAGTATCAGTCATTGCAAAACCGGAAATTAGTTACAAACTCAACACTAAAAACTTCTTTACAGTAATTATTTTCCAACGAAAATGGAACTTGTTTATTTACTAATTTAATAACTACCTGTACACTATATAATTCGGTCGTCTGTTCCGATTTGGCACATATATGCCCCACTGAATACAAGTAGAAACCCGACTACCCGAAAGTTGAAAGAAGTGTCAGACATTTGGTCAGACAAGATGTGAAAATCTGTCTGACCAAAACAAGTTCCGTTAGACCGAAACATGTTAAACAAGAGGGCCCTTAGGGCCCTGGGTCGCTCACCTGAGTACAAAAGTACTCTCAGTTTTACCCCAGAGCCAACATTGAAATAATGCTGGTAAAGGGTCTCTTCACAATACTCAACAGGAAATATCCGAGGCCAGTCATAGTCGCATTAGTTTCAGAGAAAAACGATTATTTATGTAAACTAAGAGAACCCCAGGGCATGGCCAATTTTGGCCCAGGGGACATAATTTGAACAAACTTGGTAGAAATCCACTAGACAATGCTACATACCAAATATCTTAGCTTGAGGCATGAGGTTTCCAGTAAAAAGATTTTTAAAAATTGCCTTTTTTACAAATTGAGAGCCCCCAGGGCGGGGCAAATATTGACCCCAGGGCCAACATTTAAACAATGTTGTTAAAGGGTCTACACAATACTCAGCACCAAATATCTAAGATCTAGTCCTATTAGTTTTGGAGAAAAAATGATTTTCATGTTTTTCCTATATATTTATATGTAAACAAAGAGAACCCTAGGGCATAGCAGATTTTGGCCCAGGGGACATAATGTGAACAAATTTAGTAGACATCCATTAGACAATGCTACTTACCAAATATCTAAGCTGTATATATTGTGGTTTGTGAGAAGAAGATTTTTAAAGATTTCCTTTATAAGTCTATGTAAAATGAAGTGACCCCTTGGGCGGGGCCAATTTTGACCCCAGGGAAATAATTTGAATAATCTTTGTAGAGTTCCACAAGAGGGTGCTAAATGCCAAATATCTAAGCTCTAGGCCTTGTGGTTTCAGACAAGAAGATTTTTAAAGTTTTTCCTATATGTCTTTGTAAAATGAAGTGACCCCTGGGGCGGGGCCAATTTTGACACCAGGGAAATAATTTGAACAATCTTTGTAGAGTTCCACTAGAGTGTGCTAAATGCCAAATATCTAAGCTCTAGGCCTTTTGGTTTCAGACAAGAAGATTTTTTAAAGTTTTTCCTATATAAATCTTTGTAAAATGAAGTGACCCCTGGGGCGGGGCCAATTTTGACCCCAGGGAAATAATTTGAACAATCTTTGTAGAGTTCCACTAGAGGGTGCTAAATGCCAAATATCTAAACTCTAGGCCTTGTGGTTTCAGACAAGAAGATTTTTAAAGTTTTTCCTATATAAGTCTATGTAAAATGAAGTGTCCCCTGGGGCGGGGCCAATTTTGACCCCAGGGAAATAATTTGAACAATCTTTGTAGAGTTCCACTAGAGGGTGCTAAATGCCAAATATCTAAGCTCTAGGCCTTGTGGTTTCAGACAAGAAGATTTTTAAAGTTTTTCCTTTAGGTTGCCATGGCAACCAGAGTTCTGCTTGGAATTCCATTTTTTGAACAATTTTGAAAGGGCATTATCTAAGCATTATTCCTGTGAAGTTTCATCAAAATTGGCCAAGCCGTTTCAGAGAAGAAGTCGATTGAAGCAATTGTTGACGACGGACGACGCACGACGGACGACGGACATCAGGCGGTCACAAAAGCTCACCTTGTCACTTCGTGACAGGTGAGCTAAAAAAGTATTAGCAAGTATAAGGAGTTCAGATTTTCGTCTGACATTTGGTCTGATAACATAAAAAATCATATCTGACCGGCCCAAATTTTACCGGACAGGTCCTTCAGTCTGGCAGCTTTCGGGACGTCTGGTGGAAACCAGGAAACGTTCAAGTAGTGGCTTGGCATACTGGTCCTAGAGAATGCTGGTCCATAAAGTGAAGTGTTCTCTAATTCATTAGGTTAGTTGGTTTTGAACAATAAATAATCCCTATTAATTGCCAAATCAAGGTCACAGATGCGATAAAATAAATATATATGGTGGAAAGGGTTAAAATTGTTAAGTAAACTGTACTTCAATAGTCAGATACAACAAACCAGGAGGAATAGATCAGCTTTATCTCAGAAAACACATATAAATCTAAACTCTTTCAAAACAACTTTTACTTTTTTTTCCATGAACAGTTTTTTGCCACTATGGCCACTAAGATTTACAGCATGTAAAATGTACTGGATCTCACTGCTGTCATACTTCCAATCACTAAACTCTTGTTTTCTGTGTTTCAAGCACGTATTACTAAAGCATTAATATTCAAAATTAAATAAATTAGTCACTAAATTTCTATGGTTCCATCCGTTTAAGTCCGACACCATATCGAATTTGCTCCTTCACGGCTGGAGGCAGTTGCCATACATACTTCTCTCTTCTTAGGTTATCCGAGAATTTGTTGTTATCATCATTATAAAGCTGAAAATGATTAAAACAAAAATAAGAATGTAGTTATTTAAATCAAATTGGGATTTTAACACAATCATATTGTACCAGCATTTTATGTTTGACCTTGGAGAGATTAAAAGCACCAACTTAAACCTTTACTATAGTGCAACCAGTGTAGATCGAGGTCAGAAAAACAATTGCTAGTTAACATTAACCCATGGGATAAGGCTGTTATCACATGGGTGAGCAGTGTACATCCAGACCAGCCCTCCCATCTGATTTGGATTTATACTGATCACTTCATGGTCAGATATAGCCTAAACAACAAACAGTGTAGATCCTGATCACACGGTACACTTGGGAAAACAGCAATATCCCTTGCAGTAAAGGGTTAATATTAACTAGCAATTCCCTTCAAGTAATGCAAATTATAGCAAATCAGAGTAAAATAAATGATAATCTTGTTCTACACTGTTGGTCCACATGATTAAGGCATATTATACGGTACATATAGAGTATGTGGTTAAAGATTTGTATAACTTAAGCCTTTATGGTTCTAAGCCATGAACAAAATTAGATTAACAGTTGCTAGAACACACTATGTTTCAGTACTGTAAAAGTTTAAGGCTATGAACAAAACACATGATACACAATATACTGATTCATGATGCATGATAGACGATGCATGATAGATGTTGCATGATATGCAATAAACATTACTGACATCAAAAATGATCTATCTACATTAAAGGAAAATGTTTTTTTGGGCAATGTATAATCAGTAGCACTAACGTCTGTTTGGCTGACAGATCTCCTTTTCAATTTATTGTCTTTGCTGACATTCAAACAACTTCAACAAACGTAGGATTTTAAATTTTAGCAAGAACTTAAATTAACACAATAAAACTGTAAACGGATGCAAGGGTGATTCTTTTTCATGACAGTCACAGATGTTTCTCAGATTTTTTAAACAGATGATTATTGTTAAAAAAAATTGGATTAACTGATCACTTTTTACCCAAACAGTATTAGTCGAAATCATTTAAATTTATATTATTTTGTAAAAAAAAAAGTCACGACAAAACATAATTTTTATTTTGCATCATTTTGGCCCTGTAAGTGTTTTTCTTCGTTTTAATCCTTAAAACTGGTAAACTCACACAATATGAACCATAAGTCTATGAAAATGGTACATGAATTATTAAATAAAATAAACAATATCACAAAGTTTACTTGAAGTTATAGAAGTATCGTTTAGTATATATAAATACTGCCAATTCAAAATATGCAATGAGTGGTGGAAACTAAATTATATATATATATATTATTTGCATATGGGAGAAACTGATGCACATTGCATGATAAACCATACACAATTGAAAGATGCACCATAGATGATAGATGGAAGCACGATACAATAAATACAGATCCGATGCACGACGCATGTTAGACGGACGCACAATTCTCGATATACAGATGCACGATAGATGCAAATTTTGTAACCTTATACGTTCACAGTAAAGTATGTATGGTAAAATTCCATAGATTCCTCTGAATGGCTTCAACAAATCATCTTAAAGATGCATTTGTGAGCTGACACCAGCTGACTGATCCCAAACCTCCTTCATTATGTTACAGTTAGAATTATTTGGCTAATATAAATTGATACAGATTTTGGATTTGTAATATTTTAGTGTAAGATTTTAAAAGTCTGTATATAACTTTAAATCCTTTTCTTTATGAATATGGCTTATTTCCCATATTGCAGATCAGCCTGCATATCCCTGCAGTATGGGTGTACACTGTTTACTTCTTGGTCAGATATAACATAATGAATCTATAAAAGCATAAGTCTAGATCTAGATCTGACTGCACAGATGTTCAAACTACTGGATCATCTGTCCTAGTCACACATGGGATATCCGCCACATGCACTAGGTATTTAAACTAACTATGTGAAGCTCTCCTCACACTGGTACTATCTGAAGCTCTCCTCACACTGGTACTATGTGAAGGTCTCCTCACACTGGTACTATGTGAAGGTTTCCTCACACTGGTACTATGTGAAGGTCTCCTCACACTGGTACTATGTGAAGGTCTCCTCACACTGGTACTATGTGAAGGTCTCCTCACACTGGTACTATGTGAAGGTCTCCTCACACTGGTACTATGTGAAGGTCTCCTCACACTGGTACTATGTGAAGGTCTCCTCACACTGGTACTATGTGAAGGTCTCCTCACACTGGTACTATGTGAAGGTCTCCTCACACTGGTACTATGTGAAGGTCTCCTCACACTGGTACTATGTGAAGCTCTCCTCACACTGGTACTATCTGAAGGTCTCCTCACACTGGTACAACCATGTTCTCCATAGATAAACCTTGCATAGGCCAACAGTCTAGATCAGCTGGCATATCTATGATGTCTGATCAGGATCTACACTGTTCATTTTTAGATTCAGTAGGTTATTTCTGACCAAGATGTGACCAGAGCAGAGATTTACAATAGTCTCACATGCATTATAAGGAGGTAAAAGTAGGAGGTAAAACTGCATTTTGGGTTCTCATGCTGCATAAGGTGCTGTTTATACCTGTTTTCCATGGTATGTTCCTACTTCCCAGCCAGGTACATTTCTCATCAGCTCTGCTTCTTCATCTCTCATAGCTCGGTATGTCTTTAAATCACTGAAATATGGTTTTATATCTCAAGATAAATCTTATTTTTCCCCAAGTGTGGTACCATTTAATTGTGCATGGACAAATTTGTTGTGCTGAATCTATTGATGACATTTTTCTACAGACATAAATTTGTGCATTTGTACTATCCTCATACAAAATCCTATCATGTTGTTAAATTTTTCTGGAATTTCCTTTTGCACACATTATCTAGTGCAAATGTGCAAAAATGAAATCTATGCATAATATAATGATACCAAAGTATCTTTTCTGTACACTTAACCATATATAATCAAGTTAGAAAATATCTTGTTGTGCTGTGGCGAGTATCAGACTATTCTGAGTACTCGGACATCCACGAATTATATC
Organism: Corbicula japonica; assembly: GCA_038501625.1. Classification (NCBI taxonomy): domain Eukaryota; kingdom Metazoa; phylum Mollusca; class Bivalvia; order Venerida; family Cyrenidae; genus Corbicula; species Corbicula japonica. The sequence goes on from JAZAYU010000206.1 coordinate 859,907, forward strand.
AGAAAATTGGGTACAAATATTCTCAATCGCAAAGATAGTTAAATCGCGATCTTTTATTTTAACAATTATTTAAGAAATATCTAACAAAAATGATTTATAAAAGTGATTTTAAACACTGTTTTTCAAAGGCAACAACCTTTGCTTCAATAACCTGCCACCCAAAAGTATGGAAGTACATGTACTTCGGTATTTAAATAAAAGATGACATATTCTGGTAGCTAAACTTGTCAAACCATATAAAAAGACGCCACGGAATCAACCCAATGCTTAAAATTCTAACTACGGATTCGTAAATCCATCTGTGAATTGTTAGGCCTGAATTGTGGATCGGATCAGACTGCCACTTGCCCGAGGATCCACAGCCCTTATATCTTGCCTCTTAAGAGTTGATGTTTGAGGTTTAATAACATAAACAAACTTTCAACTTCTATATCATGACTGATACATGTCTGTTGAAATTTAAACAGTAATGATAATATTTTTAAATTATTTTCATGATACTTCCAATTAGGTGAACAAAGCTGGGAGTCATCCTTAGAGTTAATATTTAAATGTAGTTCATAGCACTAGTAATAATATGCTGGTTCCATGTACCCATTTTAACCCTTTCCTCCATATATACACCATTATGCAAGGGCAAATAGTGTAGATCCAAATCAGCCAGCACATCTGTGCTAAATGATTAATCTACTCTGTTAGCTTTTTGAATTATTAGATTATTTCTGACCAAAAAAGCGAAAGTGCAGATTCTGATCAGACTGCAGAGATGTTCTGGCTGATCTGGATCTCAACTGTTTGCACATGTGATAAAATGCTTATTATATACATATATATATATATATATATATATATATATATAATATATACATGTTTTATTGTGTGTCATCTGATCTGGATTTACACTAGTCATTTCATGTTAATAACTGACGTAATGAATCTACACTGTTTGCAATGCAATGTAAGTCATGTCTATGGTGTAAGGGTTAAACTGGTCTCAAATGTTTCTTAAGTTGTTAAGATGCCCTTAAAGAGAGTCAAATTACTGCTTCATACTTATAAACAAAAGCAGTGTGTGTTTGGAAAAAAAATAACTGTTAAGGAATAGACCTAATACTAAATGTTATGTTTCTTCAAATAACAATGAAAAACGGTAATAGGAAATAACGATATTATAAGCAGATGCTTTTACAATTAACCAGTATCTAAGAGAACTTTCGCGTTTAAACCATAGGGGTTTTCATTTTGTTCAAATAACAATGTGATAGATCTTACAATCTGTCTTGTTCTGCGAGGTAAAAAGGTCGGAGGGAAAGTCTCACATCACAATCCTCGTACATCACAGATCTGTAAAGGTAAGCATACATGTATATAACATTAACACAATCTGACTGGTCAAGAAAAGTCCACACATCTACAGATTTGTTGCTGTATAAAATCGATCTATACAGAATATTCAAGAGGTATGAAAGTTACAGTTTCTCGGATATTCTTAAACTCAAGTTCTTGACAGATGAGAAGTCAATTGCTTAAATAGATGAAAAGGGAACTTTGAAGACCCTCGACCGCGACAAATATGAAAATACTGCAGGCTCGGTTTGATTGAGCCTGTTCATGGGTTGAGCGCAACTCAATATTTACACCAATAAACAGTACAATTTTGATCCATCCCAAACGATGGTATGCATATGGCAGTGAACATGGAACCTTCAATGCGGTATTTTCAGATTAATACCATTCCATCTTCAGCGGCGTATGGTCCCCAGATAAAAGGATGCGTTTGCCCTAAACGAGAAAAATAAAAGATAAATTAAAGATTTCAGCAGGCAATAACTAAATAAGTAATTTCCAATAATCTATGTATTGATTTTTGACAGCGTGGATGAAAGTGATTCAAATATGATATATAACTTGTTATAATATCGAAAAAAAACATAAGGCCTGTTGTTACACTCCCATGCCAGAAGTTATGTGATTAAATACATTAACAATACACGCTTACCGGATCTTCTTTCGCTGATGAAACCAGTACATGACAGCACATGCCTTGATAGCTAGAAGGCCTCCCAGCAACTTCCAACCTGAAACACATAATTAAGAATTATCTGATTAATTTGTCAGTCTAATATACCTCTGAACCTATTCTGATGCATAAGTTTCAGGCACGTAGGAGTGATCTGAACATTTGGGCCGCGGAAGAGATGATTTTGGCTGCATAATTTTATCATTGATATGTCACTATATGTAAGTTTCTTGTTTCATAAAACAATTATGTGTAGTCATTGGTTCATATAAAGCTTTTAAATCAACATATTCAAGTACTGAACTACTGCAATAAACACTAAGATAACGGTTCGTACTTAAATAAGACGTCTACTCTTTCAATAATACATAGCTCTTCATAGGCAAAAGTAATAATTGTACAAAGATTGAAAAACAAAAGATGCATCATTAATAGTGTCTTATCTGTATATACTGAATATTCCTTTTGAAATGATGTTAATGTTATGAAATAAAATATTATACAATTTTAGTATTAGATTTTAACCGAGCTTGAACTTTGCAAGCTGAACATAGTGCATTTTGCAAGTAATGAACATAGGGCATTTTTTACAGATGGTTCTTATGATAATTATACTTAATGGACTTGTCAAGACCTAATAGAGTTGCTAACTTTTTTACTGGATAATATAGGTGTTAGATTCAGTACCTCTATTTATAAACAAGTAATACTCATTATAGGCATCCCAATGGGTACTAATTGTGCACCCCTTGTTGCTGATCTGTTTTTATACTGTTATGAAAGAGACTTTATGTTATCTCTTTCTACTGAACATCAAGCTGATATTATTACAGCTTTTAACAACACCTTGAGGTACCTTGATGATTTAATTAATATAGATAATAACCATAATCCATTTTCCATCACTGGTTTATAAGATTTATCCTAAAGAACTACAACTTAATAAAGCGAACACTTCAGAAAAGCAAGCAAACTTTCTCGATCTTAATCTGTCCATTGATAATGGTTTCGTCACTACTAAAATATATGATAAAAAAGATGATTTTAATAGAGTAAATTTTCTGTTTTTAGATGCGATGTTCCTCGTGCAATATCTTACAGGTTTATATCTCACAGCTTGTTCACTTTTCAAGAGCTTGCAATGATGTTAATGACTTCAATGAACGTAATCTTTGCATTACAGAAAAACTTTTAAAACAAGGTTATCGGTATCACAAATTAAGGAAAACCTTCTGCAAGTTTTATCGCCAATACCCAGATCTAATTCATAAATACAGGTGAAGTTTAAAATCACTTTTGCAACAAGGTATTTCATAGCCAGTTTTTTTTATAAAGATTTAATTTATAAACTTAAGCAGATAAAAGGCAATGTTAATTTCTCCCGGTTATTCATAAAAACCATCTGTAAATTTAAAAAGAAAGGTTATCAACATGATATTTTACAGCGCTCTGCAGGCCTGGTGATTAACCCTTCTACAGTTGATCATTATGCTTACCTCTTTGATTTCACGACGGTGGCAGGGGTTTCAATAAAAAGTAATATATGCATATCAGGAATCATCACACTCACAAAACACAGCCTCCCCACGCAGCAAAAGAGAGGAAGAGAGAGAGAGAGAGAGCATGTTTGTTTTAAGTATGTCAATTCAAACAGGACGCCACAAACAACTAACGAAAAAGAGTTTATGAAAGTTTATGGGGAAATCTTTTCTTAAAAGTACCTAGAAGCTTGATTTGTTTCTTTTATCCCTTTCATCATGTTCTTGCTGATTTTACTCCAGGAGCTCTGGTCTCGATAGGATCATTGAGTACCCGCCCTTTGGCTTTGCAATGCTATTAGCTTCTTATGTTTTATATGTTTGTGTGCTTTTGCATGCAACATTGTTGAGCCAATGGGTGGGCTGGAGTTGTTTCACCAAGACAACTTGTATTTGTTTTGTGATATGAGAACCTGTTGGGGCAAGTGTGAGGTTGGTGCACCCTAGAAACTGGTTTAAACCCCAAGTGGCAATTTGATTTGCCACTGACTGTTCCAAGGCGGTAACCCCTCGGGTTCTCATTTTTATTAATTGTTTGTGGTGTCTTTTTTGAAACTGATCATTTTATTAACCATGCTCTCACCCTCTCTCTTCTTGACTGTGTGGAGAGGCTGTTTTTTGCTGAATGTGGCAATTCCTGATATGCATATTTCACCTTTTTTGCAGATTATGGTCTTCGAATACTACATTGTTTCACGCTACTTATTTCGAAACATTTAACTGGGATTAGCTCCTTACTCATACTTAGGCAATCCCGCGACACCACCATTTCCTTGACGTTCACAAGTGACTGTGTATAAGCTAAGCCGATAACGATTTCTAGGTGAAAATGACAATCTTATGGCAAGATTTTACTGATTATGGCAGTGCATAATCGCCAAAGAACCCTATTTGGAAGTATTTGCCGCCAGGGCCGCGATTTGCCGAAATATTGGGGCTGCAGCCACGGCACCTGCTTCTACGTGCCCGAATTTGAAATTTACTCTGAAAAAGCTGCTGATTTGTACATGAACTTATATGTAGACCTGTCTTATACAATACAATAATATTAATTTTGAATTGCTAACAAAAGAACAATGAAACAACAAAAGTATTTCAAATTTTGTATATGTTATTACTTTTTTTCTATGCTCATATTTTTCAATGCATACCCCACCCACTTAATTATACTTAAAGGTCAAGGATTGTCTGTAGTTTATCAAGTATTAATCAATAAATCATTGAAATAACATGGAGACTAGCTACAGAATATTATTTGTCCTTATTTTATTACCGCTAACTTTTGGTCTGAACACCCTGTCCCATTGTATTGCCTTGTAACCTCCAGCAGGCGCCGTATCCTGTTTGTACGTCGCCATTTTGGAGGTTGACGGTTTAGTCTAAAAACCAAACACACCGTATAAAAAGAACAAAATCAATCTTAGACTCTTTCTCCGTCGTTATCAGAAAATAAACGACTGTTGTAAACCAAAATCTAGAGGCCTCTGATTGGCTGCTGGATGACGTCACACTTGCTCTCTGTATCTATTTTAAAAACTCTCTCTCAAGCTGCTTATCAACAAGGCTTATTGCTCATCACAATAATTCATGATAAACCTTGACATGGATAAAGCATGATCGAGTAAATATGCACTATTTGTGTTAAAGATTAGAAGTACAGCTGATACTTTATAAACCAGCAACTGGAAGGTGTAAACAGCGCACTTAACAACATTATATGGCAAACATTGTGCAGAATTTGTGCAACTCGAAGGTTTAACATATCACAGTACTAGGCATTCCAAACATATGTATGGCAATAAATCAGTGACCAGGTTAAGTGGCATCAAATTGCTATCAGCAACCCAGTTGGGATAATGGTAAACATACATCTGTAATATGACACCAAGTTCTTTGTATTTTTAAGGTGGTATCATTTGTCACAATATACTTTTAAAGTTGGGAGGAGTGTGGTTTCCTATTTTCATAAAATTTCGTGTTATTTAATAATTATAAATCTTCTTATTACTTCAGATATCAATTACAGGGCATATAAATGTTACAGTTCAATCAGGAATTATAAAAAAATAGAAATATGAAACAATATCTCTCGCTGAGTGTAGCCTTATTGCCGGGAGTCCAAACTTCCAAATTATCCACCATAGTATTAAACTACAGTCACAGGAAGGTTGTCTATATCAAGGTTAACAATGTCTTAGAATTTAGTTCAATAAACTTTACTAGAACAATAGTTATAAACAATGCAAACATGAATGTCAAATTTTCCTTTTGTAGTCACTGGGAGAAACATGTTTTGCTATTGTTCTAGTAAAGTTTATTGAACAAAATTCTAAGACATTGTTAAACTTGATATAGACAACCTTCCTGTGACTGTAGTTTAATACTATAGTGGATAATTTGGAAGTTTGGACTCCCGGCAATAAGGCTACACTCAGTGGAGAAATTGTTTTATATTTCTATTTTTTTTTTATAATTCCTGATTGACCTGTAACATGTATATGCCCTATAAATGATATTTGAAGTAATAAGAATATTTTTACTTTTTAAATAACATGAAATTTTATGAAAACAGGAAACCACACTCCCCCCAACTTTAACAGTATATTGTGACAAATGATACCACCTTAAACCTAACACTAGCTGGTGTTGTTATGTACTTGTAAACGTGGGGAATACCGCCTAATTTAAACCTCAAGGAAAGATAACTGAAACTCGCTAAGGATTCTCTGGCGGTTATAGCCGCCAGACAAAATTGGTTTACTACTGTCGTTGTCTGCTGAAAGTACAGACATGCGCAGTGAAACAGTCAAAATCAATCTCGACCTGAGGGCAAGGGGCGTCCGTGGCCGAGTGGTTAAGGTTTCCGACTGACAATCACTTGCCCTTCACCGCTGTGAGTTCGAGACCTACCAGGGTCAAGATCTTTCATGTGAGGAAGCTAACCAGCTAGCTTGCGGAACGTCGGTGGTTCTACCCAGGTGTCCGCTCGAGCCTGAACATTGCCCGGAGGGGCACCTGGAGTCTTCCTCCACCATGGGAAGCTGGTATGTCCACACCATAATGTCCTCGTTCAGAGGCGGGAGGGACATAAAACTGGGAAGTAACAACAACAAAATCGACCTGAGGGCACTCATGTGTCATTCAAATTGTTTTTGTCGGCGAACGGCGGGAGACGTAAACACCCTATGCGTGGAGACTGAAGATGTATATTTTCTTTCCTTGAACTTTTTCAAATTGGGATCAAATAAATTTGGTCGGCTAATAAACTGATTAATTGAATTGATGAACTGCATCAACCAACCCGAGTTTTCTGAGACATGTCACATGCGCGCTTTGAAGACATTTGTGGTGAGGGCATTGAAATAACCGTAAGCTGAAATCAGAGGGCCGACCTAAGATACATCGCGGCTTCCAATAAATACCAATTGTTTCGTCAGTAGAAATTACCGTTATAAGCAATTTCATCAAGCCGGTTTCGGCTTCTTTACAACGCAGCCGGGTTGAGTCAGACTTCATATAGCATTCTGCGACGGACTGATGTTGTCGGGGCAAAGCACCTGTCTCGGTAATTATGCACGTGTGATCCCCGGACACCGGGATTTCAGTTATACATGAGTAGTTTGAATGTAGCAGCAGTACTTACAGTACACTGCAGCTGAGTGAATTAAACAGCAGCACAAAGAGTAATCGAGTTTCGTAGCAGCCTACATATTGAGTTCCGTAGCAGCCCGCAGTGCGAGTTCCGCAGCAGCCCGCAGTGCGAGTTCCACAGCAGCCCACATGGCGAGTACCGCAGCAGATCGTACTATAAGAGCCACAGCTTCTGCAGTGCGAGCTCCGCAACAACTAGCAGAATGAGTTCCGCAGCAGCCCAGCACAGAGTGAGAACCCAGCAGTCCGCAGTGAGAGTGCCGCAGCTACCCGCAGTGCGAGCTCCGCAACAACTAGCAGAATGAGTTCCGCAGCAGCCCAGCACAGAGTGAGAACCCAGCAGTCCGCAGTGAGAGTGCCGCAGTTACCCGCAGTGCGAGCTCCGCAACAACTAGCAGAATGAGTTCCGCAGCAGCCCAGCACAGAGTGAGAACCCAGCAGTCCGCAGTGAGAGTGCCGCAGCTACCCGCAGTGCGAGCTCCGCAACAACTAGCAGAATGAGTTCCGCAGCAGCCCAGCACAGAGTGAGAACCCAGCAGTCCGCAGTGAGAGTGCCGCAGCTACCCGCAGTGCGAGCTCCGCAACAACTAGCAGAATGAGTTCCGCAGCAGCCCAGCACAGAGTGAGAACCCAGCAGTCCGCAGTGAGAGTGCCGCAGCTACCCGCAGTGCGAGCTCCGCAACAACTAGCAGAATGAGTTCCGCAGCAGCCCAGCACAGAGTGAGAACCCAGCAGTCCGCAGTGAGAGTGCCGCAGCTACCCGCAGTGCGAGCTCCGCAACAACTAGCAGAATGAGTTCCGCAGCAGCCCAGCACAGAGTGAGAACCCAGCAGTCCGCAGTGAGAGTGCCGCAGCTACCCGCAGTGCGAGCTTCGCAACAACTAGCAGAATAAGTTCCGCGGCAGCCCAGCACAGAGTGAAAACCCAGCAGTCTGCAGTGAGAGTGCCGCAGCTGCCCGCAGTGCGAGTGCCGCAACAACTTGCAGAATGAGTCCCGCAGCACCCCGGCACAGAGTGAGAACCCAGCAGTCCACATTGAGAGTGCCGCAGCTGCCCGCAGTGCGAGTGCCGCATCAGCCCGCAGTGGAGTGCCGTATCAGCCCACGATAGGCAGCATCCTAGTCTCAATAAGCACAGACCCATTATCATACTGACTTTTTACAGATGTCTGTCCTTAATGTCTCAAGCAGTTACGATCAAAACTGTGGTGGAAATCCCACTGCTTTAAATTCCCTTTTTTTCTTTCACTGCCATATGAAAATTTCAACACTGCTATGTTCATTTGTTGTTATAAAACATAAATAGTCTCTAAATAAAATAAAAAAAATCCACAAATAACATTTTAAAGCTTACTATTGTTTATGCCGTTTACATGTTGATTTTAATGTGATACATGTTGATTTTAATGTGATAACCAGTGAAATCTACAGTCAGGTAGACTTTTAGCGGTGTAACATAAAACTTGTTGACATGTGTGGAGGATTATAAGTTTTTTTCATAATGAACGAACAAGTTTCTTAAAAAGTATCACATATATTGATTCTAATTGGAATTAGCTTTTCAGGTATGTAATTTTTGTAAAGATATATAAGGTTTAAAAAACTATTTGAAGCCGGTAAAAGTTGCGACAAAGATTCTTATCGCTGGCATAAAGACATAGAAGGAAAATTTTCCGCATTGATTTGAATAGTAACTGGGTTGTACGCGAAGGGCGACCATCGTATATATAGAAAAGCCCTTGTCGCGCACAATTAGTTGTACTAGCAGCATCCCACAGAGTGAGAACCGCAACAGCCCGCAGTGCGAGTGCCTCCGCAGCCCTCAGAGTAAGAACCACAGCAGCCCACAGAGTGAGTACCGCGGAGCCGGCAGAGTGAGAGTCGCAGCAGACCGCAGTATGAGTACCGCAGCAGCCCTGTAATGAATTTTATGAAACCGACAGGGGTGTTTTCTCTATTGGCCTTCATTTATTCAAAACCCGTAAGTTTATTGCAAATGTTTTGAAAGAATCCTTAACTTTACACTATTCTCCGATGTTGATTTTCTCCACACATGTCTATTAAATAGCCAGTTGCTTCTGTTTTTCATGACATCTAACGGGAAAAAGTCGAAAACCTGGTGGACAGATCGAGAGACCGCCGGTGCCCCAATAAAACCGAAAGAACGAAGTTTTCAATAAATCCATTTAGATTTCGGCCTATTTGTAACTTATTGTTGGAATAATATTGAAAAATAAGTATAACATAGCGCTTGATGATGATAAAGCAAACATTCGTTATAGACTGCGAAGAACTTGCTGGGCATGTCACGCGGCTCCACGTAGGTGTATCGTCAACTAATTCAAGTTTATCGAGATGTCGGGCACAATCGCCGATATTTAAAAAGTAAACACTATGTAATGCTTAGTTAAGATGTTCAGTAATGCTCCGTGTACGTCTTTTTTGTACAACATAGCTTTTATCCTTAATAACAAGTCGTCGATTTGGGGACAGTGGCCCGCCTATACCAAAGAACAGGCGTTGCCGAAGCAAAGAAACCGCCGATACAGCGAAATTTTCAGTGTCCGCCGATATAGATGGGCACCATGGTACAGAGAATTTGATACAGTTAGTTGTCCGGTTCCGGTGGGTTTTTCATATTTTGTACATAAACTGTTTTATACGGTCGATCTAGGGACGATGTTTTTTGCATATAAGTAGGAAAATATCTCCTCCATAAAATAGAATTTTCGTTTTTTTACGTTTCATTTAAAAATCGTCTGCAAATTGTTGACTTATCGCTGTTGTCATTTAGCTAGTTCCGACGAGCATTTGTCACTTCCGGTGGAAAATGAGTCATATGTAAAAATCATAGCTAGGGGCGCCAAAGGGGATTTCTTTTCATTGGTTCAACAGCAACACCTTGTAAAAAAAGCAACATATGCATATCAGGAATAGCCACACTCAAAAAACACAGCCTCCCCACGCAGCGAAAAAGAAGAGAGGAAGATAGAGAGAGCGCATGTTTTATATATGTATGTCAATTCAAATAGGACGCCACAAACAATTAATAAACAAGAGAACCTTTGGGGATACCGCCTTGGAACGGTCAGTGGCAAAACAAATTGCCACTGGGGGTTTAAACCAGGTTCTAGGGTGCACCAACCTCACACTTGCCCCAACAGGTTCTCGTATCACAAAACAAGTACAAATTGTCTTGGTGAAATAACTCCAACCCACCCATCAGCTCAACAATGTTGCATGCAAAAGCATACAAACATATAAACATAAGAATTTAATAGCATTGCAAAGCCAAAGGGCGGGTACTCAATGATCTTTCCGAGACCAGAGCACCTGGAGTAAAATCAGCAAGAACACGATGACAGGGATAAAAGAAACAAATCGAGCTTTTAGGTTCTTTTAAGAAAAGATTTCCCCATAAACTTTCATAAACTCTTACACCCCTGCCACCGTCGTGCAACCAAAGAGGTAAGCATAATGATCAACTGTAGATGGGTTAATCACCAGGCCTGCAGAGCGCTGTAAAATATCATGTTGGTAACCTTTCTTTTTAAATTTACAGATGGTTTTTACGAATAACCGGGAGAAATTAACATCGCCTTTTATCTTCTTAAGTTTATAAATTAAATCTCCATAAAAAACTGGCTGTGAAATTCCTTGTTGCAATAGTGATTTTAAACTGCAGCTGTATTTATGAATTAGATCTGGATATCGGCGATTAAACTTGCAAAAGGTTTTCCTTAATTTGTGATACCGATAACCTTGTTTTAAAAGTTTTTCTGTAATGCAAAGATTACGTTCATTGAAATCATTCACATCGTTGCAAGCTCTTGAAAAGCGAACAAGCTGTGAGATATAAACCCCGTAAGAAGTTGCACGAGGAACATCGCCGTCTAGAAACGGAAAATTTACTATATTAAAATTAAAATCATCTCTTTTATCATAAATTTTAGTAGTGACGTAACCATTTTCGATGGATAGATTTAAATCAAGGAAGTTTGCTTGCTTTTCTGAAGTGTTCGCTTTGTTAAGCTGTAATTCATTTTATGAACTTTTTTTTCGTGAAGTAAAATACCAAAAGGTCAACATCTGCATTAAATATCACAATGGATAGCTTAGAATTAATGTACAACACTCGGTAATATAAGGCTACCATCACTTCAAAATCAAACCTCCAATGGATGTTTCCTTGGAAGTTGATGTTGAATATACCAATGCGCATGTAAATGCAGCTCTTGTGTGGATTCCAGCATTAAAAGAACTGCCTACAGAGCTACACAATGTTACAAGCGACTCGGGGCGCTTTCTGAAGGTTGCGGAGGATTTGCTAGTTCTGGGGAATTCCGAATATTACTCACGTATTTCCGGTTGGCGCCTGTTGGCGTCGAAAGGTATGTTGACAATTATTTTAATCAAACATCGATTTATATTTGTAGCGATTTTCAGAAACATCGATAAACATTAAGTTAATGAAATAAAAAATTCAAAACATGCCAGGTATGGTAATTTTGCATGAGGGCTGTTTCAAAAAAAATGGCTGGAAAAGTGAAAAAATAGTGAAAAATTAAAGTTCGTTCAAATTCAAAACTTGTTATTCTGAATTTTTTGCTTATTGAAACTGAGTACAAAACTGAAAGATTTTTGAAATCGGTCAACTGGTTGCTGAGATATTGTCATTTGAAAAATGGCAAGTGAAGTGAAAAAAAATGTAAAGAATTTAAGTTCTTAAAAAGTCCAAACTGGTTGGTCCATATGTTTGTACAGTCTTTTCAGTGATCAAAATCAATCAAGTTATACCCATATGTGGCAGAATAAAAATTTTATGGAGCTTTATTGACCTATATTAAAAAAATCAAAGAATTTTAATTTATGTGCTTAAAATACAAGTATTACTGTTTCTTATTATTTAAATGTGTATTTCTGTTGAAGCATGTACTACATGTGTACTACATGTTGAAGCATCAAATATAAGTGCTTTAGAACTTGTGGTATTGCATAAAGATAAAAAATTCATATTGTTAAAAAAGTGTGTCACACTCCTGACAACCATATAAGTGCAGTGTACTCAAAAATGTTTCACTAAGGCCATTCCTGTTTGTCACAATTTAACAAAACATGACATAGAATTCTAGGAAAAAACATGCTCTTGTTTTCATGTAAAGGATATGTTGACAGAATATTGCAATATGTGCATAATGTCACACTCCTGACAAATTTAGCTGACATTTCATGAAGGGAGCTGCAGACAAATATAATTTCAATAGAGGTGATAATATTATAATTATTGCATCTAGAAACATGACACTTCATGATACACAAAACATTTCTTATGTACTATTAATCTTAAAAGTCCTATTAATTTATAAAGCAAAGAGGTATTGATTTTCTTGAGGTATTTTCTAATCTACCACGCTTGACTTAATAGCATATATTTTGATTACTTTAAGTATAATTTGCTTAATTTTATCATTATTTGATGCCTAATAAATGCACCTTTAACTAAAACAACACTAAAACTTGTCTTTACTCAAGCTTTCTGTAAAATAATTGTCTGAACAAATGTGATTTTGAAAAGTGTCACACTTTTTTCTCACACTCCTGACATTTTTGCCCTTTATTTTAGAATATTTTTTAACGTATGGTGCTATTTTGATGAAACTTTAGAAATCTTTAAAGGGCATGATGAGACACCTCTGCAAAGTAGGAAAATGGAAGTAACTGTTTGTTGTACATTTTTATACCAGGAAAACCAAAACCAGCCATTTTTTTGAAACAGCCCATGAGTGAGTCGTGTTGGAAACACTTTTTTGGGGGCATATTTTCTGACCAAACATATTCACAAATAATTAAAATTGTTTCCTCCTTATTTTTTATAATAACTAACGTGTTTGCAAGAAGCTCCCCCATTTGAGGCCTCGTCAAGAAAAATTATGAATAAATGTGAATGATCCACCGGAACTGGCCAAAGGGGGTCACCCTCCTTGACAGAAAATTTTGTACAAATAAACATTTTTATTCAGCCAATATTTGGATTAATACCATCTGTAATGATTGCACATTAAAAATTTATTCAGCTTTTGCAACATAATAGACATTTGGAATGTTGGTCTCTCGACTATTTATAGAACGCGGTTTTCCAACACGACTCACTCATGCAAAATTACCATACCTGGCACGTTTTGAATTTCTATTTCATAAACTTAATGTTTATCAATGTTTCTGAAAATCACTACAAATGTAACTTAATGTTTGACTAAAATAATTGTCAAGATAGATTTCGCCGCCAACAGGCGCCAACCGGAAATACGTGAGTAATATTCGGAATCCTCCGGAACTAACAAATCCTCCGGAACCGGTCAAACAACTGTAGTTTTAAGTTTTATTGATGACACTGCAATGATTACTGAAGACACGTTAACGCGAAAGTATTAATAGCCTTTACGATTTGCAGTCTGAATAGAAGAGAAGATCACCAATTCTAGAAGTGAAAGGAATGATCAAATCGAGTACTTTGGAAGACGGAAGAAGTACTCCACTTCTAGAATTTGTTTTCTTGAAGCATTTTCGCAGTAAAGACCTTCATATAATCAATCCCAATAATTATCTAAAAAGATATCGACAAAAATATAATTCGCAAACTTAATTACTTTTCTTCGTCCGCCATAACGTTTATATTAGCTCTTTCCGCCATGTTGTCTTCCAGCGTCTGCCAAATATTGAGCGGAATACGCGGAAGGCATTCCAAAACTCAAAACGGATCAAATCGAACGAAACTAGTTGACGCTTCTCGATTAAGCATGTCTGCTGTCGAGCAAATCGAATGTACTATAAGAAAGTTCAACAATGTTGAGAAAACCCCTCGTTCTACTCCGTCACTGTTCCATTCAAGCTAATTAATGTCGATGATGAATTAAACACTGTAGTTTCCTAAATGGGTCAGTTAAGGAAATTTGAGGTTGTGTTATCAGACACGCAAATAGTTTATTTTCCTGGACAATGTGTGAATGGACTTGTACTCATCGAGCTGGGAGAAGATATGAAAGTGAAAGGTGAGTTAAATTTGCGCACCACTTAATCAAGGGAAGCTACTGTGTAATGCGTGCGCGTAGCCCGTTTTGTGTATGGGTATTCAATACTGCAATAACACTCATAAAGGAGAAATTGAATAAATACTTTTAGGCTTTCATATTTATAAACGTTTAAATAACGATTGAACTTTATTTATTTAACGTGAAATTTTTCTTTTTAAATATGTATGTAAACAACTTTTATAATGAACCGTTTGTATATAGCGTAACAAATGTCATTTTTACATAAAAATGCGACAACTTTAATCCACCTGCATGGACTAACAATGTATGTTATTTACTTATTTGACAACCCTGTTTGTAAACACATTTTTATACTTTGAAAATATATTTCATATTTGTTTCAACGATAAATTTGATGTCACTTCAATTTTCTTTTTTTAAAGCAAAATAGGAATAGTGAATTTTGTTTGTTTGTTGACCTCAAAGGACGTTTACGGGTTGTTTTGTCGATTTTTAACATACTGTTTAAATACGCACAGAGAAAATTATTTTTGAGCATGAAATTTATTTAAATTTATTATTTGTTCACGATTTAAACTCTTTTTATTACAGTTTAATTCATTTTATATTAAGTATATGTAGTTTTCCATGCATTTATTTTAATGGATTACAATAACTATTCCTTCTGCTTACAGAAGGTAAACAGGATTGTGTAATATAATTCATGTATTGTGGTGTTTTTCACATCTTCCCATATATTTATTATATGTATATTATTGAACAGCAGAGAATTTGAAGATGAAAGATGTTACATAAGTATATTTTATATTAACGAACCAGCATTACTTTATTGATATGTAAACGCTTAACCAGCGACGGTAGGCCTACTGATATTACTTTGACTGCTAGTAATCTAGAAAATATTTACAAGAACATTGAGCATGACAATAAATTAGACTTCCCTACATAGTGGTAAAATCAGCCGCAAGATCTGCCAAAGACGTACTGCTCTACCGAAAGCGGAACAAAAACTAACAAAGCTGCCAGGGTAGGATCCCATCTCGGTCGTTGATAAGATGTGTCATAGGGATATGCCAGTGGTAAAACTCTTCACCTTGTGATTTGTCACGGCTTCGCAAGACTTGTGTACGAAAAATTCAAGGTACAAATGTTGATTTATATTTTAAGATGAATTTAAACAGAATATTTTTTTCTTTTATTTGCAGGAATTACGGTGAACTGTCTAGGAAAAGGTTTTATTCACAAAAAACAAGGAAAGTCGCACCTCCAAGCGGAGGAGGAATATCTAAACACAACACTACTTCTGTATGGAAATGGTAGGAACAAATGTTGGGAATCTGGTGTTATTAATTAAACGATTTCACGTAATCGTTAACTTTAATTTTAAACTGAATTCTTAGAGAAGTTTACAAATGCTTTTGAAGCTTGGTTAGTTTCTATTAATAATTCCTACCACTGTTGCTGATTTAAGTGTAACGTAATAGAGCACCTACCCATTTCAGTTGACAGTGTCAAAGTTGTTGGTGAAATTGTGCATTAAACTGAAATTTTACACAACGTAAATGAACACAACATCACAATAAAACATTAATTCTAGACGCTTTGACATTTTATATTAAGGTCAATAATGATAAACAAGTTTGGTTTGAACAAGTATATTTTTATTAGTCAGATGTTCATCTCCAGCCACTGGGATTAAGCATAATAATGTCCCGTTATATTCCGTTTACAGCATCGGATCACGGAGGCGACCTAACCTTACCGGCAGGAAACCATGCATTCCCGTTCCAGTTTATATTACCAGTCACTGCTCCGGGTTCCTACGAGGGGACGGACGGTTGTTACGTCAGATATACGTTAAAAGCAACGATTTCCAGGCCATTTAAATTCGACAAACATTATAAGTTCGTCTTTACCGTCGGATCTGTGCTAGACTTGAACACACTGCCGAATATTGACGTAAGAAATAACTTGACTATTTTAACCTCTATAATTTGCGCAGTTTTGTCTAGAAAAACAAACAACAAAAACCAAGTATTTTTTTGTTTTTTATATAAATAAGAACAGTCGGTTCGCCATTAACAATGGTCAGATTCGTAAAATACATATGTATCAGTTTAAACTGTTTGTATTCTACACATTTTCTCTGTGTATAGTGTACGGAGTCGTTGATTCTTTGCATCGTTACTGAGATTGTTCCTATAAATTTTATCCCAGTACGCTACAGTTACTATTCTAAGTTTAGGGGATCGGATGGGTTGGCTACGCGGCCTAGTGATTGGTTTATCAATGACTGTAAATCACAGGGCTCTTGTCACTGTCATATGGAATCCTCAGAGATTCCGAATCTTTCTATGTAGAAGCTATTCAGCCAGCCAGAATATATGTTGTTCTACTCAGGTACGCTAACTCCAGTAATTCAAGTCCACATCCAAAATACTAAGTAGGCGTGCATCACTTACAAGTACTTCAAGGATAACATCAACCACAATAACTAGGACGCGACAAAAGTTAAGAATATTGACCGTTAGTTACAGGGCCCTCTCCCCTGCCGGTTGGAATCCTCTGCTTTCGGAATCTTCTTATAATTAACCAGAAGCTATTCGGTCAGCTTGTGGAAGGTCAGAGGTCCTTCCCAGATGCTAGCTTGAGCAATCACAATAAGTATGTAGCAGTCATTCAATGAGTGGAAGCATTAACTAAGATTACTCAGTGTGTACCGCTAGTATACTCAGTTATAAAAGCACTTGACATGTAATATGTAATATTCTCAACAGAGCAAAAAGTATTATGGCAATGTTATTTCCGAAAGTTTAATCCAGTCTTTGAGTGTTATAAAGCCTTTAAATTTCGAGCTAGTGCACAGCGTACAGATGCTAGATCCTGGTGTGTTGCTGCTGCCGCTGTCTCACTGTTTGGGTGAACCATCCAAGCTAACGTTATTTTCAGGCTGAATAAATGATTAACTGTCAATGCACTACTGGTTTTAAGGCACCTGCGCAGTGGACAGATACAAAATCCGCGTGTTGCTGCTGCTGAACGAGAGATCCTATATCAGCTAGCGTTATTTTCAAGCTCTTTCATACTATACAGATTCTAAATCCGTATGTTGTTTCTGCTGTCGAAGCAATTCTCTTATTTTAAGGCTCCCGCGCAGTGTACAGATTCTAAATCCGTGTGTTGTTGCTGTTGTGAGAGTGATCCTATCTCAGCTACTCTCCACCTAGAGAAAACTGGCTACGTCCCAGGCGAGTCGATCGTGATAAACGCTGAAGTACAAGACGGAACAGGCCGAGGAACAAACTCAACTATTGTCAGGTTGATCATGGTAATTATTTCACTTGGAGAAAACGTATTTGAGGCCTATGATTTCCTGGTGATAAATGTGGAACGACATCCGTATTGTTGAAAAGCGTTAAGATACATAAAATTAGTGAGCCAAATTTGCATGTACATGTGAATCCGTTTCTTAGAGGGGACATACTATTTTATGCCATATTATATGGGGTCAAGTAAACTGTATTCTTAAAATTTGATTTATAAGCCGAACTAATATGAACTAAGGCACTGCCTCTTATCGAGCTCTAGCTTTATTAATCGCAGATAATGATTTATATTAAAAAATAATTTGTTTCTAACATTTGTTAGCCTACTCATGCACGATAAAATTATGTGATTTTTGGAAAGAATTTAGGTCTACATCAACTTAATTCAGCTGGACAACTGGCAATCTGACTTTTACTAAACATTGGGGTTTTTAATGTGTAAACACAAAGGCTACTTGCTTAAATTTACAACCCAAATGTGTTCCATTACCTCACTTAATGCAATATTGAATATTGATAAATTCTTCATTGCTACATGAAAATATTACATTGTCACATGTGCATGAAAATTAATATATTATTGTCTGAAAAATAAATTTTATTTTTTAAAATGTTACCTTGATTACACTTGCATTTGTAACTTGCAATTGCACAAAATTGTTCCATGCTATTCAAAAAATATATATGCATGTAAATGAATAAAGTTATAATATAGACCTAAAAAGTACTGTTTTAATATACATGTACATCACATTAACACCACATTGAGACTTCAATATGTAGTGTGATACATCACCTAGATTTTGGGGCATATTTGTGCAAAGTCATTTGAAAATATCTCCAGGAATGACAATGCCATAGGAATTTTCAGTTATTAACAACAGTAATTTGAAGCTATAGATGCTGTGTGAAAAATATTGTGACAATATGGTACATATTTGGTGACAATAAGGTACATATTTGAGCCAAGTTACTTAAATGTGCATGATATAATTACTTATTTAAGTTGAAAAATAGTTCAGCTATTGGGCCAAAATAGATGAAATAATCTCAATCAATTAAACATAAACATGTACAATATCATGTAGTCTGATTATCCATATGTAACACTCCTTTACAGGTCTTAGTAACTGATTTGAAACAAAATGCTTCTTTATATCTATTTTCATTACATAAATGAATTGTGCTTGCCAATCAAATCATGCATTAAAAATGTTGTTGGTCTATTTTTTAAATGTATAATAACAATTTTAAGAGATTGTTTGCAAAAAAATGTAAACCCATAAACACATCAACATGCCATTATTCATAACCACTTTTGGATCTCTGTCTGGTAAGTATTTTATAAATGTAATATATATACCGGAAAATGTGAATTTCAAAATTCTGAAGCTCATTTCAGTTGGTATTTTCTTGATTTTGTATTTTTCATTGCAGAAATTTAGGCACAACTACTTTAAAATATTGTGGGTAAATTTCTCTTTAAAAAGTACCATATATTAAAAGTGTACACTTCTCTACTGTTACATTGCTAAAACATAAACATACAAAAGAAAAAATCATTGTTTTTATTATGAGTGCAATTTCCAGTTTTTTGTGTTAAAGTCCAGCTTAAGCAGATCCAAATACCGGTATATTCAGATTTTTTCATGTATTTAAAGAGGCCAAAAACCCACTGACATGGCAAGAAATGTTTCTCTTCCTCTTCACAGCAATCTACTTTTTTTAACAATTTAAATGATTATGAAAGCTCTGATTTTTTTATTTTCTAAAACACAACTTTTTGATGCTGAGCAAATTTAGTGACACCATGAATATTTAACAAAATTTGCAAAAATAAAACAGACACCTTGTAAATAGTGTATTTGATTATACATGTACCTCACATACATATTTTGATTATGAAATCATGAAATCATGTTGAAATGTGCACATGACAGAAAATATGGTAATAAAAGAACACTTTTAATTCCCAAAATAATTCCCAAAATGAGCATTAACTTGATATTTGATGCTATTCTTGGTACACATGTATTCTGCTTTCTGGTCAAACTTTTTGGTCCCAACTGATGATAATATATTGGAGATTAACCCTTTCCTCCATGTAAACACCTTTATTACATGGAAAAAGCTGTGTAGATTCAGATCAGCCAGCACATCCATGATGTCTGATTAGGATCTGAAATGACCAAAACGTGAACAGTGCAGATCCTGATTAGATGTGCCAGCTAATCTGGATCTACACTGGTCTCACACTGGTAAAAAGGCATGTCTGTAGAGTAAAAGGGTAAATTTCTCTTTTATTTAAAATCTCATACTACAGTACTGTGTATTAAAATTAAAAAGGTAATACTCAGTAGTTACTTTGAGAAAATTATGTCTATACAATTAATAAAACCTGAAATTTCATACATTTAGGACAATCTGTCATGTATTTGGCCAAAATATAAAAAAACATAAATTTTTTCTGGAGGTACTATGTCAAATAGGCCACAAGTCAATTCAGGCAGTACTTGTAAGTCTATTGTATATTGCAATCACTGTAAAGAGTTAGTTTTGTTTTTATATTTACACAAGCTTTTAAAAAATAGTATCATTGCTTAATTGATATCTAAAATTGTGCTTGTCATCATGAAACCCAAGAACAAATTAAAACATCATCTGATTGTCATTTTTCCTTAAAAAATTGGACTGTCATCATAAATTAAAGTAATTTATGTTACAGTCATAACCTCTTCTCTACACCTACCCAAGGTGTTGATTCAATCAGTTTTGTCTGGGTGTCACACTGTTATATAAGATCACAATTTACAACACTTGCAGTAAAAGTCAGAGGTGCTAATGCAATCAAAGGTGTCATATTTAATAAATAAATAAATTTATTTCTAAACCAATTTCCATGTTGGACAATGCAAAATACACAGCTTATGTTGCAACCATCAATATTTGATTCTGTGCTAGTGTAGACAGAGTGACTTTTGTAGACTTAGATCATTGATCAAAAGAGCATATTGACATATAAATGATGTCTTTTCTTTTGTTGCAACATTTTGTTAATTGTTTTCCCACCTTTTTAGTCATGATAGTCTTGGACAAAAATCCGGAAAAAGTACATGTTGCTTTGTACAAAATGTCCAATCTATGAAGCAACTTGTTCATGAAAAATATTTTATAAAACATCATAATATGACATAGAACATATTAACACAATGATACTAAAAACTTTATTAATAAAATAAAAATGTGGCCTATTTTTGAGGCCTATTTGAGCATTTTCAAAATAAAGTGTGGCTCGATTGACTTGATTGTGGCCTATTGACTGTAATCCATATACCAATTCCATGGTATTTGATCATAAATTTGGTGTGAATAGACTGATAACGATCCCAATCTATCATAACAATAAACATTATGTTTATGCAGTGTAGACCCAGTGTAGACCCTCATTTTTTAGGGGGGAGGGGCGGCGGCCAGTTTCTTTATTTTTTAGAAAACAGAGTCAGTCTTCAACGCCCCTGTGGTGTAGAATTGCTCTTGTGCCATGTGTTTTATAAGAATAAATAAAAGAAAAATAAATAAAAGAAATCTCATACCTCGTGTTCAGTACTCTCACAAACAATATCTTCGACTGCCATGAGCTTACATATCTGAATGACGAACATGACCAGTGACAAAAAACTCTTATACAAAACTGAATTGTGGCGCTGGTCTACGCTAAGCTCAGTGTGTCTCACAATGTGACTGAATATTGCGAGATCCAGTTCACAATTCAACTGTATAACATAAAAGTTGGTTCTCACCAGCCTTACAGTATCTTGTTTTCAAGAAAAACTCCATGCATCTGATTTTTCCGTCGATGGGCCTTATGCTCCTTTGAATTTAAAGGCCTAATAATCCACTGACAAGCTAACATTCAGTAGTTTTCAACTTGACTTCTTCAGTCTAATTTCTCAAAATGGCCGATTGCTATTGGTTACAACGAACGACAACCTACTCTCTAAACAGACGATTTAGTTTTTTTAGCTTTCCAAAATGCTAGTCCGATAACAATGCTACCGAATAATAAGTTTTAATTTTTAAAAATATTTTGCCAATAGCAATTTATAAAAATAAAGCCAATAACAAAATTTGTAAAAACAATACTTTGCCGTAAGTTTTTACCGGTCAGGTTTTTTCCCGTGTTTACATTGCCTTATGCTGTGCACAACCGGAAACCAGCGTACAACCGGAAACCATCGTTTTTTTTCTCCTTAGTGAATGGGCATTCCTGCGACCTTAAGACGAGCTTAACGCTCGGGTCGCGAAGCGACCCGAGCTAGAGCTCGATATTAAGTTGATATTTTTTCACGAAAAACACGCGAACAGCGCTTGACATTAGAAATATAATAATTGCTAAAGGAAGGTTCTATTTAAAGCCAACATGTGAATATTTTTAAAAACTCTTAATATTTCTACATGCAGTTGACAGAATACCATAATATTTCTACATGCAGTTGACAGAATACCACTTCCGGTATAACGTTGTCGTTCCGCACGAAAGGAAAGAGATTGGTCGACTATACCACGGCCCGATCGAGCCCGGAGGAACGGACGTGTGGCGCGGAGAAAAGTTGCGAATACCACCTGTACCGCAGTCGTTTCTGCCTGGATGTAACCTTATAGAGATCCACTACATACTCGAGGTAATAATGTGCAGATGAAACCGTGAAAGTTTGCATGTTCTAACATTCCCCTACAAATTAGTAGTGTTATCAGTATAAAATCGGTTTCCGGTGTCACATAGTGACGAACACTAGGGGAGACCGGGGTTAGTCCGGCCCCGGGCTATGTTCGGCATTTTATCATTTTTAGTGCAAAAATCAAGATTTAGAGCACGCGTCGATAATGTAACGTCACTTGTAACAAAACTAGTTTTGTATGTTCACATTAGCGACATATTAACACAGTTTTCGATTTTGTGAAGGAAACTTGATTTTTTGACTGTTGATTAATTTTTTCAAAAATATTTGAGTTTTTATTTGCCACGAGATGCTTTATAATTAGAATATTAATTTTACCTATGCAACATGTTTAAACAACCCTCAGTTATATCAAAGCTTGTTCTTTTCATCTTCTAAACTGTACACGCAGGTAGCACATGATGTTTATAAAAAGTTAGCAAGGGGCTAGTTCGGCCATAGGGGCAGGGGCATGTTCGGCTAATAGCCGGATAACCCCTTTGCTCCAGCATATTTTATTTTCTTGATTAGAACTACACGTAGCATATTAACTATCACAGCTTAGATAGAACCGGGTTTGGTTGGAGAAACGTCTTATTTTAGCTATACCATTGTAGGCCTATGCAGAAAATTGCATGTTTTAAATATGTTTTAGCTGATCATATTATGATAGGTAGGATTCATAGTCTGAGATCTACAGACACATTCCATGTATGTTTTAGAATCATGATTGAGTATATATATATTGTTGGAACATACATAACCTTGGTTTGGACTTAAAAAAGAAAAAAGGAGCTATTTTGAGACAGCAGACGTCTATTGAAAGGAGTTAGAACATTACAACAACAACGTACACGAACATACATACGTTAACGCACCGCAGAAACCTAAATTTCCAACAGAAAACATCCGGATATCAAATATATATATGACATTTTACCATATATGCCTATCTAAAAATATAGGCATATAAGTTGAAACGTCGTATATGTGGTGTCTTGATGTTTTCTGATGAAAATTTAGGTTCCTGTGCTCGTACACACTATATGCACATGCACCACATTGATTTATATACGTACATTACACAACAAGTTATATATAAACATGTTTAAAACATTTTTTATAAATGTGGATTATTAAACCTACCTTTTTGTACATGATGTCTCTTATATTTTTCAGTCTACAGGAAAATAATTTTTAAAAATCTGCCCGAATGCCGAAGATGCCCCAGGGGGTAGCCAAACTTGCCCCGCATCGGGGCAAGTTTGGCCAGTTTGATCTTATTACTTCTAAAACAAATTACCATTTCTTTGTAAGAAAAACGTCATATAAAGTTTAGGGGAAATAAAGCCCATATAATTTCTTTACTATTTATACAAATTTGTAGAGAATGACATGAATTCATTAATAAATTGCATGTTTTTAAAAATGGGGCCGTACTAGCCCCGGTCTCCCCTAACTATTCATGGTATGGGACCGAACACCGAATATAACGGCGTTTTAAGTCGTAACAACAACGGAAAAATTGCTAGAGATAAAAAAACATTTGATTTCCCGTGCTATTACATGTTTCAGAGTTGTCTGCTCAATCCGCGAGTGTACGGCGTTCTGTGGCTAGGCGCTATAGCCGTACGGTTTCGATTCCAAGCGTGTATTTATTCTGAAAAGCAACGAATTTGTTTAGTTTAACAAGGTTTGATTAATTTTGTTGAAGCAAATATCACAATCGTGTAAGACATAAATTGTTTAGTTTAAATTTAAAAGGACATATTTTCCGTTAGAAACTGGAGCTCCGTGGCCTAGTGGTAACGTCGTTGGCGTTGTGGGCGCCTGACAGGTCGTACAGCTGATACCATCGCACAACCACCAATACTAATCCACGTTCTCCTCTGCAAATAGCCCAAAGTACTCCCGAAGTACATTATTATCGCCAGCAATGGAACCCGAAACCTCCTCTGTACGGTTTCAGAAGTTCTCCCTTGATTTTGTTGTGTCCTACCCGCGACTTTCCTTGCAGGGAGACCTGCCAGCAATTTTTACCCGCGACCTCTAAAGGGAGAGTTTGATTTTACCCATTACTTTTTAATCGCCAGCAATCCTATCCCGCAACCTACTCTGCTAGGAGTCCGAAGTTCTTCTTGCGTGAAAGTATAGGAGGACATACTAAGCTAACGAAAAAGTATGTTATTATTTAATTTTAGATGGATGTTGACGTGGCACAATCACCATTTGATCTTGTAACGGCAATTGCAATAGTTATAGGAACCATCCCTTTACGGTCCGTAGTACAGCGACGGACATCGCAGACTGCAGGTGGAACCATAAATACTCAGCCTCATGGGACAAGTGCTTCGGCAGACCTCGATTTGCGTAAGTGCGTTGAAAAATTGCAAATAAAATAGCAGTTGAGACAGTATAATGGTCGCATTAAACTGTGTATGCTGGACGGAATCCTTTGAATAAAACTGTTCGCATCGATGTTACATGTACGTCATCACCACCTTACCATCACCAAGGTTCATTTATTGAATTATTGTTGAAATCTGCTTCTTCATGCATCTCAACCTTCCAACTTTTTGTTTTTTAAATGACATAATACCCGAGTGTATGTAAAAGATGTTAATATAAGAACATTCACCTGAACAAGAGTCAAATAAACTCGAAACGCGTAGTCAAAGATTTGAGTTTGTCTTCCTTTATTCATTTATTATACCCCAGGCAGTCACTCTGTACTCCACTATTTTTTCGACAAGTTTACAGATCCTCAAAAAAGGACAATATAACAAATACTATCAACTCTGCTCAGACTCTAGTCTGGTTTGGTTTCTTTGTCACCTAACCTAATCGATTTACATTATAGCAAATAATCTTCAACAGCCTGGAACATTCAGTTCCATAAGCCTGTTTCTATTGGGTATATGTAATTTTAATTGTTTCAGCCCCTCCCTCTTACAGAGAGTGTGTTTTTGGAAGAGCTAACACCATGGAAGAGGATGATGAAGAGACAAGCGGCAACATGAACTTTGCTCCTTCATATACGTACTATGACATGCTTTAACCATATTATGCAAGTCCTTACTACAATCTTATAGCAACTACATGTTCTAGTTAGTCATATAACTGACATCGACATACGATGTGTACCGTGTACAATTATGTACAATCAATTAGACGAACATGTAAAGAAGTTTACACACGGCATGTATGTGTACCGTCTATAATTAATGAGACAAACATGTAAAGAAGTTTACACAGTGAGCAGATGTGGACATTGAACGGGTGAAAGGAGTGCACACCTCGGCTACACATGCTAAACATAAATAAAACAAAAAGGGCATGACCTATTCACCCCGCATTGGATGAGCATCCCGTTTGTAATCACGTTTTGTCGGCATTGGATTATCCTGTTAAGCAGTGTTCATTTATTTACTTCTTGCATCATCTCAGATGTCATAAACATCATTCAACCAGGCAATAAACATTACTTAATTATAGATGGCATATAAATCATGCTGTCCTATCGCCAATGATGCAAGTCTCTCCGTTTGGCAGGGGTCCTGTTTTTGATTTGAAATGTAAAACAATTATGTGTGCAACTTCTATGAAAGATATTTATTTCGAATCGAGAAGAATGATTATTATTCAACAATTACATTTTGTTTAATTAGCATCAGTCTTTCAAAATGCGAAGTGTTATCAGGGAAAAAATGGTGCCAAGAAAGTTGGAAAGTGTTGTACAATTTAGAATAATATTGACCCTTCGAGATTTGTTCCTTTTAGGATTTAAAAAAAACTTACATTGAAATAAAATGTTGGTTTTGATTTTTCCAGGGAAGTCTTCTGTCGCTTTTAACCTGTTTAGGTTATAATATTATATATAATACGAGTAATTAAACTATTGGATACTTTTTGTCGCTGTTTTTGTGTTTACATATGTCAGTGCTATGATAATATTAACGTTCAAATAAATTAAAGAAACAGAATACAAGAAAAATAATAAATAATACGTTTTATTTTATATGCCCCTGTTATCGATTTACACGACCTCGTATCATCGGATTCCATAGTCAAAAAAATTGTCCGCTCTCTAATTTTAGTTATATACATTTACATTTTTCACTGACTTTGGTTAGATTATAGCGCTACTTTATCGACCAGGTTTGAAAACTAGCTAGATTCCAGTCATTCTTGAAGTATGGCCCCGTAATTGCCGACCAAGATTGCACTGTAGTTTAACTCGCAAAGCCAATATCCAATGTTCAGTCAGCTAAGTCAAAATGCTTAATATTTGTATAATATCTCTAACAAATTCGACGATACCTAGCCAATATGCCCTGGTCACTCTGAGTTATGGCTTTGTATTGCCAAAACTGAACTCAATAGGCAATGTTCGTATTTGCACCCGCTTGGTCATATTGTTTTCTTATAATACCTAACATGTATACATAAGATGGAAAACGAAGAAAATTTAAACAGGTGCGAACATTAAAAATCTTCGCCAACAACCTAACATTTGCCCTTTCGGGCACCAAACTCATATTTGCTTCGACAGGTACCAAATTACATTTGCCCTGCTACGCACCAAACTCATATTTGCTTCGCCAGGTAACGTTACATTTGCCCTGTCACCTATCAAACTCATATTTGCTTCCCCAGATACCAACCTATTAATTGCCCTGCCACGCACCACGCGAATCGATTCCAACCCACCCATCTACTCATCAAGGTCGCTTTTCTGGGGACCATACGCCGCTGATCATGGAATGGTATAAATCTGAAAATACCGCATTGCAGGTTCCATGTTCACAGCTATATGCATACCATCGTTTGGGATGGTTCATAATTGTACTGTTTATTGGTGTAAATATTGAGTTGCTCTCAACCCGGGGCTAGGCGGCGCGGGCAATAATATGCATTTCCATTACTGCCCATGAACAGACTCAATCAAACCGAGTCTGCAATATTTTCATATTTGACGTGTTCCGTGGCTTTCCAATTCTCTTTTCATCTATTCCAAATCATTTCAATAGTTACAACCCAAAGTACCGATAGCACGCTAACGCAAACTGGATGGGTACTCGAATATTCCAGCCCACCTTAACGTTATCAGTGACGTCGTCTATCAAATCGCCACTGAAGTACGAAGTACAGAATGGTGTGCGGTACGTGCCGGACCTAGTACCCGAAGACTTTTCTGAGATCCGATAACCTAGCGATAATTAAAACAGCATTAGTACGATTGACACCACAAGCCTTCCTCATTTCATTTAGATATGGTTATTACATTTTAAACATGATGTTGATTTCTCCGTTTATGTTCTTTGATTTGTAAAACTAATCTAACTACGCTGGCTAGAATACATTTTATTATGGGAAATAACATTTTCTGTTTTGACCAGGTTTTCGTTATAAAAATCCTGGTTATTAGATTGAGGTATATCGTTGGGCTAATTTTTTTGTTAAAGTTGTCTTTTTCTCTGTGACCGTTCAAGGTAGAGCTTTGAAACTTAAATAGTTGTTTGACATCACAATACCAATTATAAGGAGAAATTTCATAACCCCTGACTACATTTTGCCAAAGTTATGCCCCCTTTTCACTTTTTTGTTAAGTTTTTGTGAAAGTTGTCTTTTTCTCAGTAAGAATTTAATGTAGAGCTTTTACACTTAACATGGTTGTTAAACATCACAATACCAATTATAAGGACAAGTTTCAAAACCCGAGTTAAAGTTATGCTTCTTTTCCACTTAGAACTGTTGTTAAGTTGTTTGTAAAGTTGTCTATTGACACAAAATTACCTATTGATGCCAAACTTGGTGTGTGGGTAGCTTAAATCAAGAAGCAGCTTATGATTGCTACCCAGTGTTTGTGATAAACGTCAAGGACACTGTTGCTAAAATAGAAATTCAGTTTCTGCTTAATAACCTGAGTTTCTTTAAGCCTATTGATGTCAAACTTGGTGTGCGGGTAGCTCATACCAAGACGCAACTCGGGATTGCTTCTCAGATGTCTGTGATCAAGATCAAGGTCACTGTTGCTAAAAGTAGAAATTCATTTTCGGCTCAATAATTTCAGTTAACCTTGACCTACTGACACTTAACTTAGTGTGTGGGAAGCTTATAGTTATGAGATGCAACTTGGAATTGCTTCTTATGTGTCTGTGATCAAGGTCAAGGTCACTGTTGATAAATGGAAATTTAGTTTCTGTTTAATAACTTTAGTTTGCTGTGACCTATTGACACCAAACTTTGTATGTGGGTAGCTTATATCCAGATGCAGCTTGGGATTTTTTTTGCTACCTAGACTTCAGTGATCAAGTTCAAAATCACTGTTGCTAAAATAGACTTGAGTTTGCTTTGACCTACTGACACCACATTTAGTGTGTGGGTATTTTATATAAATGTGCAACCAAGGATTGCTACCTAGGTGTCTGTGATCAAGGTAGTGGCCTCTCCCCATCCCCACCAGCCTTCCAACCAATATTTATTTAATGTTTTATTTCTTACATGTACTATCTCAAAACAACACAAATTTCTTCACGGATGGGGTTTTGTGGTCCGGGTTGATGGTTGTATCCGACCTCTGCTCCCTTAACAACAAGATTTTAAATGTGCAATGTTTCCAAAATGCATTTTTCTTTATAATTTGTCTGTTTCAGTAATTATCAACCTGATATTTTCTTTACAAAAATGAAGTATTAAATGAAAACCAGGTTTTCGTAGCGTGGCGACGTTTTTTCTTGTTGTTTGTTACATGATCGTTTTAGGGGTTATACAAATCCTCCTCGGATGAAAAGCGAAATACCTGTAATAAATACACGTAAATGTATATAATACGTATTTAAATTACAATTCAGGTGAGTTGACATATTATAATGTTTTAAATATTAATACAATTTCATTGAGACCCTTTATATTTTTGAAGATAAACTTCGACCAACGTTTTCATGCAGCTATTTTGACTTTTATGACTAAGTGTAGTTTTCAGCCTCGCCAAATCTTGCCGTTATTTATACGTAAGTGATCGTGGTTGTAGTTCGTTAGGGTTTCAAATAATTATTTAATAACCTACATCGGTAATCATGTGTTCAGCTGGCAAGTTCATCATTCAGTATATTTTATTGTTTCAACTTAAATATCAAGACTGCATCTGCAGGTAGACAAAAGACGATCGTCTTTGTGTTACGCAACATTTTACCATATCGTCATAACTGATACGACTTTTTGACTTTATAATCTAGTTACTTTTGAGCTTGATAATTACAATTCAATATCTGTTTTCAAAAATCATTCGAACAGGTAAAAAAATAATTAGCTGATGTATTGATAAAAGAAAGATCAAACATAGATTCCAAAAATTCTATCGACAGAGCTGCAATTAATTTTCATAATTAAAAATTATAAAAAATAAATGGAGTTTATGAACAAATTTGTGACATGTTTCTTTTTTGGCGTTCTTTTATGTGGTAAGTACCTGGTGGCGTTTATTTTTAGGCCACCCGGGCCCAAGATCATAAACTAAGAATTGAGACCAGTCTCAAATCTCAGGCACCTTGTTGGATGAAATGGAGACAAGCCTTTATTTCACCCAGTCATATGCTTGACAAGTGTCCATTTCAGCAAATCATAGGCTTTGAGATTTACGACTGGTCTGCAGTTTAAGTTTATTATCTTAGGCCCGGGTAGATATGCCAAAGAGCACAATGCAGATGCAGACATGTACACCTGATCCCAGGAAATTGAGTAAACAGACAAATTTCTGTCAGGGATCCATGGCGTTCTTTTGGGCGGTAAGTATACAAGACCGAAGTGGTGTTTGCTTTAAATTTCTAAAAGATAAAGTTCGCCAATATCGGCTCATTTGCTGGGCACAAGGTTTCAAATACAAGGTAAGTTGACTGGGGTGCTTCGTTTGTGTTCCTGTCTGTAACAACCGTGGAATCGCGCTAAACTGGCTAAATTTAGGTACATGTAAAAGGAAAGAAAAGACGGAATAGAAAAAGGTTTGTCATCTAAGGTCCAATGGGTCCATGATCCTATAAAACGTCATAGGACTATTATAAAATAAAGCTTGTAACAAGTTAAAGTAATTCTTTATTATTTATTTCAGACTGGCAGACAACGGAAGCGGTTAATCAGCAGGTCTTGTCGAAGGCATTATTTGATAACCTCACGGCAAGCTATGACTCGAGTCTGCTACCCATCTGTACCGACGGCGGAAACGTGACTCTTAGACTTGATTTTGCGCTGTTAAATCTTTTGGATGTTGTGAGTAAACACTTAATGGCCCCAAGATCATAAAACTATGATTTGAAACCAGGTACCAAATCTCAAGCATCTGACAGGCTGAAATGGTGACCAGTCGTCGTTTCGGCAAATTAGATGCTTGAGATTTGAGACTGGTCTCAGATTTAGTTAAATGATTTTGGGCAAATATTTCCACATTTTCTTCATCGGTTTTTGATACGCTTGGTTGACAAAATATTATATTGTCTTCCACAGCAATGGGGTTGGGTAATTATATCAGTATGTTAATCAAATACCATACCCATTCCATATTACATCGACATTATATTCCAGGGTTTCAAAAAACTTTAACGTAATTCAAAGAATATGCCTACGACAGTCATGTATTTCTTTGTCGATGTAACACTTAATGTTACATTTCACGTCTGCTTTATTTCGAAGGAACTGTATAAGAAGATTAGATTTTTAGGATCAACAGACAAATATCCACCGTGTGCTAACGTGTCACATGCACCTAAAGAAGGCAGTTTGTAGGATATGACCGATGCCAGCGTGTCCTGTCCGCGTTATAACATCGTTATGAGTGTTTTTTAATGTTTGTTGGTAAATATACTGAAGTCCTTAGTAAATGTCTCGTATTCTGAAAAAAAGCGCGTTAAGTTTTCTAAAACTTTTCAAGAAAGACAACCTGTGAACAAATAATTAATAAGTGCTGTACATAATGTAATGCGTTGGTTCCACTGTATTTTAATTTCAGAACGAACGAGAACAGATTATAAAAACAAGTTCATGGATACGAATGGTAAGTCATATGCTAATGCATACAGTTGGCATCTTGCATCATATGCTAGTAAACATCCGTCTTGTTCAAGCTTTCGCTAGAAGTTGAATTCAGTCGATTCAGACAGTACAAAGAGTTTAGTTTGTGCTCTCGTTGAATTTATGCACTTGACTTGCCTTTCTCTTCAACTCATTCTTCTTTAGTTTTTTGATAGGAGTCGGGAATATTATAGAGCCTGAGTTTACTGGACGGATGGGTATGAACAAGTTGATACCGGTACACTTACCGCAAATAAATAATGATATGGGGTTCACAGGAAGAGTTGCTAGCCGCTTGTAAACTGAAAACACTTAAACATCTGTTGATTTGTTGTTATTATGCTATCTAGTGAACTATTATTTCGGGGCCCTCCACAAGGAACCAGAAACTCTGAGTTTGCAGCTCTTAACCAATTTGTCAAGAAAACATAAAATAAGAAGAAAATGTGTTTGTTTCAGTGAAGTATAAATTTTATTTCACTTATGAACACCAGAGACTGGTATTTTACTCTTGGCTAAGCCACTCGTGAAAATATCAGTTTCTGGAATTCATTCTTCGTTTAATTACAATAAAAATTGATCCGGAACATGGCAACAAACAGGAATCTTTAATACTTTTTATATTCTAGATTCCTGATACAAATAAATCCACTATTAATCTATTGGAAATTTTTCATATATTGACCTCTGAAAATCTTTATATTGTTACAGATACACTCAGAACTAATTGCATGGATGCCGAAAAATTTATATGTGTTAGAAGCAGATTTTTTATGGACAAATTGATTTATTTCTGTGTATAATATTTCGATAGTTAGGTAAAGCGAGCTGCTTTTCATATCATTATGAAGGCAAAAAAAATACCGAATCAACTATAATTAAAACCAAACACAACTTGTTGACCAGCGCTTATCCATATAGTGGTAGTAACCTTGTTTTCTAACCTTTCTGAAGATACTCTTAACATTTGTTAGAAATGGAACGACTGTCGACTGGCATGGAACCCTGCCTCTTACAATGGTAAATCGTACATCACCGTGCACTACCGGAACATCTGGCTGCCGGACCTTACCCTCTATGAATCGTGAGCACATATTGAAATTTTTCTTTCCCTGTGCTAAAATTGAACGTGATATGTATAAAAGATTTACAAATTTATGTGTTGCTATGTATATCAGGTTTCCACCAATTGTCAGAAATCGTGCCTTCCAACTATTTTGCCCGTAAGTAACGATCATTGATTCACCAAACCAGAAAAACGCGGATGAACATGAATGACCTGCGGCACATTTGCTCGAGTTAAACTTGTCAAACGAACCGTCAATTCCAAACAATTATCATTGAATTATCAAGGCTTTTACAGTAAAATTAGCTTTATATTGATACTTTCAGTAAAAAATAACTTATACATGTTCTGTAATTGTTTTTATATCAGTCCATTTATTTATTATTAATTTATATCAGGTGACAATATTATTACTGTTTTTGCGTTTTAGTTATGCTCCATAAAGTAAAAGTGTTTTTTAGCAAAAGGTTAAGTGTTTGTTAGTTGTATGAAAACTTCGACACGGGTTCGAACCCAACAAGTCGAAAAATGTTAAAATGCCTTTATGATTTTTACTATCAATATCAATAAATACATATTTATCTTCATAATAATTATTTTAATCATATTTAATTGCTTACACTAATAGTTCTCTTTTTCATTTAACATTGAAACTTTGTAACAATAAATTTGTTTTACAAAATATTGTTCTCGTACAAAGTTTACATATACTTCTTTTATTCCACTGATTATTTTCCTTTCCAATTACGATTAAAATATTTCAGTTGGGATGAGCGTTAGCAATAAAAACTTAATATCATGTTGAGCCTTAACGCGATCATTTCTGACAGACTTTGCTCATAGCGGTGAATACATTAAGCAATCAACTGTTCACAGTGCTACGGAGGAAATGTTTCCAGGGATGTCCACCTACCGACCTACCATATACTCGGATGGTTCTATATTCTTCAACTTCCCGGCATTAATTACCTCCACGTGCAGCGTTAACGTCAAGTATTTCCCGTTTGACACACAGACATGTCCGTTCAAGTTCGGCTCCTGGGCTTATCATGGCTACGACCTTGACGTCATCTTTAAAAACCCTAAAGGTAACGATTATTTGTCATCACAACTTGTTTTTATATAACAGAACAAAACAGAACTTTTATTAAATATAAAGTGAACGTATTAAACAGTACAAAGATTATATTAACAGAATATTAACAAATGTGCATTTTTAAACATCGGTGGCAAAAGATTGAGTGATGAGAAGAAAACAACAACAAACACAAACAACTCCAATAACAGAGTATAATTCATCAGCATTGATAATATATATTATAATATTCTATCGTTTAATATTTTAAATCTTATTTTTAAAGTTGTTTTGCATAAAAATACCGACTTTATATTGCTGAACTTACTAGTAATTCCCACAAACACCTTAAATTTAGGATAACGAGAAATATGGTGTATGTTTGTTTGTTGTTTTTTTTCGAAAACTGGGATATTTTGTGTTCTGTGTGATTGTAGTTGAAACTTGGCACTAGAGTTCTGTTAAGCCTATATAGCTCTACTGACATACTGGCAAAAATGGGACCTCTTAACTGGTGTCTATGGTCACTCCTTTGTCTGATAATGATAAAATCAGCGTGAATTAGTAAATGTAACACAATTTAAACAAACAACTGAGAAAATAGAACAATGTTCAGTATGTTATTGAAGATTCAATTAAACAACATAAAAGCCAAAACCTACTGACACAATCTGAGACACATTCAGTGATGTATAATTCTCAATTTTGAAAAAAATGTCATTCAGAACACAACACGGATATGACACTGACAAAATTTTTTTGTACACTCGTGATTTCGAGCAAATTTGCTTAACGTTAATAACACCTGTTTTGTTGCAGGAGACCTGACAAATTTTAATGAAAACTCTGAGTGGGTTGTGGACAGAATTGACACAGAACGTCATATATTGTTCTATGGTTGCTGCCCTGAGCCTTATCCTGATGTCACATATTACCTTATCCTTACACGCCGTCCAACATTCGCTGTGCTGACTATGATCTTCCCGTGTATGCTCACAGCAGCCATGGCAGCACTGGGTTTTATATTGCCCGCGGAATCTGGGGAGAAAGTATCGCTCGAGATCACCGTGCTACTGTCCCTCGCCGTGTTTCTCTTGCTGGTATCGGAATCCCTACCTCCCGCCTCAGATAACTTTCCCGTCATAGGTAATGATTGATTTAATAGAACGTTAAACGAATTTAAAGATAAACGATTGCAGGCTATATTAGTATCCAATATGTTGATTTTAAACTTGTATCCCCGTATCCGTTCTCTAGGTTCTGAATAGAGAGATGAGAATATCAGAACATTCCTTAATGTTTTTCATACCCCGTTGAACGCAATAATATATTGATCTGCCACAAAATAATAAATAGTAACGTTCTCTGTCAAAGGTCTAAAAACTGTGTACCACCCAGAGAACAATAGGAAAGTCTACTGCTAATCAGTACGGGTGTCCCAACCTTACTTCAAACTCACCAGACCGGAAATTTCTCAACCTAATGTTCTCTCTAACGAAAAGGAACCACAGGGCCAGAACTAGTTTCGGATGTCTATAACAAATTAACGATAAAAAAGCATGTTTTGTTTACAAAATGTAGCTATGCTTGATTCACCCGTAACCATAGGGTTTGTATCTTATAAAAAAGATGCATGTTTTACAGAGAATTTACTCCAAAATACTGGATGATTTCGTTACACAGTGTGTTGAAATTTTAGTTCAATATATATCACTATTTGTGTGGTATGGCCTTAGAAATCTAAAATTGAACAAAATTATCTAGGCAAAGCACTGCGTCTGGTGGTATGTCTAACCTGGTCCCAAGGTTAAATGGCGACCAGTCGCCATTTCAGCCAATCAGATGCTTGAGATTTGAGACTGGTTTCCAATCTCAGCTTTATAACCTTTAGCCCTGATCTGTTAACAAACGAATGTTTGTATATTACAGGCTCTTACTTTGCGGCTTCCATGGCAATAGTATCTTTATCGCTGGCACAAAGCGTGATTATCCTGAACGTTTACCACAAAGGTTCTGATGGGCGCCGCATCTCAAGGTACGTCTTGCTAAGTAAGGTACTATCATTTTACAGCCAGATTCAAATAATTGACTCAATTTTGATCAATTTATGGATACGGCTTAGAACGGCCTGTTTTAAATCTAAACATTTCATGCTTAGCAGATAAAAAGTTGGCCTTTCGGGTGTAACAAAAAGAATGTACCTTCAGTTGGTTTAATATCATTAAATATCTCATCCCTTTACTATATGGATACGGATTATTACCCATGTTAGACAAATGTAGATCATAATATATAAGAATCAATTTGCATATTCATGCTCTTTAAATTCATAGGATTATTTCTGACCAAGACGCGAACAGTGTAGATTCAGATTAGATAGCACGGATGTTCAGGCTGATCGGGTTCTACACTGGTCGCAAATTCCGTAGCCATGCTGAGGAAATGGTTTATCGTAACATAAGTTTGCTATAAGTAAAGACGATTGTTTCCAGTAGTTTCCGATTTCAGTATCGATTTATATGAGCACCGTTTGCATTTTACATTCATTATGAGGTTGTTTTGTTTCAAGGAAATGTAAATTGTGTAATCTTTTGGCAAGGGAAAGACTTTATTTCTTTAATTATACTTGTGAATCAACTCTATTCAAGGACTGAGTATGCCCCAATCTCCTTCGCAGAGTTGTCGTTCCTTACACTCACTTTACATCTCTGCGAAAGGCTCAATGTCAAGATTTTTTACCAAACTCGAAAGCCGTATTTTATACAGTCATAAATTATGCATTTGAAAGCTTGAAGTAAAAGAAATTATTGAAATCTTCACTATCCTTCATTAAAACCGACGAAACCCAAGCTATTGTAAGTTTAATTGGTGAACTATTTCTTTGAGTTAAAGTAAAAGTAGTTGAAAGTAGTCCCAGCCTATAACAGAGGTGAATGTAATGAGCCGATAGTGTAAGAGAGTGAGTATGCCCATTTCGATTGTGTCATGCAAACGGTGAACAGGTAAAATTCATAATCTTGTGAAAATGGAAACGACCGTAATCGTCTGAATGAACGGAACGACAAATACTTTCAGGTGCGCAAAGAGATTCTTTCTGTTCTACGTCGCCAAGGCCCTGTGTATGCGGACCATAAATAATGAGAGCGTAGAACCAATAAAAAAAGTAAGATTATATTTATGGATGGAATATTTATGCAAGCAATGAACACAAACATGTGTGACAAAAAGATGATATTTTATTTGTGTTAGCTTTATGCGTTTGAACGTTGTCACCGACCGGAGATACTCGGTTACAAATAATTCTTTTTATAAATTGCAATTTAAGTAATTTAGGCATATTAACAAAGTGTCATAAACTTAAATATGCATCAGATTCGAACAAGTTTTGTTTATTTATGGAAAAATTATAACCGAATTATGCATACGACCATACAAAACGCGGATTTGGCTTCTTAAGCGAGGGATGGGACTTCGGGAATTTGTAAATATGTTTTATCCTGTTCTGCAAGAAGATTTTCCTGTCATTGATTTATTGCTTTGCAGGACTCTGAAAATGCAGCCATTTCTGACGATGCAGTGATTTCTGAGTGGCACCAGCTGTCGAACGTTCTGGACCGACTGTTTCTGATTGCTTACCTGACAACATCGACAATCACCATGATAACTCTGTTGCTGCAATGTGTTTATAAATATTAACTGTGAATTACAGTTCTATAGAAACACAATTCTATAACAGTTCTCAAAACACAAATTTAATTCCAACGTTTCAGGGGGATAAACTCCCCTTCTTCAAGGAGCATTTACATGGAGTCTGTAAAAGCTCCTTGAAGAAGGGTGGGGGTTATCTCCCTGAAACGTTGCAATTAAGTTTGTGTTTTGAGAACTTTTATTAATTGTGAAGTCGTCTCATTATTGACCTAACCTTACACAATGCACCTTGGATTGGGTTTTAAATAGCGCTCTGGCATATTTCTCTGTTTTGCAAAATTCACATGTCAAACTATGGGTACTATTAGTAAACACATATGTTGAAAGGGTGAACATGTATAATATGTAATGCTATTTAAGATCTTTAAATCAAATGCATGCAAATGGAGAGTTTGAAATGATATAATTTGGTTAAGAAAAGGGAAACAGACTTTAGAAAAAGTTATTTTAGCTTTGAGAAGTGTCCCTGAAGGAAATGTAACCAAAGTAACTTTTCTGCAGATTTGTGTGAGGATTTTATTTATGATTTTTTTAAAATAATTTTACTGATATGTGTTAACAGTTTCTATTTAAGTAGGCAAAATACAGAGAAACTCGACTTTTTATCATAGTCTGAAACTCGACTTTTATGAAAGAAAGTACAACATTATATGCTTACAGGATGTGCACATTTCAAACAAGTTATGCTCATACGTAAAGGCTGAGTGGGGTAACGACATATACATATCTCCTTTTACTAATAACAGCAGAGGGGTCATGATACTTTTTCAAAATAACTTCGAACAAAAATTAAAAAGGACTATTACAGAAAACTAGATCCGTCATCTTAAATTTGGTAAATACGGGAGAGTATATAGACATTTGGCGAAATCTTAATCCAAATACAAAAAAGTATACATGGAAGCGAAATAATCCGTCGCGAAAACAAGCAAGGTTAGATTATTTTTTAATAAATTTTTAAAACCATTCGTTGTTGATGCAAAAATAGTTCCGGATATCGTTCAGATCATGCTGGTAAAACCCTAGATGTCCAATTAGTAGAAACTTCAAGAGGGGAGGGATTCTGGAAGTTTAACAACTCGTTTTTAAGAGATAATGATTATATACTTTAGTTAAAAACACTCTTGAAACTTTAATTTTACAACATAGGGAAGAAAAACACTACGATATAAGTAACCTAGAGTCTTATAAAGATCTTAGATTAAATATAAACGATCAACTTTTCTTAGAAACTTTCCGAGTTATTTTAAGGGGAGAAACAATAAAATACGGTGCTGCGAAAAAAAAAGAAAGATGAAAAATTAGAAAAGGACATTTTAAAATGCATTGAAAATCTCGAAAACATATTACATACAAACTTTCAAAATTCGAATGAAACAATTTTTGTCGAACTTTCGGATAAAAGACGTGAACTTGAAAATTTGAGAAAAACTAAAATTGAGGGTGTAATGATACGATCCAAAACAAATATGAAAATTTTGGAGAAAAACCAACCAAATACTTTTTTAATTTAGAAAAACGAAATTTTATAAATAAAACTTTGATAAAACTTATAGACGAAAATAATAGGGAATATTTAACGTCAGAAAACACTTTACAATACCAAAAACGTTACTACAACGATCTTTATAAAAACTGTATGGATATTGACGATAAACCGATTGCAGAAATTATTGGACCAAATCCCAAAAAACTTTCAGAAGTAGAGAAGAACTTTTTAGAGGGGGAAATAACTCTGCAAGAACTAGACTTGGCCATAAAAAATATGAAAAAAAAGTCCGGGACTAGATGAATATACGGCCGAATTCTTAAAATTTGTTTGGATTGAAATTTCACCCTTAATCTTAAAATCGATTAGTTATAGTTAGAACAATTGTAGTTTATCTATTACTCAAAAAGCAAGGCGTTATTACATGCTTACCAAAACCAAACAAGGACAGGTGCTTTCTCAAGAACTGGAGACCCATATCATTGTTAAATGTAATTTACTAGTTGGCGTCCTCAGAAATAGCCAACCGACTTAAAAAGACTTTAAATTAACTGATTCATTCGGATCAAAAAGGATTTATAGCCGGAAGATTCATAGGGTAAAACATTAGGCAAATATATGATATATTATTTGAAACAGAAGCACAAAAACACCAGGTCTGTTACTATCGGTCGACTTTCAACAAAAACTTCGATTCTTTATCTTGGAAATTTATTCACAAGGTTTTAGACTTTTAACAATTCGGACCCTCTTTTAAAAAAATGGATTCTCTTTTTCAAAGCGATTCAGAAACTTGTATAATTCAAAATGGCCATCTTTCTGATTTTATAAAACTAGGTAGGGGTTGCAGACAAGGGGATCCGATATCCCCGTATATTTTTATTCTCAGTGTAGAAATATTAGGTATTATGATACGAAAAAACACAAGAATCAAGGGTATAACACTGAATAATCATGAACATAAGTTAAGTCAGTACGCGGACGATACGCAAATTTTTCTAAACGGTTCCGAAATATCTTTAAAAACTTGCTTAAAAGAACTAGATAATTTTACAGAAAGTCAGGCCTAAAAGTTAATATTGAAAAAAAAACAAAGCCCTTTGGACCGGATCATTAAAAAATTCAGGAATTAAACTATGCCCAGAAATACCGTTAGACTGGGAAAATATATCATTAAAAATTTTAGGTGTGTACTTCTCTGAAAATGTATATGAAATATGGAACCTTAAAGGTACCAGAAACTATAGGTAAATGTGAATCAATGATTAAATCTTGGTCAAAACGAAATTTAACGTTGTTAGGAAAAGTAACGGTTATTATAAGTCTCTAATTCTGTCAAAATATGTACATTTATTTATAGCGTTGCCGACTCCACATATCGAAATACTAAAAACAATTGAAAAAAATTATGTTTAAATTTCTTTGGAACAATGGCCCAGATAGAATTAAACGAAATATTTTTGTGTCGCCTGCGATAGCAGGTAGACATATAGGGATCCTA
This sequence comes from Corbicula japonica, assembly GCA_038501625.1. Lineage (NCBI taxonomy): Eukaryota > Metazoa > Mollusca > Bivalvia > Venerida > Cyrenidae > Corbicula > Corbicula japonica. Next base: position 900,113 of record JAZAYU010000206.1, read on the forward strand.
TTGTCCGGCGACGTCGTCGTCGTCGTCGTCGTTGTCGGCAGTGCCGTCGTCCGGTAGTCCCACAACTTTAATATGAAACTTAATGTTGCCAATAACATTGAAAGTACTTGTCCTATTAACTTAATACTTGGAATTTATCATCTGCATGAACAAAGCCATCTGTGACAACAAGAATGATAACTCCTGTTTCAGTATTTTTTGAGTTATGCCCCTTACAAATGACATTAATATGAATCTTTAATATGAAACTTAATGTTGCCAATAACTTTGAAAGTACTTGTCCTATTCACTTCATACTTGAAATATATCATCTGCATGAACAACGCCATCTGTGACAACAAGAATGATAACTCCTGTTCCAGTATTTTTTGAGTTATGCCCCTTTCAAATGGCTTTAATGTGGAACTTTAATATGAACCTTAATGTTGCCTATATCTTTGAAAGTACTTTTCCTATTAACTTTATACTTGGAATATATCATATGCATGAACAACACCATCTCTGAGAACAAGAATGATAACTCCTGTTTCATTTTTTTTACTTATGCCCCTTTCAAATGACTTTAATATGAACTTTAATATGAAACTTTATGTTGCCTATAACCTTGAAAGTACTTGTCCTATTCACTTCATACTTGAAATATATCATCTGCATGAACAACTCCATCTGCGAAACCAAGAATGATAACTCCAGTTTCAATATTTTTTTAGTTATGCCCCTTTCAATTAAAACTTTAACATGAAACTTAATGTTGCCTATAACTTTGAAAGTACTTGTCCTATTCACTTCATACTTGGAACATATCCTCTGCATGAACAACACCATCTGTGACAACAAGAATGTTAACTCCTGTTTGACTATTTTATGAGTTATGCCCCTTACACATGCAACTTAAACGTGAAACTTAATGTTGCCTATAACTTTGAAAGTACTTATCCTATTCACTTCATACTTTGAATATATCGTCAGCATGAACAACGTCATCTGTGACAGCAAGAATGATAACTCCAGTTTCAATATTTTTTGAGTTGTGCTCCTTTCAAATTAAACTTTTAACATGAAATTAATGTTGCTCATAACTTTGAAAGTACTTATCCTTTTCACTTAAAACATGGAATATATCATCTTCAGGAACAACAACATCGGTTACAATAAGAACTATAACTTCTTTTTGAATATTTTTTTAGTTATGCCCCTTTCGAATGCAACTTTAACGCGGAACTTAATGTTGACATTAACTTTTAAAGTACTTGTCCTGTTCACTTAATATTCAGAATATATCATCTTCATGAACATCGTCATCACTAACAACAAGAATGATTACTCCTGTTTGACTTTTTATGACTTATGTCCCTTTCACATGAAACTTTAACATGAAACTTTATGTTGCCTATATTTTTTAAAGTACTTTTTTATTTACATAATACTTGAAATATTTCATCTTCATGAACAACACCATCGGATACAACAACATAACTCCTGGTTAACTATTTTTGAGTTACGTCCCTTTCAAATGCAACCTAATGTTGCATATAACTTTGAAAATATTTCTCCTATTCACTTAATACTTGGAATATATCATCTGCATGAACAACGACATTGGTGACAAAAAAGAATGAAAACTCCTGTTTGAATATTTTATGAGTTATGCCCCTTTCAAATGCAACTTTAACATGAAACATAATGTTGGCTGTAAAATTGAAAGTACTTGTTCAGTTCACTTAATTCTTTGAATATTTCATCTGCATCCACATACCAACTGGTGAAGAATGATAACTCAGGTTTCACCATTTTTTTAGTTATTCCCCTTTAAAATACAATTAAGGTGACTCGTATGTTCTGTGGTGTAGTATTGAAATCAACTTGAATAAAAACATTTTATTATATATGGCCCACATTTCAACTTTTTGCCAGCAGGCGACACATGTGTTCCGCGGAACACAACATTCTAGTTTTACAAACCAGTCGACGATGGTGGGTTAGGAATGACCAATGTTAACATATTTATAAAGAGTTTGAAATAAACATGGATTCGAAGAATATTAACTCAGAACAGTGATAGTATAGAGACACTTTTATCTTTTAATGTAAAACATACTATTATTTTAGGAGCACAGTTTTCGCAAATTAAATGTACAGAAATTCAAAACATACGGAACATTTTTTTTTTGCATAACAGATAAGGGCTGTACAAATAATCTCTTAAATATAATTAAGAAACAATATATGGGGTCAGTTTACGTTTCCGTGTAAATTTCAGTAATTGAAAATTACTTTCAATGATTAAATTAACTGGTTCTACTATTTCGATTATATTGTAACTAGAGCTGTCACAATGATGTATTTTACAAAGAAATTAATGTAAAACTGTAAAGTTTGTGCTTTTATAGAAATATACCGCCATATGGGGGGAGGGGGGTGGACGGGAAAACTAGATTCTATTATAGTATTAATGTAGGTTCGTGAAGTTGGCAGCCTAGCAGCCTGAAGTTGGCAGCCTAGCAGCCTGAAGTTGGCAGCCTAGCAGCCTAGCAGCCTGAAGTTGGCAGCCTAGCAGCCTAGCAGCCTGGGGTTGGCAGCCTAGCAGCCTGAAGTTGGCAGCCTAGCAGCCTAGCAGCCTGAAGTTGGCAGTATAGCAGCCTAGCAGTCTAGCAGCCTGAAGTTGGCAGCCTAGCAGCCTAGCAGCCTTAACTTACCGCTAGATGTAAATATTCCGGAAACGGCTTGATAAGCATTGATTTTTAAGAACACTTCAAGCTGATCCCCTACGTAATCATCCTAAATTTTTTTTATCAAATTTCTAATCCGGTGCAATGTAAAGACATTCTCCAATCGCTTCAACTGCATCACAATCCCTTTCTAAACACAAAATGATCTTAAACTTGTTGAAAAAAAAACACATCTATTTAAAACCATAAGAATTTACTGAAATGTGTGTGTAGCAGCCTAGCAGCCCAGCAGCCTAGCAGCCTGAAGTTGGCAGCCTAGCAGCCTAGCAGCCTTAATTTACCGATTGATGAATGAATTTCAGAAACGACTCGAAATGCATTATTTTCACTTGTTAAGGACACTTCAAGCTTATCTCATACATAATTAACCTGAGTTATTTTGTATCAAATTTCTCATCTTGTGAAATGTGAAGAAATTCTCCAATCGCTTCAACTGCATCAAAATCCCTCAAAATCCCTTTCTGAACACAAAATGATCGTAAACTTGTTGAAAAAAATACATCTATTTCAAACCATAAGAATTTACTGAAATGTGTGTGTAGCAGCCTAGCAGCCCAGCAGCCTAGCAGCCTGAAGTTGGCAGCCTAGCAGCCCAGCAGCCTAGCAGCCTTAACTTACCGCTAGATGTAAGTATTCCGGAAACGGCTTGATAAGCATTGATTTTTAAGAACACTTCAAGCTGATACCCTACGTAATCATCCTAAATTTTTTATCAAATTTCTAATCCCTTTCTAAACACAAAATGATCTTAAACTTGTTGAAAAAAAAACACATCTATTTTAAACCATAAGAATTTACTGAAATGTGTGTGTAGCAGCCTAGCAGCCCAGCAGCCTAGCAGCCTGAAGTTGGCAGCCTAGCAGCCTTAACTTATCGATAGATGAATGAATTTCGGAAACGGCTCGAAATGCATTATTTTCACTTGTTCAGGACACTTCAAGCTTATCTCATACATAATTAACCTGAGTTATTTTGTATCAAATTTCTCATCTTGTGAAATGTGAAGAAATTCTCCAATCGCTTCAACTGCATCAAAATCCCTCAAAATCCCTTTCTGAACACAAAATGATCGTAAACTTGTTGAAAAAAATACATCTATTTCAAACCATAAGAATTTACTGAAATGTGTGTGTAGCAGCCTAGCAGCCTAGCAGCCTAAAGTTGGCAGCGTAGCAGCCCAGCAGCCTAGCAGCCTTAACTTACCGCTAGATGTAAGTATTCCGGAAACGGCTTGATAAGCATTGATTTTTAAGAACACTTCAAGCTGATCCCCTACGTAATCATCCTAAATTTTTTATCAAATTTCTAATCCCTTTCTAAACACAAAATGATCTTAAACTTGTTGAAAAAAAAACACATCTATTTAAAACCATAAGAATTTACTGAAATGTGTGTGTAGCAGCCTAGCAGCCTGAAGTTGGCAGCCTAGCAGCCTAGCAGCCTTAACTTACCGATTGATGAATGAATTTCGGAAACGGCTCGAAATGCATTATTTTCACTTGTTAAGGACACTTCCAGCTTATCTCATACATAATTAACCTGAATTATTTTGTATCAAATTTCTCATCCTGTGAAATGTAACGAAATTCTCCAATCGCTTCAACTGCATCAAAATCCCTCAAAATCATTTTCTGAACACAAAATGATCGTAAACTTGTTGAAAAAATACATCTATTTCAAACCATAAGAATTTACTGAAATGTGTGTGTAGCAGCCTAGCAGCCCAGCAGCCTAGCAGCCTTAACTTAAAGATTGATGTTAGAACGTCGGAAACGGCCTCAGATGCATTATTATGACATTTTAGCATACAACAGGGCTATTCGAAAAGATTGATGTAAGAACGTCGGAAACGGCCTCAGATGCATTATTATGACATTTTTAACACACAACAAGGCTATTCGAAAAGATTGATGTTAGAACGTCGGAAACGGCCTCAGATGCATTATTATGACATTTTTAACACACAACAAGGCTATTCGAAAAGATTGATGTTAGAACGTCGAAAACGGCCTCAGATGCATTATTATGACATTGTTAGCACACAACAAGGCTATTCGAAAAGATTGATTTTAGAACGTCGGAAACGGCCTCAGATGCATTATTATGACATTTTAGCACACAACAAGGCTATTCGAAAAGATTGATGTTAGAACGTCGGAAGCGGCCTCAGATGCATTATTATGGCATTTTTAGCACACAACATGGCTATTCGAAAAGATTTATGTTAGAACGTCGGAAACGGCCTCAGATGCATTATTAAGACATTTTTAGCACACAACAAGGCTATTCGAGATGAAATCAACCTTTTTCTAAGCTGTTGGAATGTGAAGAAATTCCGAAACTGTCTATACAGCTTTATATTAAAATGGCAAGCGGTTTGCACACAATCCGATATCCATAGTTATTGGTCGATAACAAGGGTTTTGATCAGCACCTGTGTTATTTGCCAGTAACCGTAATTGTCCTCAAAATATATTGTTATCCGGCCCCTATCTAAAGTTAGGCACATGGCTTAAAAAGTAGTTCTCGCTCGAGAACCATGGTTACCACCGTAAGCTATTGTTTTCGACGATATCCATGGTTCTCGAAAGAAGAACATAATTTATGTTATGATAACTATGGTTATCTACCGAAAACTATGGTTTTCGGACAGATACACATAGTTTTTTGCATAGGTTTGGCAAGTAGTATAGATGTTATATTTATTGTGCAAACCGCTTTCAATATTGTGGTGGGCGGTATTACCGGTATTGCACTTCGAGTGATATGCGATACACTCAATAAGTAGTTGTCTCCGAATACCGGTAAGCTCAGAAAACTCGTTAAGGTCCCTAAATAGTAGCCAAATTATTTTCAAAAAAAGTTGATCGTGACTTTATTTACGTAAATTTTATTTGTTTCTATACTTTATACATTTAAGTGCCGATTATTATAACAGCGAATATACCCGATCCAAGAATCGTACTGCGATACCGGTAATATTTACCATAGCATTGCAAACTGGAGGACACGTCCGGCGAATATTAAAAAAAAAGAAAACAAAGTAAAAGGCACCAGTTTGAAAGCATTTCGGCCGTACAAAGTTTAAGTCCAAATCGACTTAGACTATATTATAGGAAAATGTAGCCCTTTGTTTTACGTGTAAACTGAACTGATGATCGAATGCTCGGGCAGAACTACAAATACAACAACTCATTTGCCATTTGGGGGCGGGGGGGGGGGGGGGGAGTTCAGCAAACTTTGGGTCATGTAATCTGTATGCTTATTAAAGTCTATTCATTTAAACTCCAACTTGTTTTGAAAATAACTGTGACAACTATTCTACAATGCTCACACAAAGTTAATTACGTATCGTGAAGTGATGGTTAATTTCGAATGCATGTGTACGATCCCAACAATATATCGCGATACGTACTGTGATACGGCAGGCCCGTACCGCGATAAATTGGAATACAATTTGCGCCGCGATACCCATCCCTATTGCCATAGGTTAGGATCCTATAAATTTTACGTTTTATTTCGAGGTTGTGGAATGTGGTTAGAAATAGATTGTAGCAGCCTCAAGTTACGTCAAATGTAAGAAATTTCGAAAAGGGGTGAAATGCATTCATGATTTTCTTTGGACACTGGAAGCTTATTTGATATAAAATGAACTTTTTTTTCTTAATATCTAAGCTGGTTGAATAAAATGAATCTTTAAAATTCACTGAATATGTTCGCTGGAAAATGTGAGGCAACCGAAACAGCCCAAAGTTAGACACATTGTAAGCTTATACATGAAAACTTCTCAGAATCAAAAATATTTGCATTACACAACAGCTATCCGATGAAATATAAAGCGTTGAGTTCATTTCATAACTGAACTACATACAGTGCCGATTGCATTTGAACCTGCAGTCTAAATTAACATGTAATTTTGAAAATGTAACATCATTGGATTCAAAGACAGGAAATATTGTAAGATACAGGACGGGAATATGAAACAGACATGGGCAAATGTTTATGTAGAACACAGAATAAAGAAGAGCTGTCCGAGGAGACAGCGCGCTCGACTATTCGAATCATTTGAAACAAATGCAATTGGAAGATTAAAACAATAACTATGGCCAAACACTCATGCGTAATCAGGAAAAGTATTAACAAGTGAATGGGAGAAAGTAATTTTAAATAACAGAAATAATTCCATAATGTTCCATAAATATTGAACTAAAAGGGGAATAACTATGAAATATTTTTGGAAGAGTTAAAAAAAATCTTTAGTAATTTATCATCGGAGAAATTTACTTTAAGTTCAATATCAATTACTTCAGTAATGTTACAGAAAAAGAAATGAAATGAAAAGTATAACTTTAACTTTGAAAAGCATACAGTAGGTCAAGTGAAAGCGATCTAGATTATGATCACCGTGCCTAATCGTTACCTTGCGAAAACGGCAAAGTCGCGTCGGATCCCGGAATATCCGGTAAGTATTTTGTGGATTTTTGTGAGAAAATCGTTGATTTTATATACTTATAAATAGTTCCAGAGAAAACAACCTAGTGCAGGATGATCTCCTAGAAATTGGCTATAATGCTCGCTTGTCGATTTCCTCCATATTTCTATCGTTTTCTCAATCATTCGGTGGAACCTCCGAAATTTGCTGAAAAAGTCGACAGTGGGTCCGGAAAACTCATGTTAAAAACATTTTCGCATATATTTATTCGCCTTTTCATGTGCTAGTCTAGTAACTGATCTCTCCTGTACCCGATACAAAACTTGGTTATCGTTTCGGAAGTCTTGGCTGGTAGTTAGAGGTCATTTTACGCCAACATTTTGGGGTAATGTAGGGTAAAACGGAGATCAACTTTCGTTTTGGGGAAACGCCGGAACCCCGGATAAAAATTTTCAGCTTAAATGTGATCGTTTCTTTCTTTGACGACATTATTATTTTGTGGATTCACATAGATGTTAGCCCTGCTCAAGTGTAGAAAAAGCTTTCATTATAATTGTTTATTTAAAATGTTAGTATGTGAACAGAACATTCCAATATAATATCAGTAATGATTTTAGTATTGATGTACCAAACTGGATGAAAAAACCGCACTTTCTGTAATTCGAAAACAAGATTTAAATTGTAAAAGGCCTATTTCAGTCTAACCTCTTGAGTGTACCTCCGCCCATGAAAAAATTTAGACGCTTATATTTTTTCCATAAACACAGGTACGTTTCAATTAAAACGCTAACACATGTAGTGGTGTAGGAGTCGGGGCAAGGATAATGCTCAGGAGTACTCTTGAACATGTAATAATCTGTCTATATCTATTTTTGTTGTTATATGTCAGACCCACAGGCGAACACAGGTCCATAGGGTGGTTTTCTTTATTTTATTCATTAAAACTATAACAACGATCCTCGTTAGATGTATCTCTAAGACAAGTCCTATATTCAACTCTTCGATATAACAATGTGCATAAGTAATTAGTAAGCGGGGCTTATAATGCCAAACTGATCGCCGCTGTACTACTACAGAACAGATGTTATAAAGCTAAACGTGACATATTAAAGTTGAAAATTTGTTTAAAAACTTATCAATTTTGAAAAAGACGGTTCTGTTCATTTACACTATTAAGTAAAGAGTTTGTGCGTTTAAAATTGTAAACCTTCATACACACTGAACTGCCCACTGGCGCAAGACCAGCCGCCCCAAACACTGCCAACCCTTACTACTACGACCTTGATTTCTTGTTAAATAAAAATATGCAAAAATACACCATCAGAATCACTGTTTTAAAAATTGCATATTTTATGTATATAATTTCAATTATATAATTTCAAATATATAAATGGAATATGCAATTGTTTAACTATAATTTCGACGGTGTATTTTCGCATATTTAGATAGAACGGAATAATAATGTTTTAACACCAATTTTACAAGAAAACAAGGCCGTATTAGTAAGGGTTGGCAGGGGGTGGGGCGGCAGGTCAAGCGCCCGTGGAGCTGCCTTCTCTTCTTCCAAAACACACATTTATGCGCACACACGCGCACAAACGCACACACACAGACGTTGCAACTGAATCATAATTCAGGGCCGCTTCCTTTCATGTTGCAACTTCACGTTACTTCTATATGTACAGCTTATGTATTATACTGCATTAGACTTACAACGGTCCGTCGACAGAGTTGCGATAGTTAAAAAGACGGAAAGCACAAGCTCTCAGGGGAATAAAGCTAGTATGTCAACGTGGCACTGGTATATCACATGGAACTGGTAAACATAAAATAATATATATATTTGAAAAGCAAATACAGCATGCAGTCGTAAACCCCAGTTCAGCTGCACAAGACAATAATGGCCTCGAGGCCGGACCAGAGCCCTGTTGAGTCGGAACAATAAAGACCCGTTCACTTCTTGGTGAACGGGCTACCTTGAAGGCTACTTATTGAGCTCGTGAAGGATACTTACTGCGCGCATTGATGTTTCTACGAGCGCATGTAAGGTATATATATCCCCTGCCCCTTCTATGAAGACATGGAAGACGAGACAATTATCGTTCAAAAAGATAAAAATGCTCAGCATTTCTTGCATTTTAAGTCCACGTTTATGAAGAATTTAGTGAATCAAGCGCCAAACTAAACATTTACTTTATACACATTGATATACGACATGACGATATCTAAATAAACAATAATAATGAAATAAATACTTCTAAAATTGAGCAGAAGTGTCCTTATAAAGTGAAAATAATGCATTTCAAGCCGTTTCCGAACTTCTTACATCAATCGGTAAGTTAAGGCTGCTAGGCTGCTGGGCTGCTAGGCTGCCAACTTCAGGCTGCTAGGCTGCTGGGCTGCTGGGCTGCTAGGCTGCTACACACACATTTCAGTAAATTCTTATGGTTTCAAATAGATGTATTTTTTTCAACAAGTTTACGATCATTTTGTGTTCAGAAAGGGATTTGGAGGGATTTTGATGCAGTTGAAGCGATTGGAGAATTTCTTCACATTTCACAAGATGAGAAATTTGATACAAAATAACTCAGGTTAATTATGTATGAGATAAGCTTGAAGTGTCCTTAACAAGTGAAAATAATGCATTTCGAGCCGTTTCCGAAATTCATTCATCAATCGGTAAGTTAAGGCTGCTAGGCTGCTAGGCTGCCAACTTCAGGCTGCTAGGCTGCTGGGCTGCTAGGCTGCTACACACACATTTCAGTAAATTCTTATGGTTTTAAATAGATGTTTTTTTTTTCAACAAGTTTAAGATCATTTTGTGTTTAGAAAGGGATTAGAAATTTGATAAAAAATTTAGGATGATTACGTAGGGGATCAGCTTGAAGTGTTCTTAAAAATCAATGCTTATCAAGCCGTTTCCGGAATACTTACATCTAGCGGTAAGTTAAGGCTGCTAGGCTGCTGGGCTGCTAGGCTGCCAACTTCAGGCTGCTAGGCTGCTGGGCTGCTAGGCTGCTACACACACATTTCAGTAAATTCTTATGGTTTGAAATAGAAGTATTTTTTTCAACAAGTTTACGATCATTTTGTGTTCAGAAAGGGATTTTGAGGGATTTTGATGCAGTTGAAGCGATTGGAGAATTTCTTCACATTTCACAAGATGAGAAATTTGATACAAAATAACTCAGGTTAATTATGTATGAGATAAGCTTGAAGTGTCCTTAACAAGTAAAAATAATGCATTTCGAGCCGTTTCCGAAATTCATTCATCAATCGATAAGTTAAGGCTGCTAGGCTGCTAGGCTGCCAACTTCAGGCTGCTAGGCTGCTGGGCTGCTAGGCTGCTACACACACATTTCAGTAAATTCTTATGGTTTTAAATAGATGTGTTTTTTTTTCAACAAGTTTAAGATCATTTTGTGTTTGGAAAGGGATTAGAAATTTGATAAAAAATTTAGGATGATTACGTAGGGGATCAGCTTGAAGTGTTCTTAAAAATCAATGCTTATCAAGCCGTTTCCGGAAAACTTACATCTAGCGTAAGTTAAGACTGCTAGGCTGCTAGGCTGCCAACTTCAGGCTGCTAGGCTGCTGGGCTGCTAGGCTGCTACACACACATTTCAGTAAATTCTTATGGTTTGAAATAGATGTATTTTTTTCAACAAGTTTACGATCATTTTGTGTTCAGAAAGGGATTTGGAGGGATTTTGATGCAGTTGAAGCGATTGGAGAATTTCTTCACATTTCACAAGATGAGAAATTTGATACAAAATAACTCAGGTTAATTATGTATGAGATAAGCTTGAAGTGTCCTTAACAAATGAAAATAATGCATTTCGAGCCGTTTCCGAAATTCATTCATCAATCGGTAAGTTAAGGCTGCTAGGCTTCTAGGCTGCTAGGCTGCCAACTTCAGGCTGCTAGGCTGCTGGGCTGCTAGGCTGCTACACACACATTTCAGTAAATTCTTATGGTTTTAAATAGATGTGTTTTTTTTTTCAACAAGTTTAAGATCATTTTGTGTTTAGAAAGGGATTGTGATGCAGTTGAAGCGATTGGAGAATGTCTTTACATTTCACCGGATTAGAAATTTGATAAAAAAATTTAGGATGATTACGTAGGGGATCAGCTTGAAGTGTTCTTAAAAATCAATGCTTATCAAGCCGTTTCCGGAATATTTACATCTAGCGGTAAGTTAAGGCTGCTAGGCTGCTAGGCTGCCAACTTCAGGCTGCTAGGCTGCTGGGCTGCTAGGCTGCTACACACACATTTCAGTAAATTCTTATGGTTTGAAATAGATGTATTTTTTTCAACAAGTTTACGATCATTTTGTGTTCAGAAAGGGATTTGGAGGGATTTTGATGCAGTTGAAGCGATTGGAGAATTTCTTCACATTTCACAAGATGAGAAATTTGATACAAAATAACTCAGGTTAATTATGTATGAGATAAGCTTGAAGTGTCCTTAACAAGTGAAAATAATGCATTTCGAGCCGTTTCCGAAATTCATTCATCAATCGGTAAGTTAAGGCTGCTAGGCTGCTAGGCTGCCAACTTCAGGCTGCTAGGCTGCTGGGCTGCTAGGCTGCTACACACACATTTCAGTAAATTCTTATGGTTTTAAATAGATGTGTTTTTTTTTCAACAAGTTTAAGATCATTTTGTGTTTAGAAAGGGATTGTGATGCAGTTGAAGCGATTGGAGAATGTCTTTACATTTCACCGGATTAGAAATTTGATAAAAAAAATTAGGATGATTACGTAGGGGATCAGCTTGAAGTGTTCTTAAAAATCAATGCTTATCAAGCCGTTTCCGGAATATTTACATCTAGCGGTAAGTTAAGGCTGCTAGGCTGCTAGGCTGCCAACTTCAGGCTGCTAGGCTGCTAGGCTGCCAACTTCAGGCTGCTAGGCTGCTAGGCTGCCAACTTCAGGCTGCTAGGCTGCTAGGCTGCCAACCCCAGGCTGCTAGGCTGCTAGGCTGCCAACTTCAGGCTGCTAGGCTGCTAGGCTGCCAACTTCAGGCTGCAAGGCTGCTAGGCTGCCAACTTCAGGCTGCTAGGCTGCTAGGCTGCCAACTTCACGAACCTATGTAAATACCCTTAAGATTAAGTTTTGGTAAATGCTGATATATTTTTCAAACCAGGCTAATTCATGGTCAGTGTGCGCCTCAAGTTCAACTTCATGAACATTAAACGTAATACAGATTGCTGGTTATCGTTCTTCCAACCATGAAACAACACCTCCTTTATTGCACCGAGCCGAATAAATGTTGAACTCTGTTGGCAAAATGAGTAACATGATATTTAAAAAAGTGAAATATGAATATCAGGGATCGCGAGACTCATAAAACACAGCCTCCCCACGCAGCCAATAAGAAAAGAGGAAAAGAGAGCATTGGTTTATTGGTCCTTGTAAAAAAGAAAACACGGGTAAATTAGACGGAATGAGCTATAGTTACATAACACCTGCGACAACGTCTGCTCTTTGCGCTTGGCGTTTTCGCATAAACATCATGACCGTCAATTTTATAAATTGGAAACTTCTTATTCTCCAAATGGATTCCCGCAGAAAAAATATTGACGTGCACTGCTATCTTCTTTCCTTTTTATCATCGTTTTACGATGCATTACATAGTATAGATCTTATGATTACATTTTCAGTACATAGATATATTGTCCGATTGTCTTTTTCTCCGACATCAAAGTTTTCTGATCTTTAAGGACATGATTTTGCAAACGATTATTATGATGCTGGAATGCCTGCCTACCCTGTCCGCTTGCCTTGCCTGCCTGCATGCCTATCTAAAAGTTTGTGTTGTTGTTGTTGTTGTTGTTGTTGTTTTACGACCGTTTGTTCCACAATATGTTCAAATTTTTTACCAGATTGTAAAAATAAAAAAAAAGTTAAGCTGTTGTGAAAAGATTCTGTACACTTAAATGTTAGTTTCATACATGTAGACCCCATAGATGTTGAACTCATTTATTTCTTTGGAACGACAATTCTGCAAAGTAGATCTGTAAAAATTCAATTTGTTTTCGGTTTTAACCTAATTGATTGTAAATTAGATACATTGTAGTTGATATCTAATTGATTTGTTGTATGTGTATGTGTAACAAACTTAAGCTGTTTTAACTGTTCTGAAAACAGTAAGGATTTGCTGAAACAGCACTTTATATCTTTAAATGAACAGGGAAACATAAGAAATTTTGCGATAAATCCGGTTTTCATTATTTCGCAATTTTGTAGACGGCATAAAGCATAATGGGAACTCATAAATTCGATTACTCTGATAATATTAAGTGTTTATAAATGATTCTAATTCACACTAATTCACACTTATATAAAACCAAGACTTAAACAATTATAAGGTTAGGTCCCCCGTATCTATACAATATCGAATATTACTCATCTTCAAGTCAACTTTTTCGTGTTACTTTTGTTTCTTTGTTGTAATCAAAATTCTCGACGGACGTGATGGTCGTCGTGCAAAGGAGAAAAAACAACAATGAATAACACATGACGATAATTATTTTCGTTTTGTTAAAACAAATACCCGTATGTAAAATCTCGACTATAAATAGTTTTTTTTTTTAACATAAAGAATAATCTTTACCAAACACAACTCAAAATCGATTTTCAAATTTTACGCTTCATTTTCATATCTTGAACATTAAATGTATGTAACCGTCTATATTTTTCTAACCGAGAAAATGGATTAACATAAGATTCCTTCGAAACTTGTTTCCAGATTCTCATACCTAATTGTGACTATAATTATACGTCTATGTACTCTTGTAACATGCTTTATGGTAAATAAATATTGTTTAAACTAATCAAAATTCTTTGCTATATACATGTTTGACTTTTTGTTAAAAAATATAATGAGAGTGATGAAACTAAAAACTTGTCCAGGCAATATATGCAGCAATTCAAAAAGATAGGAAAAAAATAATTAAGGCGATCAAGGCGGGTATGAAAGGGTAAATCTCCAGACGAAAACTGATAACGTTTAATCAAATTTGTCTTAAAACATGCATATGAAGGTTTATTGTATTTCCTTCATATCTGACTTTTATTGGTAATCTTCCTTTGCAAATGTGGAACTATTAATAATAGATATTTCCAACAAAATCTAACACGTTAATGACAAGCAACGGAAAGTTATTGCGTAATTTTGTTCTAAACAGCATCGATGTAAACGATGAATAAAATTTCACAGTTCGTGTTGATCTGCGGTTGTTTTTTTCAGGGCCTAGCAATTGTTTAGGGTTCAAACTAAAGTTATTTAAATACTTCTTTTTTACGGCAGATTAAAAAACATTCACTGCCAGAAACTATTATGAGAAAAGTACCTAAGGTATCAGTGTAAAAATAATGGTTCAGTATGAAGTTTTAGTTTAAACGTCTATTTGGTTGAAAAATGCACCAATTTAACAAACTGAGCATGCATTAAAGTTGAGCACGAATTAACAACGGGTGTGCCGGTCTGAAGAAGAACGGTAATGTGAATTACCTTTCATTACAGTTGCCTCACTTCATTTGCACAATTAAATAATCAATAAAGTTTAAATGCTTTATTAAAATATGTTCGTATATGTCAACGTTTTTCAAAAGCATGTAGGAAATTTCACGGCAATTTAAAATAAAATGAAATATGCATATCAGGGATGGCCACATCTAGCGGACACAAACTCCCCACACAGCCAAAAAGTAGAGAGAAGAGAGCATGGCATTACTGTTTCAAAAAAGACGCCACAAACAAATACCGGAAGTGATGAGAGCCCGGAACAGTGCAAATGATATATCTCTATTCCTCCGTTTTGTCTGGCTTCGTGCTTATGAGAGACTGTGTTTTGTGAGCGTGGCCTTTCCTGATATATCGATTTCACAGTTTTATCTAAATATTTATTATGTTTGGAACACACGCTTTAAATTAAAACCGGTTGCATTCATTTTACATACAAATTCAACTTG
Source organism: Corbicula japonica (assembly GCA_038501625.1). Taxonomy (NCBI): domain Eukaryota; kingdom Metazoa; phylum Mollusca; class Bivalvia; order Venerida; family Cyrenidae; genus Corbicula; species Corbicula japonica. The sequence continues at coordinate 915,252 of JAZAYU010000206.1, forward strand.
AGGCCGCATCAGTCATCAAGGTGACTGATGCCTCTTTTATTCTAACCTAAACAACAAGTGTTTGAAATAGGAAGAACAGCGTAGCTCTTACCATTTCTTCACATTTAAAGGTTGTTAACAACGTCTTACGAGGAGTATAACTAGTACGACCTAGTTCACTGACCATCGCTGTCATATGCTGCTATTAGTTATTATTATTACTATCAAGCACTTACCATAACCCCTTTCATCTAAGTTCAATGCAATATAGATAAACTACTTCAACTTCAGACAAGCAACCATTCTCAAACAGACTGGCAATGTGTGTGCAAGTTCCGCCTTGTTCAAGACTGAAATAATTCTCCTATTTCTCGACAAAAATACGAGACGGTTGAAAAAACTAATTCTTCAGGAAAATTACAGCCTTAAATAAAACCCCTATTCTTAGCAAGATTGACGGCCTTTGACAGTTGTGTTATTTTGAGCGATATTACTTCAATATATCAAGCATGTTCTAATTTATGTTCAGACGAGACATAATATAGTTTATATCCTTGTTTTATAATTCAAATTTTGGAACATCTAAAAGATTTTCTGCTTCCTCTTATCATTAAGCCACAAATGAAATACTGACCCTGCAAGTCAACGCGTTTCCTTTTTCGAATTTAATAAATAACTTGGCGGCCGTTTTAATACTTTCTCTTTATTGGACAAAAGTGAAAGATGCACATGCAGACAACACAGACTCTCGACATAACAAAAATTAGAGAGGAAAAGAGAGCATGGATTTTGAATTATTTCGAAAAGTACACCAAAAACAATTAACGAAAACGAGAACCTGAGGGGTTACCGCATAGAAACAAACGTTTTATGTGTTTCGTAATAATTAAACGGATTGTAAAAAATTTCAAGACATTTATTCACTAATTTTCACGAAATTTTCTTACCAAACGCATAACATAATGGCTACACAAATACAGTCGGCGACTTTAAAACTTGGTTTCAAATAGGCTTACGGGATCCGATTTGCAGATTTGGATTTATATTTCAAATTTAGGTTATTTTCACGTGTTTCGCGTTAGGGAATTCAAACTATTAATTATCTAATCTTATGAAAACTACACAAATGCTACACAACATCTGCTGTCATTGTATTTCGAATGGGGCTTATTATCACGTGTTTCGATAATATGCAAACTCAAATGCAAGCGAATTCAATCTATTAAATATCAAGTCATATGAAAAGTACACAAATACGCGAATTTATGCCCGTATGAAAATGACATTTCTGACTTTTTTTTGCGAATAAATTTGATTACCGCTAAATAAAATAATATCACAGTAGTGACCTAAATATCATTATTAACGTGGTTTATCTTTTTGAAAGACATTTTCTTTTTAATGAATATGGCCACTGTCTTGTATGTTTTATTCAGACAAATTGACGCAGAATTGCATCGCGGTTTTATCGTGTCAGTTTCCCATTTTCTTAGACCTCAGATGTTCGGAATAAATATAACATACTGAAACTCGACATTGAAAAAGCGAGACATTTGAACAACATTCCCCAGAGAAATTCACTTTAATTAGACATTATTAGAAAGTACATTTTTGTGTATGCATTGAATAATGTTTCACTGGAGAATATGTGAAAATCAAATGCATCACCGCGGTTATTGTTCCAAATTTTCCCGAGTGTAATTAATTACAAATAAGTGATTTCACGAGACAGGGACCTCTACTCTTCAGACTAGCCAAACAATTATAGAAAAATACAAAAGAAATAAAAAGCCGCAATGACATGACATGGTTCGGCATATTACTAAATGGTTTTATTCGGCGTTAGCTGTCTAAGCTCACTTTTGACCTAGTTTTTCGACCAATGAAATATTGTAAATAAAACTTATTATGCAGCGGGAAAATCAAATAGATTATTTTGATTGGTTATTAGTGGGTCTCGTTAATGATTACCGTAACGATTTTTATATTGTGTGTTAGTATTTACATTGCCTTTATATGTTCGGGCATTTTCGTTTTTAAAAGCGATAATTGTATTGAAGAAAAAGATATTTACGGTATAAATAACCAGTTAAGTCAATTGATGGCTTAAATACGATTTTATATGGAATATTCATGGATGTAAGGTAAACACTCGAGTACAATACACAGTGTAAAACGACAGAGAAGTGCAGATATTTCTGGTTCTTACTAGTTCCTTTCTAGTTCCTTTGATACTGATTGTTAATTTCAATTCCAGATATTCAAATCGCCTTGGTGTAGTGGTTATCACACTCGCCTCTCAAGCGGATGCCCCGGGTTCAATACTCGGGAGGGACACTTTTTTTAAGTTAATTTACGTAAAAGTTGGTAGATTTCGCTCTTGTAACAAGTTGTTATTATTTACATTTATTGTATTTTAATAACATTTTTTCGTCATTAGTACTAACTCTACAAGAGGTATTTTATTGAAACTGAATAAATGCACAGTTAACGTTAGACATTCTTCTTTAATCGACGTATTATCCCCAGACGAAATTTTTGCACGCTCTTTATTTCTTTCTTTCTTATATATAAAATTCTTTTCCATCAACGCCGTTTATCTTTTTTAAAGATATTTCTTGTTTATATGATTTAAGTCGCCGTTTTAATTTTCCACCACTTTCTCTTGTGTATTGGCCAACATTATTTACCTGGCACTTCATTAATTTTCGTAAAGGTCATTGAATAAACACCACTGTATATAAACCGATTGTATCATATGCCGGATATAGCAAGGTGATTGCATGGCTGCGATATAAACAATTCGTAAATAACACATTGAAAACGGAATTATCAAGACCATTTTAAGTACCTTCAACAAAAACAAGTACGTTATATTTTGTATAGTCCTTATTGGTTGTAATACCTTTTGTTTTGCGCATTTAATCACGAAGGTCTGGCAAATGACCCAAATGATTGTATCAAAATACGGGTATTCTATACAAACAAACGCTCTGATGCACGAATACATACTAGTTATATGACTCTGTGACATTAATATAAAGATTATTACTATAATGTTATTAATCAAGTGAATTCATATTGGCCTTGTTATTGGGTCAAGGATAGTCATATTGGCCCGAGGCCGAAGGCCGAGCGCTAATATGACTGCCCGAGACCCAATAATTAGGCCAATATGAATTCACTTGATTAATGACAATTTTATTAATTAACACAATATTCATAGTTCTAGACTTGCTAATTTACCGGCCTGAAGAGATGAAGTGTCAACTCTGATTCTAATGTCTGGCATCTTCAATGAGTCTATGTCCAGTAGTGACCTGGCTGATATAAGCTACCATGGAGATGCAGATATGAAGGTTGTTTTGTTTTGAATATAAAAACAACCTGAACATTCCTACACACTGTGGCAGCCAACTCTCTTGTTCTTCCAGTCTAAATTTAGTTCATATCCAAATATATCAAAAACATTTTCTTTTCTCGCACATTCCATCCACGAATTCCGCATGTAATACTTAATTTATCATGTTTGTAAGTTATCCAAACGAAGCTTTGATCATTTTTGTTAAATTTTTCTGAATATACTTGCTCAAATCAAGAGTAATCCCTTAAAAGTCACTGTTTTTTAGTTTCAAGAATTCTTGCTGCAGACATCCGCGTTGTTGTTGTACTGGTGAGTTAGATAAACTCAAAGATTTTCATTACACAGAAAGAAACCACCAAAAGCGGCAACATAGACTTATCCTCTGCCGCTTTGATTAAATGCACCTCGTGTCCAGTCACACTATCTATTATCATTTTTATCCATAAAAATTCGACTTAGAAATTCCAAAATGGCGGCATTTTTGTTTTTAAAAGGAAGTGATTCAATCCATATTGGACACCAGTTCATTATCCAATCAGAATCATGCGATCTCATATTGGCTCAGTTAAACCCGTATTGGCCCAGGTTATCTCGTATTGGCCCAGTTGAGATTTCATATGAATTGAGTGCAACCCATATAAGGTGGACTGAATTGTACATATTGTGTCAATATTGTTTTAGTTAATTAATAAATTAAAATATTGCTTTAAATGTATAGAAAGTGTAAATTATTAAAATGTTTGAGGGGTTTGTTTCGTAATGACTGTTCATCTATAGCTTTATCATACTATCATTTATAGCATACACACCTATTTCTGTTGTATCATTTAGTGCGATGTTCGTTGAATGATTTTCCGATAATCTGTATCACTTATGGCGATGCGCATTTGCTGATTTTATCAAGTTCATGCTTTTAGGTAAGAAGGAGGAGTTCGCCTACATATATTGTCTATATAAATCGGTAATATTTGGAGAAATGATATATCATGGCGTACAAAAACACGAAGAGAAGAACTTTAAAATAATAAAACAGAATGATACAATAATAGTGACTATAGGTTGTTGTTAGTTTGGAGGCTTGTATAAAAATTAAACTGTCAGGCCCAACGCAGCTGGGCGACCTTTTAATTTTTCATACAAACCTCGAAATAAACTATAAACTGTTTCGTAACTGATAAATTGGCATACACATAGTTTACACAAAACAGTTGTCAAAACTGAATTTTAATGGCTAATATTAATGTATTATGAGAATATGTTAGGAAGCGAATTCGTTAATTTCTTTAACTGAATTCAGCATGGGAAAATACCTGACTCTTAAGGGAAGACCTTTGTGATAGTCAAACCTTGGGCGGAAAACGAGACATTGATTTCTTTGCTAAAGTACCATTTGACCCTTTACTCCATGGGATATGTAGTTCTTTGTTTTTGCTGTACACTGTTTGCTATTACATTTATTAGAATATTTCTGAAAACAAGTGACCACTGTATATTCCGATCAAATGACATGGATGTTTCAGCTTACGATGATCTACATTGGTAAAGGGTTTATGATCAGATTAAATTATCAGTATTTAAATAACTTGCTTTACCTCAGAATTTGTATGTCACGCCTACCTGCGTATGTATTTACAATCGTGAACCTTCAGTTTCAAAACTATTACTTTTAAAAACCCTTAGACTATGTTTATCAAATCCAAACACATTTTGGGACGACATTAATTATCGCTTAATGTTAATTGAAGTTCTCAGAGCACCTGGGTGTTAACTAATGAAGTCAAGTAGATCCAATTGTTTCGTGTCGCCGCAGTTTATAAAGGCACCGATGCCCTTATATTTCATAACGTATCACATATCTCTGTACGAAGCACTTTTAATACATGTTTTTACATCAACCCGTTGTTCTTTAACCCGAAAAATATATTAAAATCATCTTTAAAAAATCGCCATAACTGATACACATAGATCACTAGAAACATACAAATGATTGAGTTAGCATGTTGAATAAATGATACAGTCTGGCTCGAAGATACATGCATGTTTGGTCTAATGTTTTGATGTTTAATTGATCAGATATGGTATTATTATTTTTGTAAGAATAAAATTATATGTTTCATCGCTAGCAATGAGAATACCTCTCAAAACCTGTTAAAACATAAACATTTTCGCTGATTTTATAAGAGTACACAGTGCAAACGGTACTTGGTGTGAGTGATTTAAGCGATTTTTAAAAGTATATTGCATAAAAAAGGTCACAACGTCTTTCATAACAAGTGCTACGAGAATCGCCTGTTGAACATGTATTTGTCGATTGGATTTCTCATTACAACACACACAAAATCTCCAAATATTTGAACTGTTTACAATGTTTTTGTGACAGTCAGTGCGCTATATCCGGTAGATGATACAATCGGTTTATATACAATGAACACGGGTATCAGCGAAAACACCGATATATTATTCAATTTACACTTGGTGATGTGCGGAGTATTGGAATAGATGCCGGACTACCGATCGTAACATTTACGAAAATTAACGAATATGAGGTCAAATGCAAGAGTGCCAGGTCAATATTGTTGGACAATACCACATTTTAAGTTTTCCTTATAATTCACTGTGCTCTTGTCTCGCAACGGTCGTTGAGCATGATTTTCTTCCGCTAATTTAAACGAATACAAGTATTTGTGGTGAATTTATCTTTAAAGCGTTTGCACATTTTGCGTTGTCAGTAATACTTTGTACTTTAGGCGTTAGAACCAAAACAACTTAGCCGAAACAAGAGCACCTTGACAATGCCATTTACTTTTTTATCTTTAATACTTTTGTATGTTTATGCATTGTCGAGTTTACCGATGAGTATAATCAAAGAGGAAAATACACGTAACAATTAAAACAATAAATACCTCGTGTTAAATCTGGCTTACTTACGAAGAATGCTTTTCATGATTTACCTTTTATAAATTTAAATGTTCTTGCGTTCTCCTGCCAAATATAGCATGAAAATCTCTAATGTTACACTATTAGATCTATTTGTAGCCCCATTTGTATTTGACTTAGAGAAAAACATATCAAGTCTTAAAGGAATTTCTTTGAAGAGTTTCGCTTTTCTTTTAACCCTTGTTATGTCCTTCATGTAAGAAAATTTATTCAATAGCAATAAAAATCATTACATTTAGAATCTGATGTGATCTAAAATTATGATGTTAAATTGGAGTTGCCTTAAGCACATAATTATCTTAATCTGGCATATTACTGTAATTAACAATCAAATTATTAATAATACTTTAGTTAATTAGTGGGATGTTTCTGGGTAGGCTTACATATAGTGTAGGATTCTTCCACAATATCGTCGACTACTGTTAGAAGGTTACCTATCCAGTCCGTTCGGTTATTTTTGCCCAAACTTTCACATTAAAACAGCTGGAAAAATTTTTACAAGTGAACAAAACAGGACATATAAGAAAAAGTAACGACTTGTTTTTAATAATCATGTTTATTGGTAAAGAGAGGAAAATTATATGCCTTTCCATGCCACCTAGCCCCCGGTTGAGGGCAATTTAACACCTACACAAGCAAACAGTACATAATATGATCTATCTGATGCCGTCATTATTCACTGCGGAATATTCAGAATCACTTTTGGTCACGAGTCGCCCTAAACAAGAAAACAATTGGCTGGAACTTAACATAATAGAGTTGTGACAAAAGATCATTGAATAAAATTCATGCCTACATGTATCACAATAGATGCTAAAAATAAAAAGTAAAAAATCAGTAACTTATTTTTAAGGTTACTAAATAATGACTAAAACCTGACGACCCTTGTAGACACTGGAACCAAGCATATTCAATCAAATGATGTTTTATATTCTCAGATCACCTGTCAAAATTCTATTCTGTTTAGTTCCGCCAATTTTTTCTTGGGCTGAACATGGAATGGTATTAATCTTAAAATACTGCATTGAAGGTTCCATGTTCACCGCCATAAGCTCACCAGCGTTTGGGAAGGATCAAAGTCGCTTTTTGTGTTTGTAAATATTGAGTTGCGCTGACCCCTAGACGGCGTGGGCAGTATATGCATTTCCATTACTGCACGTGAACACGCTCAATCAAAACGAGCCTGTAATATCTTCATATTTTTCGTGTTCGGTGGCTTTCAAAGTTTAGTTTTTATCTTATTTTAATGAGTTCTCTGTACTTACAATGTAGTTGAAATCCTGGTCTCTCTGTACTTACATTGTAGTTGAAATCCTGATCAACGAAATTTGAAGGTTTTCAATGATATCAGCACTGGTTTAATGTTCAAAAAGACATTTTCATGCCATCACACTGCACAAGCATGAAAATAAACTACTCATGAAATTCACTTAATTGTTCTTTTATTGGAATTTGATGTCT